>OW052221.1:106719761-107192261 GCA_932526605.1 Nephrotoma flavescens
GTTTTTCCCCGGGGACTTTCGTGGGGTTTTCCCCAAAATAGGGATTAATTTCCCCGGGGAAATTACCACAGGGGAAATTCCTGCGCTTTCTAGGGAATATGCTTTTCCCCGGGGACTTTCGTGGGGTTTTCCCCAAAATAGGGATTAATTTCCCCGGGGAAATTACCACAGGGGAAATTCGTGCGCTTTCTAGGGAATATGCTTTTCCCCGGGGACTTTCGTGGGGTTTTCCCCAAAATAGGGATTAATTTCCCCGGGGAAATTACCACAGGGGAAATTCCTGCGCTTTCTAGGGAATATGCTTTTCCCCGGGGACTTTCGTGGGGTTTTCCCCAAAATAGGGATTAATTTCCCCGGGGAAATTACCACAGGGGAAATTCGTGCGCTTTCTAGGGAATATGCTTTTCCCCGGGGACTTTCGTGGGGTTTTCCCCAAAATAGGGATTAATTTCCCCGGGGAAATTACCACAGGGGAAATTCGTGCGCTTTCTAGGGAATATGCTTTTCCCCGGGGACTTTCGTGGGGTTTTCCCCAAAATAGGGATTAATTTCCCCGGGGAAATTACCACAGGGGAAATTCGTGCGCTTTCTAGGGAATATGCTTTTCCCCGGGGACTTTCGTGCGGTTTTCCCCAAAATAGGGATTAATTTCCACGGGGAAATTACCACAGGGGAAATTCGTGCGCTTTCTAGGGAATATGCTTTTCCCCGGGGACTTTCGTGGGGTTTTCCCCAAAATAGGGATTAATTTCCCCGGGGAAATTACCACAGGGGAAATTCCTGCGCTTTCTAGGGAATATGCTTTTCCCCGGGGACTTTCGTGCGGTTTTCCCCAAAATAGGGATTAATTTCCCCGGGGAAATTACCACAGGGGAAATTCCTGCGCTTTCTAGGGAATATGTTTTTCCCCGGGGACTTTCGTGGGGTTTTCCCCAAAATAGGGATTAATTTCCCCGGGGAAATTACCACAGGGGAAATTCCTGTGCTTTTCCCCGGGGACTTTCGTGTGGTTTTCCCCAAACTAGGGATTAATTTCCCCGGGGAAATTACCACAGGGGAAATTCGTGCGCTTTCTAGGGAATATGCTTTTCCCCGGGGACTTTCGTGGGGTTTTCCCCAAAATAGGGATTAATTTCCCCGGGGAAATTACCACAGGGGAAATTCCTGCGCTTTCTAGGGAATATGCTTTTCACCGGGGACTTTCGTGGGGTTTTCCCCAAAATAGGGATTAATTTCCCCGGGGAAATTACCACAGGGGAAATTCCTGCGCTTTCTAGGGAATATGCTTTTCCCCGGGGACTTTCGTGCGGTTTTCCCCAAAATAGGGATTAATTTTCCCTGGGGAAATTACCACAGGGGAAATTCCTGCGCTTTCTAGGGAATATGCTTTTCCCCGGGGACTTTCGTGGGGTTTTCAAAATAGGGATTAAATAGGGAACAAATTTTCTCCAGGACAAAGTTGGGGACAAAGTTTTGGACAAAGTTGGGGACAAACTGATTGTGAAATCCCCGGGGAAATGGGGTTTTTCTTGGGATTTCCCCAGGGATTCCCCCGGGGAATTACCTGGGTTTTTCGCCGTAGTTCCGTTTCCATTTCTTCGAAAATTTTCCCGGGGTATTCTCCAGCGCCCAATGATTCGTACGCTTTAAGTTTCCAGTTGTTTTGGGATGTTTTTATTATTTTGGGGTTAGTGATGTCCACGCAGTGATTATTATTATCCAGTGATTATAATTATTACAGCGTTGGTGTGTTCCTGAAGATGTTTGTGGAATACTCTGGTCTAGTCAATGTATTTACTGTTATATTCCGTGCAAGCAATTTTATAGGTTCCAGATCATGACGACGATGGTATTGAATTCTTGTGCGTGCTGACACAAGATCCAAGATTTGTACTTTTTGTGGCCATTTTAATATTGAATATTTTTAGCATACTCCACATTTTGTTGGTGATGGATGGGAAAAATGGCACACATATCCGTTTCGTGCAAGGAATTGGTTCCGTCCCACTCGTTACTGAAATATCTGCATTAATGGGTTGATTATACATTTGTGTTTGTCTAGGAACTTTTCAATAAAATTTGTATCACACCCATTTGTGTGGGTTTTTTCTTTTACGCATTTTTCTTCTAATTTGAATTCAGCAGTGGATAAATGTAACGTGTATAGGCGGTAGACCATTGCATGGAAAACAGCTGTTTTGTGATCTCCGCTGTAGTGAGAGTCTGTTGTGATGCATCTTCTCGTATTTGTCGCCCTACGATGTATTCCAAATTCTAGTTTTCCATCCTTCCCAATTATTTTAACGTTTAAGAAAGGTAGGATTCCATTTTCTTCTATTTCATGAGTGAGTTTGATGTTTTTTATTGGTTTTAGGGCTCGACCCAGCTTTTAAATAAGTTATATACAAAAACTACTAATATATTAAGGATTTTATTTTAAATTAACATTTTATATTGTTTTCTCAAGTATTTAAATAATATCACAAATTATTTTTAATTTTTAAACTAAAAAACATAAACGTTTGTTTTTAATTATATATTTTTAAACCTTTATATTTTTTCACAGCTTGTTAAGAATTTTTTATAATCAAATCAACCAGACGCACACTACAATATTTTACCTAGGGTTGGTTTGTACCCAACTATCCATTCAGGTGCTAACCAATTTAAATAAATTTATCTAATGAATTTTGATACAAGGAGTGAAGACGCCACAGTTTTATATTATAAATGTAACAGATTTAGTGTTTGGTTGAGTTCAGACTTTTTGACGGTTGCAAACACATCATCAGATCGCATCATCACCAGGTCCTAGGGAAAAATTGCAGGAGCTGATACTTTCCTCGAATTTGCTCATAAAAACATTGCTAAGGTACGGTGCCAGTTTTCGTCACACGCACGTCCTGAAGGTCTCTTCCTTCATTGTACCTTCATACAAATTTCGGCAATTTTTCGATATATATATCGATTGAATGTTGAACATGATCCACCATACAGCTAATTGCGATATCGATCAAAAGTTCATAAAACAGGGAATAAAATGAGATATATCGTTTCCAACATCAACCCATCAACGGAGAAACTATCAACCTGAACTCAGTAAAATACAAAAACCATCTGGCATGTACATCAAGAACAACATCGAGTTTGCGAGAATAGATAAAGATATATGCCTGACCGAAGAAGAAATTATTGTTTCCATCCCGGTAACGTCCCGGTCGATATCGTAATTCACGATTTTTTTTCAATTCATTTTTTCAGTTTAGGGGAATTTTTTTATTAGGATCTGGTTAAGATGTGGATGACGTGTTTGCAATCGGCTGAACTCAACCAAATAATAAACCTGTTGAATTCACAACATGAAACCATCAAATTCACCCACCCATGAAATAAAAGAAAACGGAATTCTACCTTTCTTAGATGTAAATTTAATTAGAAAGGACGAAAAACTGGAATTTGGAATACACCGCAAGGCGGGAAACACGAGAAGATGCATTACAATTAAGTGTATTAATTCCCCGGGCAAGGCTTAGTTACCATAACTCACTTTCAGAGCTGCACATATATACTGAACAGAGTAAAAAGAGAGAAGTAGAAGGTCTGAATTTTCCCACCATAGTCAGAAGCCCACAAAATAACGTTCAAGTCATCATAGCTAAAATTCATTAATAAGAAGTTAAGTTTCTAGAAAGTCTCGCCATATTTAGAGTTACTTTTTATTAACCGGGATGTTTCTTTCACACATTTATGACATAGTTTGAGCACAGATTTGATTAAATTTGAAAGAGAAAAGCTTTTGTGGTATTCAATATCGAAGTTATAGCCCTGCAGTTAATGCTTATTACTCTATGTCTGTCGCGAAATTTTTTGCTATCATGACATTAGTATTTTTAGTCTCTCGTTGCACTAAACACATTAAAAATAAATTTTCCGTTTCGCCCATACCAACACATTTACGCTACACTACCTGTCCCCAAATTCTGTCCCCAAATTCTGTCCCCAAATTCTGTCCCCAAATTTTGTTTCCAAATTTTGTCCCCAAATTCTTTCCCCAAATTCTGTCCCCAAATTCTGTCCCCAAATTTTGTCCCCAAATTCTGTCCCCAAATTGTGTACTCAAATTCTGTTTCCAAATTCTGTCCCCAAATTCTGTCCCCAAATTCTGTCCCCAAATTCTGTCCCCAAATTTTGTTCCAAAAGTCTGTCCCCAAATTCTGTCCTCAAATTCTGTCACCAAATTCTGTCCCCAAATTGTGTCCCCAAATTATGTCCCCAAATTCTGTCCCCAAATTCCGTCCCCAAATTGTGTCCCCAAATTCTGTCTCCAAATTGTGTACCAAATTCTGTCCCAAAATTCTGTCCCCAAATTTTGTCCACAAATTCTGTCCCCAAATTTTGTCCCCAAATTTTTTCCCCAAAGTCGGTCCCCAAATTCTGTCCCCAAATTCTGTCCCCAAATTCTGTCTCCAAATTCTGTCCCCAAATTCGTCCCCAAATTGTGTACTCAAATTGTGTACTCAAATTCTGTCCCCAAATTCTGTCCCCAAATTCCGTCCCAAAATTCTGTCCCCAAATTCTGTCCCCAAATTGTGTACCCAAATTTTGTCCCAAAATTCTGTCCCCAAATTGTGTCCCCAAATACTGTCCCCAAATTGTGTCCCCAAATTTTGTCCCTGAAGTCTGTCCCCAAATTGTGTCCCGAAATTCTGTCCCCAAATTGTGTCCGAAAATTGTGTCCCCAAATTCTGTCCCCAAATTCTGTCCCCAAATTTTGTCTACAAATTTTGTTCCCAAATTCTGTCCCAAAATTCTGTCCCCAAATTCTGTTCCCAAATTCTGTTCCCAATTTCTGTCTCTAAGTTTTGTCTACAAATTGTGTCCCCAAATTTTGTCCCCAAACTCTTTCCACAAATTCTGTCCCCAAATTTTGTCACTATAATTTCTCAGGACGCTACGGGGTCAAAAAAATCGCGGACCGAAAAATCGTCTAGTGCTGGATTTATAAGATTCCGGCTGAAAAAGTATATAGTACACAAGGATGCACAATGCATCGCGCTACTTGTGCCATAGCTAGTTTGGCTGTAGATGGTATGGTTCCGGTGGAATTTGTAAAGTTTTTTAGAAAAAAAAATTATACTACTGGATTTATAAGGTTCTGGCTGAAATAACAATTTGTGCACAATGCATCGTGCTAACTGTACCATAGTTGGTTTGTCTGTAAGATGGTACCGGCTGGCTTTGTTAGGTTCTAACCGGAATTATAAGGTTCTGGGTGAAAAAGAATATAGTGAGCCTATTTTTTAATTCATCCCGAGCAGGAAGTGCACTGTCAAAAAATACTTCGTATTTTTTTATTCAACCTGTGTAAATTTACTCTCTCTCGGTCTCTCTCTCTCTGGCTTTCACATCCCATGAAGGGATTTCGCCGCCCGCACAATGGTCCTCCATCCATCCCGATCTATTGCTATCATCCTCCAGTTTTGACATCCTAATGCCAGTAGGTCTTGTTCAATGTCGTCACGCCAGCGTAGTCGGGGTCTTCCTCTACGACGTACTCCGGCTGGTTGTTGGTGAAACACTTTATTTATCATCCGTTGTTGTGGGGACCTTGTAACGTGGCCGAGCCATCTCACTCGATTGGATTTAATGAATCCGATGATATCGCTGCCTCCGAGGAGTTGCTTTATTTCGTGATTCATACGAATCCGATATTCGTTGTTCGTAACTTTAATTGGACCAAAAATTGAACGGATGACCTTCCTTTCGAAAGTAGATAACAATCTACAATCGTTAGAGGTCATGGTCCAGCTCTCGCTTCCGAAAGTCAGCACAGGTCTTATTAGTGCTTTATAAAGTGCGAGCTTGCACGACTGCGATAGGTGTTTCGAACGCAATAATCTTGATTGGGCGTAGAAAACTCGTTGTCCGGCAGCGATTCGGGCTTTTATTTCTGCCTGGATTTCATTCAGTGATGTTATAACTGACCCGAGGTATTTAAAGTTTTCGACACCATCAAAATTGTGGTCGCCAATTTCGAGATTTGCACTAGAGATGTTCCTGGGTGTTGTTAGATATTTGGTTTTACTGCTGTTCACCTCCAAACCAAGTCTTCTTGCGCAGCGATCGAGCGGTATGAAACTGTCTTTGATATCGCTAGGTCTTCGGCCAAGAAGCACGATATCATCTGCATATCCAAGAATTTAGCCGGATTTATTAAATATACAGCGCGAAGTTTCGATGTTGCTTTTTCTCACTACGTACTCAAGCGCCAAATTGAACAGCAAAGGCGCGAGTTCATCACCTTGTCGAACGCCAGATGTTATTTCAAAGGAGTCTGACACAGTTCCTTCAATTACGATTCTACATACAGACCCAGACGTTGTTAATTTACACAGCGAAACGAGTTTCTCTGGGATTCCTAGGCATATGAACGCGGCCCATAGGTTGTCGCAGTGCTCTTAACCTGCACCGACCATATTAGCCCGCCTCAATGAAACCTATACTATAATTTGTTACACATTTATTACAATTTATTACAACAAATCCCGATTTTATTACAGTTACCGTTTTCGAGGAACGAGTGGTCGGTTTAGCTTGTAATTAAACCTACACCGCCAAAATTGTAACTTTTGATGTAGCTGTGATATCGGGATGGTTCTTGGACCAGAATTTATTACAAATTAATTGCATTAATTAAATAGTTCAAGATCAACCCTATATGTTGACTAAGGGTAAATTTCACCCCAAACGATTATTTATGACAATAACATCGATTTTACCAATATTAATAAATTATTACACCAGACCGCCACCAGATACTGAGTCAAATGTTACTCCTTGGGTCTTGTAAAGGGCAGATCAACCTTATCCAGGTATGTAATAAATTATCTTTGTGTCAGGTTACACGGAATTGGCTCCAAACCGTAAAGGGTTCAAACGTCTAATTTAAAGTTCGATTTTATCACCTTCAACAATTTATTACACCAGACCGCCACCAGATATAGAGTCAAATGTTACTCCTTGGACCTTGTGGAGGGCAGATCAACCTTATCCAGGTGTGTAATAAATTATCTTTGTGTCAGGTTACACGGAATTGGCTCCAAACCGTAAAGGGTTCAAACGTCTAATTTTAGGGTTTGATTTTATCACCTTCCACAATTTATTACACCAGACCGCCACTAGATATTGAGTCAAATGTTACTCCTTGGACCTTGTGGAGGGCAGGTCAACCTTATCCAGCTGTGTAATAAATTATCTTTGTGTCAGGTTACACGGAATTGGCTCCAAACCGTAAAGGGTTCAAACGTCTAATTTTAGGGTTTGATTTTATCACCTTCCACAATTTATTACACCAGACCGCCACTAGATATTGAGTCAAATGTTACTCCTTTGACCTTGTGGAGGGCAGATCAACCTTTTCCAGGTGTGTAATAAATTATCTTTGTGTCAGGTTACACGGAATTGGCTCCAAACCGTAAAGGGTTCAAACGTCTAATTTTAGGGTTTGATTTTATCACCTTCCACAATTTATTACACCAGACCGCCACTAGATATTGAGTCAAATGTTACTCCTTGGACCTTGTGGAGGGCAGGTCAACCTTATCCAGCTGTGTAATAAATTATCTTTGTGACAGGTTACACGGAATTGGCTCCAAACCATAAAGGGTTCAAACGTCTAATTTTAGGGTTTGATTTTATCACCTTCCACAATTTATTACACCAGACCGCCACTAGATATTGAGTCAAATATTACTCCTTGGAACTTATGGAAGGCAGATCAACCTTATCCAGGTATGTAATAAATTATCTTTGTGTCAGGTTACACTGAATTGGCTCCAAACCGTAAAGGGTTCAAACGTCTAATTTAAAGTTCGATTTTATCACCTTCAACAATTTATTACACCAGACCGCCACCAGATATAGAGTCAAATGTTACTCCTTGGACCTTGTGGAGGGCAGATCAACCTTATCCAGGTGTGTAATAAATTATCTTTGTGTCAGGTTACACGGAATTGCCTCCAAACCGTAAAGGGTTCAAACATCTAATTTAAAGTTCGATTTTATCACCTTTAACAATTTATTACACCAGACCGTCACCAGATATATGGTTCAAATGTTACTCCTTGGACCTTGTGGAGTGCAGATCAACCTTATCTGCCTGATCTGCCCTCCACAAGTTCCAAGGAGTAACATTTGACTCAATATCTGGTGGCGGTCTGGTGTAATAAATTGTTGAAGGAGATAAAATCGAACTTTATATTAGACGTTTGAACCCTTTACGGTGTGGAGCCAATTCCGTTTAACCTGACACAAAGATAATTTATTACACAGCTGGATAAGGTTGATCTGCCCTCCACAAGGTCCAAGGAGTAACATTTGACTCAATATCTAGTGGCGGGCTGGTGTAATAAATTGTGGAAGGTGATAAAATCCAACCCTAAAATTAGACGTTTTAACCCTTTACGGTTTGGAGCCAATTCCGTGTAACCTGACACAAAGATAATTTATTACACACCTGGATAAGGTTGATCTGCCCTCCACAAGTTCCAAGGAGTAACATTTGACTCAAAATCTGGTGGCCGTCTGGTGTAATAAATTGTTGAATGTGATAAAATCGAACTCTAAATTAGACGTTTGAACTCTTTACGGTTTGGAGCCAATTCCGTATAACCTGACACAAAGATAATTTATTACACACCTGGATAAGGTTGATCTGAACTCCACAAGGTCCAAGGAGTAACATTTGACTCAATATCTAGTGGCGGTCTGGTGTAATAAATTGTGGAAGGTGATAAAATTGAACTTTAAAATTAGACGTTTGAACCCTTTACGGTTCGGAGCCGATTCCGTGTAACCTGACACAAAGATAATTTATTACACAGCTGGATAAGGTTGATCTGCCCTTTACAAGACCGAAGGAGTAACATTTGACTCAATATCTGGTGGCGGTCTGGTGTAATAATTTATTAATATTGGTAAAATCGATGTTTTTGTCATAAATAATCGTTTGGGGTGAAATTTACCCTTAGTCAACATATAGGGTTGATCTTGAACTATTTAATTAATGTAATTAATTTGTAATAAATTCTGGTCCAAGAACCATCCCGATATCACAGCTACATCAAAAGTTACAATTTTGGCGGTGTAGGTTTAATTACAAGCTAAACCGACCACTCGTTCCTCGAAAACGGTAACTGTAATAAAATCGGGATTTGTTGTAATAAATTGTAATAAATGTGTAACAAATTATAGTACAGGTTTCATTGAGGCGGGCTAATATGGTCGGTGCAGGTTAAGAGCACTGGTTGTCGCGGTTTATACTGTCATATGCCTGTCGGGAATTTACTCTGCACACTGCGTTTTTATTTGTGAACTGTGCTTACACAGTGCATACTCGGTTCTTCAAATTTTACTCTGAAATTAATGTCAGTGTACGAAGAGTGTGCAAAATAAAAAACAATTTATTACTCTATGCACACCGGATAATTTTACCCAGTACAACCTTTGCTCGGTGTACACTACCCGGGGTAAGCCTGCTTGCTCGGGTTGAATTAAAAAATAGACCCAGTGCAATGCATCGTGCTATTTGTGTCATACTTAGTTTTTCTGTAGGTTCCGGCTGAAATTGTAAGGTTTTTGAAGAAAAATTGTATATTTCTGGATTTGTTAGATTCCGGCTTGGAAATTACATAGTTCACAATGATGCACATCCTACTACTTATACCATAATTGGTTTGGCTGTAATATGGTTCAGGCTGGCTTTATCAGATTCTGGCTGGAGTTATAAGGTTCCAACTCAAAAATTACATACTGCACAATGATGCACAAAGCATTTTGCTTACTTATGTTATAGTTGGCTTGGCTGTAGTATGGTTCTTGCGGATTGTATCAAGTTCTGGAAGAAATTATAAGGTTCCGGCTGAAAAGGCATATAATGCACAATGATGCACAATGCATTGTGCTACTTGTGTCATAGCTGTTTGGTTCCGGCTGATATGGTTCAGGTTGGCGTGACGGACCCAGTAGATCAGCGTTTAAATTGTTGCAAGATGTCACCTCATTCCCCTGCAATCCAGGTTTGATGACCGATGATTTCTAAATACGAGCTTCCCAATTGCAACCAACCGTTAATTTCCGTCTCAATGTATAGTTTTCATTGCCTATAATCATTTTGAACCGGAATTTTAACAATAAAATATTTTGAATTCTTTTGCAAAAATCCCTGATGGGACTTGAATTAACTTCCTTAGGACAATCGCGTTGATGAAGGAATGAAATAATAAGCAAATTAGGTATGTTGGAAGCGCGAAATGCCACGATTGCAATTTGGAAAATGTTTCAAAATTAAAAGTTGATTACAGCAAGACTATACTAGGATACGTTCTAATTTAAATACAGGTTGTTTCAGATAAGAAATTTACATAGTAGATAGGGTCGCATCCTTTATTAAGGATTTTATTTTCAGAAATTCTTTGGTAGACCAACTCGTTTTGTTAATATTCGAGGAGCCTTATAATGTGTGATGAACATTAGAAACGCAGCCTACCGCCAGAGGTAACTGCTAGAAAACTCTTCTGAAGGTGGAGGTGACCCGGTGTCATATGTAAGATAAACTGAAAATATTTTCGTTTTTATTCTGTGATTTTATCAAAGCTGTTTGTACCAACCAGCATAGCCACAACGTCAACTGTGGCATTGAGTGCAGCCGACCTTCTTGGGGTTCAGCCGACTTTAATAATAATAATAGATTTATGGATGACAGCCGCACAAATCTTATGAGAAATAAAAATATAAGCTCTAACCTTGACATCAAATCTCTTTTTAAAGATCTGGCTACCGTTTAAATCTAAGCCAGAAACTAGCAGGTAAGGTTCTTAAATTAGGAAAACCGTTTAAAAACGGTAGTTAAATGCTCTGTTAAAAAAGTTTAGTTTCTCTCGTTGAAATCTCGTTCAAATCGAAAATTGCTTATGAAAACATGGTTTATTCTCATATGGATTGCCGAATATAACAATTACTTTAATAAATCAAAGCAGAAGCTTAATTTTCAGGATAATTAAAGGCTAATAGAAATCTCCATTCACCAACCACACTAAATCATATTTTGCGTTCCAAATTTGGTATTAATCTGATTTTCCATTTGAGTTCGGCTAGATTTAAATGAAAAACTAACTGCTTGTTAACAACAAGTGAAGCCCAAATTGGGCATTTAATTAATCCATGCGAGCACCAAAAATTAAGCACCTTTCAATCTTCATTTTGTCCAGCAGGCGCGTTAAAGTTTCAAGATTATCCGCATCTATTCTCCGCCCAGTCGTATAAAACTGATTATTAACTATTTAATCCACAACTGTAATTTAGTCGGCTATCATAAAGCAGACACAGCATTGTTTCGTATAAGAACGACGACCAATGTTTACGCGCGTAGAACAGCAATAAACAATTACGACGAGATAGTTTCTTATCATAAGACCCTTAAACTCTTGACAAATATTTAACTCTGTACAGAGAACGTATGATAGATAATAAGAAAGTATAGTTTCGTGCCGAATATAAAAGTAACAACAACCATAAGTTTTTAATCCAAAAAGATTTATTGTTTAATATACGAATTTATAAAAATCCTTTGCGATCGAAATACCCCAAAAGATACTGCGTTCGTTCTCGTACTGCCAGTTTATCAAAAACCTCGTGTCTCAATTTTACCAACTTCTCCGAACTACTCATCAAAATTTCCATATCAGCATCATCACTATTGGCCAGATGACGAGGTGGAATAACAGTAAAAGTCATAAGGACAGAATATGAAGATCGCTTTAACATTTGGGTTTGAATGTCGAGTAATGACGGGATTGGTTTCGAATATTTCACCAATTTCAGCGATTTAACCAGTTCGGTATGATAAATTCCGAGTAAACGGTCCCAATCACGTTCATCAATCTCGTTCGACGTTGACGTATAAAATAAATAGGATAAATCCATTGCTGGTGATCCATAGTATCCAATTTGATAGTCCACTAATATTACATCAACAGGCGTATTCGTCTCATCAAACTTAAACATTAAATTATTTACCCAAAGATCGCCGTGCGTCATCGTTTTAAACGTATCATCACTTATGTTTTCGTAAGTTTCATCAACTTTTGACAAAATGTTGTCTATAAATACTTGCAATTTTGCAGCGAAATGCTCGTAACCCGGCCAATTAGCACACAGCGTGATAACATCACGCATCACGGTTGTTATAGGCTTACACATTTCTGGGTGATCGGGCCCAATAAATTGTTTTGTTTGGTATTTGAACAAATCAGGATTTTCCTCATACACCATTGCATTAATTGCATGAAATTTAGCGATTTTGCGCAATACCATTGCGGTTGAATTAAAATCTAGTCCGATACGACGATCCATATTACGGTAGCCGAGGTCTTTTAAATCTTCGAACACATAATAAACGGCCTCTTCACAAACACTGTAACATCGTGGTGCACATTTAAAATTTGGTTCAATCAAATTTTGATATTTTTCGAAGCGCGGCAATATGTCGCGATAGAATGCGAATTCACGGGAAAAACACTGGTTCAATGTAGAATCCACGTTGACGCTAATTTTTATATCGTGGCTTGTTTTGATGACAAACGATTTTTCTCTATACGAAAATAAAATCTGTTACCATTTCTTGTAATAATTTAAATTTATTTAATAAAATACTTTGAACTATTCGCCGTGGTATACTTGACGGGCACTCGTAATAGTTGGCTCGCATAATTTTCACCTTTAGCAACCGCATCTTTTATATCGTAATCAATCACTTTAGCCGTTGGATTTTCGTGTGATCTTAAAATATTTTCTAAGAATACCGATCATTCCCGTTTTGTGAAGACATAATTTACACAATACACACTTTAGATTTAACTACACACCTGAAAATTTCAGAGTACTTTGCAGTTCTAAATTCTATTTGTAACTAACATACTTTAAACATTAAAATAGATAAGACGGCAAAACAACCCTGAGTCCATATCACGTATTGCGTGATTTGGGTTGCTGAAGTGAAAAACGATGCAGACGGAGCACTTGGTAAATTAATAATAACTTTAAGATAACAATAAAAAATAAAAAAACAAATTTAATTTAATTTTTAAATTAATGAAAAAAATTTTATTCAAAATTAATGTTGTTGGATGGAGGAGATGCTGCTGCTTCCTTCCAAATTTCAAAAAACTGACTAAAAAAAATTTTAAATTTTGTATAGCTTATATACAAAATTTTTTGGATGATCTGGATGCAATAAAAATTGGATTGATCCAGAGCTTTCGCTTATTGGTAAACAAGGTAATAAAATATTGAATTGCAGCAATAAAGCCTGGTCTATTGCCCTTGATCCAATATTGTTGCGTTTGGTAAACAAGACAATAAAAGTTTGTCGGTTACCAATCTGTTTGTGTTATTGATATGAACAACATTGTAACTTTAAATTTACTTTGTAGTAATTGCCACGCCATCATGTTACGATGCATTAAATAATTGTGTCATTGGTTATCACAATCATTTAATGATGATGGGGGGCATCTATAATATAATTTTAACAACTACCGTACCATCGCTTGATTTGAATATTTTGTGTCTTGGTTATCACAAAATATGATGGTGGCATCTATGATGCAATTACAATATTGTTCATTTCAATTATCGGTAATGATCTTGATTGACATGCAAATCGGTATGATAATAAAATTTGTTAATTTTGTAATGTGTACAAAATTGTTTTTTTTGTATGTACCGATTTTGCATGGAACGGAGAATTGTCCGTTTGTAATTATGTGTATATTGTGCGGTGTTTCTTGTAATTGAAGAAACAGGCCGCTACACACGTTTATAGTTGATCTACTAGATTATAAATAGAAACACGGCATTTAAAAATTTTGTCAAATCATTTTGGCTATAAACAAACTTCTGTTCGTGTATGTGTCATTAGTTTTATGATGGTTCCGGATATATGTATGTACTGATGAACAAGCTTAATTTAAATTTTCACGAATACCGGAAATAAGTTTACATTAATTACCAAATATTCATCTAATTCTTATAACACAACAACAATTATTTTCACTTTATTTGCTACTAATAATGTTTCCACGATGTACTTTCGCTTTTAATCGAGCACCGAATCTCAACTTCAACATGTTGAATTTGCCTAAATGTATACATGGTAAAATTCTCTCGAATACCACTATCTAAACCTAGATGTCAGTACGCTCACCAATGTATACTAGCCCAAGTAATTAATCCGGACAAGTTCCATTTTCGCAATAGAAAGTTTTTTTCTCGATTTGTATGCAAAAGTTAAATTTTTATGGTTTAGATTCATTTAAAAAACATCAACAATAGAACGTGTTGCAGTTATCGCTAATTGACGAATGATACTGTGTGCTCCAGCATACATTTCACTAAATTCTATAATTTTGATATTGTTAAAGTTAGCTTAAAGTTAAAAAAATATATTGTTACGAATTTGATTTCTCAAATCCGGTTCTTATCCCTGTATTGTTCACACCGCTTCTGAAATATACCTGAAATTATTTCCTTAACGCTTAAAAACACAATAATAAATAATGTTCTCATGTTTATACATCGACCGAATATTGTAGATTCTGTTTAATTTATTCTAGAGGTTATGTTCCGGACCACTAAAATTCGCCATAAACAAAACTGTTACAAACCCAACTTTAGTGCTACTACTCAACCCCAGATGTCACCGATCTCACAAAAATGATTTTGTGCTCTAAACCTTAAATCACAGACAAAATACAATCAGACCCCCAAACCAATAGAACATTTATGTGTAAATCAAATTCGCGATGTCGTTACAAATGGAAAAATATTTCTAGCGGCTGTTAGAGAAATAATTAGCTAAAACTCAAACCCTATTTCGTCTATCTTGCTCAATATATTCATATTTCTCGCTCAATATATTTTTTCAATACGCGCACGTAAATATATAAAATTTTATATTTGTGTGTACAGTATAAAAGAAACAAACGGAAAAATACAAATTCAACGTATTTTTTATTTTCGTTTGAAAGTATCCTTTCACAAAAATAAGTTGTATGATTTAATTTTAAAGGGAATGAAATGAAAACTAAAACGCACGTATTATGTATATACATAATACATACTCGTACATACATATGTACTATTTAAAATAATATGGGCACACGATCGATAATTTCTTGTCGTTTAGGTACATAAAATTTAAAAACATGTGATCATGAAAAGGAAGAAGATCTATTTTAGATGTATGTATGTAGCTGCATTGATTATGGTTTGATGTGCTGCATGAAAACAAAACAAATATTTGGAGGAAATGACACGAAAGATGAACGAAAGGGAAAATATTACAATTAAATTGTTTTTTAGTGATCGCAGTAAACGTTTAGTGTTTAGATATACATATTACATATTTGTGTTTGGTTACATTATGCACATTTTATATGCCTATCTATACTGATTGGTCAAAATAAATACATTCATTACTTAATTTTTCCTAAGTGTACTATAAGGATGATATATGATCTAAATTCAATAATATTAAAATACCTAACAATTTTATAAATGATTTTATTTTTGAGAAAATGAATAAAATCAGCTTACACCGGAAAGATGTCTTTGGAAAAATGTACTAGGTGTTAAGATTTGCCTCCAAAAAATTGGTACAGCATACAAATTTTTGTTAACATTTTCTCCTTTTTCCATATTATCTGAGGCATGGTAGTAATTGATTTGTTTTGACTAGTTTTTGCACACATTTTAAGACGTTGAAAATAAAAGCTAGTTATCGATTTTAACCAAATTTGCCAAAACAATAATATTTCGATGCCGGTTGTGGTATATAGAATTATGAGTATACACAATATCCATGCAATTCCATTTTTAAACTGCTAACCCTAAGCGTGAAACCCATCATCAGGTTTTACAATGACAATATATAAATAATTCGTTGTTTGTGTTGTCAATCGATTTACAAGCTCACATTAAAAGTACATATAGCGGTGTTACCGTGTTTTACTAATGATTAAATAACACACACTATATGTTTAGTTATACACTATTTATTTATTATTTATTATAAAATATTATTTTTATAGTAGTTCACAAAATGGTGTGTGAACGATTGTTCTGCACTTTTCACTTTCTTTTATTATATTATTATTTTGAGACTGTGTCTCCTTGAATTTCTAAACGCGACTATCCTTTTTCGTTTGTTGATTTCCGGGTCGTCGATAAATATCTCGATATTTATCGATCGTCGATAAATATCGAGATTCGCGGAATTACTTTTGTAGTTGGCGAAATAGCTCTATTCAGCAAAACGAGCAATGCCTCGTAATTAAGCGGCGCGGCGTATAAATAGTTTTGCTACGAGGAGTGCCACGAAGTGAAAAGGATTTTGATGATTTTGAGCCGCTACATCACTCCCCTCCTGGATCGAAAACCGTAGTGTTTTAAATTGAATTTAACGGTTTTTGGAACACTACGTTTTTCGACGGGGTTTACCACAAGTATTCCGTATGCCGGCTTAAGCCTGTCGATGCCAATTGTTGTTGATTTTCCATCTATATCCACAACAAAGAATTTGCGCAATTTGCGGGTCACTGGATACGGTCCAGAATAGGGTGTACTCAATGGACCTCTGACTCTATCCACACGTACGAATACGTGTGAACAGGTTTCCAGATTTTTGGGAATGTACGTTGCCTGTTCAGGTGGATGTCTTGTGTCCGTAGGAACTAAGGTTCTCATGGTGGTACGAAGCTGATTCACGAAATCCGAAGTATCTGTGTTTGGGTTCGAATTTTGATCTTTGATGAAGAATTCACCGGGAACCTTGATGTTTTGACCATATACTAGCTCTGCTGGTGTGCAGTTGAGGTCTTGCTTGACGGAGGTTCGAATACCCAATAGAATCGTTGGAAGTTCTGAACTCCAATGGGATGTATTACATCGAGCTGTTAAGGCGGATTTTAGTTGCCTGTGGAACCGTTCGACAAGACCATTCGCTTTCGGGTTGTATGCAGTTGTCCGAATGCGATGGGAACCTAGGAGCTTCGTGAGCTCGGTGAACAACGTTGATTCGAATTGTGTTCCTTGATCTGTCGTGATGAAGAGTGGGACACCATATCTACAGATATACTCATTGTAGAAGATCTTACTTACTGTTTTTGCGGTCATTTCTCGGATTGGATAAGCTTCTGGCCAGCGGGTAAATCGGTCGACTATCGTTAGAATGTAATGATAGCCATTCGATTGGGGCAGTGGACCAACCAGGTCCATGTGGATGTGTTCAAACCTGCCACTTGGTAGCTCGAATTTACCAAGTTCCGATTTTGTGTGGCGGTGAACTTTGGATTTTTGACATGGGATACAAGATTTCGCCCAATTGCTTGTATCGGTATTCATTCTTGGCCAGAAGTATTTTGAAGCAATAAGTTTTCGCGTAGCACGGATGCCGGGGTGTGATAAGCCATGTAGACTATCGAAGATTGTCCGTCGCATGTTGAGAGGAACGTAGGGTCGATTTTTACCTGTTGAAGTCTCACACCAAATTTGCTGCTTGTCTGGTAAGTCGATCCGTTGCAGGTTTACGCTTGATTTCGGTGTGTGTGCTGAAATCAATTTCTGCAATTCGTCGTCGCGTTGTTGTTGTACAAGTAATTCCTTCGTGTCGAAGGAGAAGACGCTGAGTTCTGTGAGAAGTGTTTCACCAGAACGAGACAAACAGTCGCTCACCACATTGTGTTTACCTTTGATGTGATGAATGTCGGTAGTGAACTGAGCAATGTAATCGAGGTGTCGTAATTGCCGGGGACTACGTTCAGATTTTGACGCAATAGCTGTTGTAAGAGGCTTATGGTCGGTAAATAAAGAAAAATTTCGGCCTTCGACGAAATGGCGAAAGTGTTTGATTGCTAGATACATAGCAAGAAGTTCTCTATCGAAAGTAGAGTATTTGATTTCCGCAGGGGAGAGCTTCTTTGAAAAGAACGCTAATGGTTGCCAACATCCTTTGTTGCGTTGTTGTAAGACAGCTCCAACTGCTACATTGGAAGCGTCGGTAGTTATGTTGAACTGCGCGTCGTTCAACGGGTGTGCCAAAAGAGTGACAGCGGCAAGAGAACGCTTGACCTTATCGAAAGATTCTGTACAATCTTCGGGCCAAGAGAAGTTTCTTCTGTTTTTGCCTTTCTTGAGTAAGATGGCCAAATGCCGGTGAATAGGCGATAACAGTTCGGCTAACCGTGGTATAAAGCGGTGGTAATAGTTCACCATACCGACGAACTGCTGTATTTGGCGGATTGATGTTGGTTCTGGAAAGTTTGAAATGACATCAACTCTGTCTTGCGACGGGAGGATGCCATCTTTCGAAATTGTGTGGCTCAAGAAGTCGAGTGACTTCACGCCGAAAATACATTTCGAAGCTTTTATATTGATTCCATATGCGGAGAGACGTTTAAATACTGACTCGAGATGTTCACTGTGTTCCATCTCGGACCGGCTCGCAATGAGGATATCGTCGATATAGGAGTAGACGAAGTCCAGCCCTTTTAACACTTCGTTAAGGAATCGCTGGAATGTCTGGGCTGAGTTACGAAGGCCGTATGGCATTCGGGTAAACTCGAAAAGCCCAAAAGGAGTAGTTATCGCTGTTTTGTGAATATCCTCGAGAGCCATGGGAATTTGATGATATGCCCTTACCAAGTCTATTTTGGAGAAAATAGTGGCGCCGGCGAGTTTCAACGAGAAACTGTGTATGTGGGGGATAGGATATCTATCTGGGACAGTGACAGTGTTTAACTGTCGATAGTCTCCACAAGGGCGCCAGTCCTTGTCTTTCTTTTGCACCATATGTAATGGTGAGGAGACTGGTGATGATGAGGGGCGGCAGATTCCGATGTCTGTCATAAACTGAAATTCTGTTTTTGCAGCTTTTAGTTTCGTTGCGTCGAGTTGTCGCGGTTTAGCACAAGGTAACCTACCTTGTGTGACGACGTAGTGGACTACGTTGTGCTTCACTGGGAGGTTGTAGTTCGGAGCCTCAGTGAGCGATGGGTATTTCTTTAAAAGAGCGCCGTAGTCGTTGTTGACGCTGAAATGTTTTGGAGATGGCGTATCAACTTGGGCGATGATTGCGTTCACAGTGGGGGTAGTAAATGAATCAGAAAGTCTTCTGTTCTTTAAATCGACCACGAGACCATATTTAGACAGAAAGTCAGCACCTATAATAGGCCTGTCTACTGCCGCGATGATGAAGGGATGTGTGAACGTACGCCTGAGACCGAGATTAACCTTCAAAAGTTTTGTGCCGTAAGTGGAAATTGGGGATCCGTTTGCTGCGGTAAGAACGCAAACGGTGTCTTTTGCATGTCGGGGAAACTTGTTAACGGGTATCACAGATACTTCAGCCCCCGAATCGATCAGAAATTGCAAGTTGTTTTCGTGATCTTTGATGAAAAGACGGCGAGACGAACCAATCCCACTGTTTGCCGTAGAGACAGCAGGATTTAGTGGTTTTCCGAAGGCTTAAAATGTTTGGAAGTAGCTTGTCCATGAGCTACCGGTCGGAAACTGCACGGCTGATTACAGTTGCGTGCGCGTGAGCCGAAACGACGGTGGAAGTAGCAGAGTCCAGATCGAGATGACGATCTCGACCTTGACCTGTGTCGGTAATTGAAATTCCGTCTGTTGTTTGGCGATCTTCCACGTGAACCAATGTTCATATTGGCCAGTGTTCGCTGTAGATCTGCCAATTGTTGTTGCGTCTTGTCAAGTTGTCGTTGCATTAAAACAAGGGCTGATTCACCGTCAGCAGTTGCCTTGCTTGAGGATGGCTGGTTGACAGCAGCAATTGGTTTGGGTACTCTGGATTGAGCGTAAATCCAGATATTGTCGGCGACCGGTAGGATTTCCTCGATGTCGTTCTTTATATCCCGCGCCATTATCGCTCGTAAGTCGTCTGGCAAACGTTTTAGCCAGAGGTTTTTGAGTAAATCGTTGTTTACTAATTTGGAATCACCTGCTTTTTGTTCAAGGAGGCGATAAAAGTGGGACGGTTTAAGGTCTCCCATTTGTTGGAAACCGGAGAGCAACTCGTCAAGTCGTTGCTCCTCGCTAATAGTGTAGCGGTTGGTTAACGCGGATTTCAGTCGATGATATTTCGTGCCTGGCTGCGGGTTCCTGAAAATGTCCGTGATGAATTGTACCGTCTCTTGTGGTATCGCGCCGAGAGTATAAGCAAATTGTTCATCATCGTCGACAATTCGGTGGATGCCGAACTGGTGTTCGACGAGGATGAACCAAGCTGCCGGCTGCTCGTTCCAGAATGGGGGTATCTTTGGTGGCATCTTGTATAACTTGGTTGTCCGCGATGTTGGTGTGCCAGCATGAGTGTCGTTCTCATCTTCTGACGATGAAACGGCTTTTTGTTGTTTAGGTGGCATTTTAAATTGATTATTTTATTTTCACTTCACTTTAATACCGGCGTAGCAGAAATATTTGTTTGATTCACTTGTCTATCTAATCGTAGACTTAAAAAAAATATTCGAACGCGAACAACTAAATAGAACTATTTTTCCAACCAAGGAGTATAGCGAATACGAATAAGGGAATGGGCAGATCGAATAAGAATAAAATCAGCAAAAATAAGATCAATTATTAAGAAATTGTATCGGGCGAAATTGTAGAAACGAAAAAGGAAGTTATTTCAGATATCACGAAATTATAGTATTAATAGTGCGAAAATGTAGAATCGAACAATCGTACACTTACAGTAAGCTTATTAATTAATATAATATTTATAATTAAAAAAAATATTTAAATTCAAATCGTTTGAAAAAAAATTAATTTTATATAAAAAATGAAATGAACTGATCGAGTTTCGAACTATCGAACTTAATATCGCTAGCCGTCAACGCTAACCGTTGAGCTATGGCGGTTATATAATAAATTGAATAATATATAGAATATCGTAGAATTTATATTTTATGTAATACATATTTATAAAATTTAGAGAATCTTTTTATTTTTATTTTTTTTTTTTTTAAATGTATTATATTTTTAAATGTATGTAGTTATTTAAAGAAAAAAAAATAGTTAAATTTATTTTTGATAAAAATTGTTTTTAAAAAAAATTTGTTAAGCAAAAAAAGGAATGTTTAATAAATGTTTTAGTTTAATATTTACTCGTATATGTACATGTATATCCGTTAGGTATCCGTGTGTGATGTATAGGGTGAATCATCCGTTGTTTGTAATATAAGTGTGGCTGTTTGTCGCTGATTTGTGCTGCCACCTTGATCTGCCGTCGGTTATTTATTTGTAATTTTGCCTCATGCGAAATGATGTTGCCAGCTCCCTGGCTCCCTCGATGGGCGCGATCGCCTTTGCGGGGGCAATTGGCCCAAATTTTTAAGTTTCGTTTTGTGTGTATTGGTTTTACATCGCGATCTTGTAGAAAAAAAATTTTCGTAGCTTCACCGCGGTATCGAACTTGCTTTAGTTCGATGCGCATAAACACATTTGAGGCACACTTATTCACTGCACTAAACTCACGACTATATCAATGCGTCGTGTTTTATTTTAGTTATTAGGTAACTGTTTTATGTTTCGTTTTATAATTTTTTATCACACACCTGGCGTTTATGTGCGCCTGTTATTTTTAGTTCGCGTTGTACGTTTTTAATAGTTTGCAATATTTTTGTTGCACTACTTTTATAGTTTATACATATTTATTAAATACACTTTTATTAGGCACGCGTGAAAAAAAATGTGCTCTTGCGCGATTTTTTATTAACGGTCGAACTGTTTATTACCGTTACACTCGCGCGTCGGGGTCACCATTTATAGCGGTGTTACCGTGTTTTACTAATGATTAAATAACACACACTATATGTTTAGTTATACACTATTTATTTATTATTTATTATAAAATATTATTTTTATAGTAGTTCACAAAATGGTGTGTGAACGATTGTTCTGCACTTTTCACTTTCTTTTATTATATTATTATTTTGAGACTGTGTCTCCTTGAATTTCTAAACGCGACTATCCTTTTTCGTTTCTTGATTTCCGGGTCGTCGATAAATATCTCGATATTTATCGATCGTCGATAAATATCGAGATTCGCGGAATTACTTTTGTAGTTGGCGAAATAGCTCTATTCAGCAAAACGAGCAATGCCTCGTAATTAAGCGGCGCGGCGTATAAATAGTTTTGCTACGAGGAGTGCCACGAAGTGAAAAGGATTTTGATGATTTTGAGTCGCTACATACACTACAATTGTTCATATACCAAACGGTCGGCAATTGAACGTCGTAGAGGAAAGACCTGTTTTTCTCTCTCCTCTACATAAATAAGTTAAAATATGTGCTTAAATTAATTAAATAATTAACTAATATACTTAGGTGCATACATAAATAAATAACAATATTAATAATAATTTGTGTGTTTTAAGTAAAGTGAAAAGTTATACAAGTGAATAGTTGTTAAGTGTGTTAATTTGTGTATGATGCGCTTGCAATGGCGCAGAATATGTATATAACAATTTCGTTTATATGGATTTTCATGCCGTTGTTTGAATGCATCATACGCATTGTATGTAATTTTTAAATATGTGTAGGAATTTTCTGATGTCAAAGGATGCTCAAGCTAAGTGTTTTTTCATTGTTTTAATACATTTTTTATTATTATTTATTATTACAAAAATTTAAGTATATAGCTAAAGACTAGGTAATGTAACACATAAAGATGTACAATACTAGTGTTTTTATTATTTTAGTTCCTATATAAGTTCTAATTTTGTTTGTGAATGTAAATATACACTTATAATAAGAAAGTACGCATTTATGGTGTGTCGCCCGTGTGGTATCGTTTACGTGTGTGTGTGCCGTAGCTAAATGCATTGCGTTGTACTATATCCCTTTTCCAGCCGCGATCATAACTGCGTGCACGCAAGAGAATCTTGTCAAAATTTATTTTTGACACTTTAACTATACTAATAATAAAATAATTAATATGTTGTCAAAAACAAATAAATGATTGTTATATAATTTATATGTTATCAAATTATAATGCTTTTTCAAAAAGAATTCCGATTTAACTAAGATCCCTTAGAATCTGGAAGACATTGCAATTTGTCATTTTTTTCGTACACATTTGTGTACGGTAGACTTAAACTTAAGTAAAAAAGTTTGTCTTGCCGGAAAGGGGATATACTGTGATATACATTCACACAATCATAATAAATTGTAATTGGTTATAAACAGAATCTACTTTAATATAAGTCCTGCTTACTCTTCCCGTTGACAGATACCTATTTAAAAAAAACTAACAAAGAGTGTGTTGGTTACACTAACAATGCAACGTAAATTGATTTTTTTTTTGTTCATTTTTTTTTTGTTTCTGCACCAACACAATTATACTTAGTTATTTAAAAAAAATTACTATGGAAAAAAAAAATTCAATACATCTTTACTTAGTTATTGTTTATTTCATATGTGTGGAGTTAGCACGACTTATATTTAAGTAGATTCTGTTATAAAATATAAAAGAATGCGGTGTTTGTGTTTATGCCAGTATGTTTGCTACCTACATGCTCTTAGTTGCTTATTATTCGTTTTTCGTCCATTTTTATATGCATTTTTTGTATGCTATTTCTCTTTGCTCTTGAATAGTAAACAGAAATTTCAAAAAATGTTGTGCGGTAAAAAACGAATGGTGAGCGATTAATGAGAAACAAAAAGGATTGATGTCATTATATTTGTTAACGAACGGTGCTCTTTTGTTTTACTTTATTCTATTTGAATAAGAAAGCGGAATGGATAAATGTATTGTTGTCTGTATTGAACGATCGAAGAGAGAATATAACTTCTCTCTACATTATTCTTCATAAGTAAATAGTAAAACTAAAATATATTTTGTTTCTTCTCATTATTTTTATTGAACAGCATTACAAATAACCCTTGAGATATACTCGACGTGACGGCGACGATTCTAAATGTCAAAAACGTTATTCTCCATAGCCTAATGAAGACTAGTTAATCGCGTCGAATATAATTGCTGTAGTTTGAAATCATATATTTTCACTTTTAAGTCACGTCGGTCGCGTCGAGTATATCTCAAGGCCCAGCAAACAAACGCTGATAGCAGAATGAAATAGATGGAAACATTTGCACACGTCGAAGCGAGAAAACAAATAAATTTACTTCGGTTTCTTCTATGCACTGCATTTTTACCCCCACCTAATCTCTTGTTTATCAATTTCGTTTCAAAAATTGTTATTTCATTTCTATCAGTCTCAATATTTCAGCTGAAGGTAATAGATGTGCGTTGTTGAAACATATTCAATGCATACGTATGACGTTGTTTGTAAATGTTTTTCAGATGGAAATGGAAATACATGGATAACATATAAAGTAAGTATACAAAATTTAAAAAATGTGTTGTTGTATCTGAATGACAATACACATTTGGTACACACAAGCAAAAACAAACACAATAATATATGATTGTGTTTGGTTTTGATACAACAAAATACATTAAAAAAATATTATTTTCTGGTAAACCAACGGTTAACAGTTACATATTATACTCAAATCGAAATGAAAGAGAGATAAATAAATTTTAAGGGGAAACAAAGCCGAGTTTTCGGTCGACAACAATACGAATAGCATGGAATTAGGTGCATCAATTTGAAGTAAAAATTGAGCGCTCTAATTATATGCTGTTTATGCGCTTTTTGTGCGCTTATTTGTACTACTGGGGGGTAACACTATTCGATCGGTGTGGAGAATGAATAATACATTTTAACGAGCGAATTATTAACCTTCATATGTATACATGTGTATGCATATGCGTATATGAGTATGTACGGCTGTATTTATACATATGGATATGTTTAGTTACCTATGTGTATATTTATATATGATTAACTTTTTTACCTCTTTATAATTATTTTAATAATTAATTTAGAACATTATTATAACATATTAATACTATTTTAATTTATATATCGTCGATTTGGTGCAACGGTGACACAACTCAAAATTTTTAATTATTTAGTAGAACGATTTGAAAAAATCGCTTAAAATTGTTTTTCAAAACTAAATAAAAATACATTCTGAATACTAAAATAATATTTTTTCTATTCCTACAACTTCAAGCGGATCTTAATTTTTATATTTCCTTAATATTTTGCAAATTATCTTAAGATAATTTCCAATATTAAGATATGTTAAGAAATGTTAATTTCTCTCGTTAACTGAGTGATTTTTAACATGGAATCTTACCTATTTCCTAGAAATAACTGCTTAAGAGAGTATGTTTTGATACAAAAATATGAATTATTAGGTATCGATTGATTCGAATATCTTAGAAATGAGTGAAATTTGAGTTGTGTCACTGTTGCACCAAAACGACGATGTGTTTATGATTAATTGTTTTAATTTGCAATACACCCAGGTCTGTATTTACACGGTAGATACGTTTTAAAGAATATCGTCAATGGTGAGTTGCATAATCTCTCATCGCCAACTGCTTGTTGATTATTTCGGTGTACATTTCATCGGCTACGTTTGATGGAGCAGTGTCTACAATTTTAACACAATCGGACCAAACGCTCTTCTAGCAAGCATTCAAAGTATAGATGGCCTTATTTTGGACACGGACAAAACTGCATGTTTTATACAGTCCAAGATTGATTTTTTTCCACACGTCAACAACAGTTAGTGATTCATCTTCATCCATTTTATTTAAATATAAATGATCGTCTTACATAATATACTTTAAAAGTTACAATTATTCCCTATTCGAGTGGCTGCAGAAGAGAAGCTGTATTAGGTGGCAAGACGACGACTTTTACATTTAAAGGACATGCCGTTATCCTGTGACCTCCGAAATAAAACATTTTTCGAACCATTCATTGAATACTGACTCCGAAATCCATTCTTTCTTATTTGCCATCCATTGAACTAGAAGTTCCTTTCCATTGACACCTCTCAATGATCATTGTCGGAGTGATCGATTAACTATGAGAGATATTAAAATACGAATTTTTGAGACATTGCCGCAAAGCAACAACGTAATGCTACCTATTGCCACTTTGAAACCACTACCACTCTTTTCCGTTCTAGACAAAAATGTTCTGCTTGGCATTTTCTTCCAGAAATGGCCGGTTTTGTCAGTGTTAAAAATTTTATCAGACGTATATTCACTGTTCAATTATTTTGGCAAGTTTAGAAGAACATTCTGTAATAGCTGCAGCATCCGCCGATGCTGTTTCACATTTAATTTAAATTATTAATAATGGCATGTCTTCGTAAAAACCCTTGTAACCACCCGTTACTTGTAATATATTTTTTGGTCTAACTGGGATCACGTTGATGGTTCCAGTTGTTTCAGTTTCTCATAAATGCTTACGGCTTTCTCCTTAGTAATACATTTCAAAGATATACGTTTTTGGCTATGATCTTCAATAAATGTAAACAATCCTTTTTCCATATTTTCAATGGCCGCATTTCTAGTATGTGAGAATGCGCTACTATATCCTGGTATCATCTGACACAGAATTACGAATATCCTTTTCCTTTTTTAATTGTTGGAATTGTACCTTCGTTCAACTTAAAGCTTTTGCTGACCGATGTAGAACCTTCACCTTTTGCAAAACGTTGTAATATACATATTTATTTTTGTCTCTAATGGTTTGCGTTATGAAAATCTTGACTTACCCAATACACAAAATTCAATTTTTAAATTTAACTAAACGAGCAGCAGTGCTTGATAAATCATTTTAAACTACATATTTATTAAAATTTAATTAAATTTTGTTTTAAGTAACACTAAAACTAAGATTGAAACAATTGCCAATACATATTATTTTTATTTTTTTTTCTCTGTGTAAAAATAATCAATTGTGAAAAAAAAGAAAAACACCGTGGAGGAACAGGTTTGGTTGTACATATGTGTAAATATTCAATATTTTTTTTTTGTGGACTGCTTTAAAGGGATGAGACCGGCATGGCAAAGGGAAGATGGTTTTTAATTTTTATTTTTGTGTTTAATGACAAGCAAATATCGATGTGCCTCGGGCTTTTAATGTTGACTATTTTTTTAGATTGCTCACTGCTGGCACTATTTTGAATAAAAGAATTTATCTTCTCTCGAATATCGATTGATTTGAGTTCTATCTTCCATTCGTGCCGCCACTTCATGTAAATCATGATCTTTTTGTTTGATTGTGATGTGCGGAATTGTTGCGTAATCTGTTTTTAGACAGTATACTGCGGAAGATGCATAAAATAATTTTTGGACTGAATTGGAATTCTAGCACATTTTAGTTTTGGTGAGGCTGAGTTTGGCTAAGTCATCTCTCAACGGGTTGTCTTGTTGACGGGTAAGTGGAGCAATAGGATAATTCCTTGGCCGATTATTTTCAGCCTTATTTTGTAAAAAAACCAGAACTTCATCCGGGGTTTATGTTGGAATCCCGGTTCAGCTCAACATACCAGACCCGAAGATAATTAGTTAAGAAAGTGTTCAGCACGGCAAGATTCCAGAACTTCTCTAAAATCCATTTTTAAATTCACATCCAATTTTGCTTACCTGATTTGACAATAATTGGTTGGGATATGGCCAAGTTCTATTCAGAATGGTCGAATTTTAGAACTTCATTAAGAAGATACGATACAATCCCAATATACAAGTTGAGCCTAGTTTATTAGAATCCTCGCCCAGCTTTTCAAGCTGAATTGGAAGAATTTCGGTTGGGAAACGGCCTGGTTCCATTCATTATAGCCGAATCCCAAAATTTCGTCAAATTTGGCTTTGTTCCCCGTATTTGATCATCATTTGTTGAGAGATGGCCTAGTTCCATTGAGCATTATGCTAGAGTTCCAGTCCAATTCTGAATACCATATTTGAAAGTTATTGGTTGAGGAATGGTAAAGTTTCATTGAGAATGGTATCAATATCCTGAGGCGGTGTGTTGTGCCATCGCTTCGAATCGAGATTCGAAAAACTCGAATGGCGATATGTTGTATCTTTTTCGAAAAGCAAAAAAGATATACAACTTTCACTTTTTCGATTCGACTTTTTTCGAATTCGACTTTTTCCAATTCGAAGTGATGGTGCAACATACCGCCCCTGGGCAGTATAATGATACTTGAATCGAATATTCTTTGGAATTTTTTTTCGAAATAAACTAAATTTATTTGAAATATCCAATCCGAAGGTTAATCTGACATTGATAGTTTTCCCGGAGCCATTGCCTTGTCTCACATATTTTTGTAATTTTTTGAATCTTTCGTGGTTGCCGAATTCAAGGGTTAAATACTAATGGATTTTAGAGTAATTTTTATTATTATTCAAATAACTATGGTTTCATGAAATTCTCTTGTAAGTTGTGGCGGTGCAGGAGGATTATATTAATTATTGTTTATATTATTTAGGAAGCCGGAAAATATTAATTTAGAATTAAATTTCAGGAAATCTACAGATACCTGTCAAATGATATTCATTTGAAATATTAGTTGCTGATTGTGTAGTTGAGAATTGTGTTGTCATTGTATTATTAACTATCAGCTTTACCTAGATGCCTGGAAACGGGGCGATTCAATTAATCAGTTTTGTTTAGGAAGCCGAAAAGTATTAATTTAGAATTAAATTTTAGGAAATTTCCGGATACATGTGAAATAATATCATTTTTTCTTAGGTTGCTGATTTAAAGAAGCAATTGTTGAAGACCAATAACATCGTTATCCGTTAAACCTATTAAACCTTTATCCTTTCTCTAGTAGATTAGAATTGTGTTGTCTTTGTGTTACTAACTATCGGCTATACCTAGGTGTCTGTAACCGGGCCGATTCTATCCCACTTAACTAACCTATCCAATCCTTCGGTTTTGTTATATGTAAAAAAGAGTGTACGGTGGGCCCGGCGTCAACCGGGAGCTCCTGTGTAAGAACTTGGTCGTACATTCAGAATCAATCAATCAACTACAATTGTTCAGATACCAAACACCCCTTATCATGAAAACCGCCCCAAATGACCACTTATATGAAAATTTCAAAAATAAACATTTCAATATCGGTAATGAGCATAGCTTTAAAATACTCATCAGAAGTGCCAATTTTTTCAATTTCTAAGTTGTAACTCAATTTTTAAGTTGTAACTTTAAATTTTGGAAACAAATTTATTTAGCCACCCTTTATTTATTAGGTATATGAGCTTATTTCTACAGTTTTTTCTTCGAGCTTAACATCTCTTATATATTAATACGCTTAATTTTTAGTTTGTACTCCCTTTTTAACCTATTTCCCGTGCGCATATCTTAATGAAACATATATCAGGTGAAAGGTATTTTTTCATATATGTGCAGAATATATGTTTTATTAGGGATCATGCACGGGAAATAGGTGTAAAAGCCAAGAAACGTTTTTCCTATACTGTACATCTTATATATTAATCACAACGCCAGAATGTCATGACAAAATATGTTTGTACTGAACCGTCATTACACCGTGACAATACAGAACAAAACAGAGAACATAAAATGAATTTATATACTACAAACATTTTGGTGTTAATAGTGGTGAGTGTAAAAATACAATTTTGTCATGGCACTCTATCGTCATGACAAAATTTTGCGAGTGAAGATCGACCTTAGTACTTACACAATATAACATCTATGGAAAGTTTGGAATAATCATTTCCGTCCGATTTCAGGCAAAAGTCATGGGATCTCTTAACTTATGCGAAAAAGTTAAAACTTCCCACTTAACCTTTTCGCATAATATGCGGTTGATTTGTGTCCCAGTATATTTCGTAACCGGGTAATTTATTACTCTCTTAATTTCATGTTCGAACTAGCGTGACGTATATCTGCTTTTTGTGTGGCGATAAATCGACTATATAATCTACATAGGTACATTAGTTTTGGTTATGCTATTTGTTTTTGAAAACGTCAAAATTATTCATATACAAATGAAAATAACATTTAGATTAAAGTTGCGCGCCTCGGCATTTGTGTGCTTTTCCTTTTTGAGATTTTAATATTTAGAAATGGCGCGTTTCGACAACATGTATGCGAGTGCAAATGAAGTCCAGAAGCGCGTAATTAATGAGGTGCGAAGCGCGCTCGTATCTGAAACCCTATCAGCAAAGGTATTTTACGTTGACGCTCCCGACGAGTGTGGCAAGACATTTGTATTTCAATCACTCATTGCATTTGCCAAGGGCGTGGCTGGGAGTCCATTTGCCCCGCCTTCACTGGAATCGTCACGAGCTTGATGGAAGGTGGGCGTACGCTACATAACATTTTCAAACTGCCGTTTCCAATGGATGAGTCATCAGTTTCATCAATGAAGCCAAACTCCTCGCACGCTGGCAAGTTGAAAAGCGCGCAACTCATCATGAGAGATGAGGCCAGCATCATGCCAGGGGCAGCGCTCACAATCATAGACAGACTATTACGATATTTGTACAGAGGAAAGCCGGAAGAGGGTGTTCCATTCGCTGGAAAAATCATCCTCATGTGTGGTGACTTCCGATAGTGCTTGCCTGTAGTACCAAAGGCGGGACGCGCCATTCGACCATCAAGTTGAAACCGCTTTGGAAATTGGTAAACAAGTTTACACTCACCAAGAACATGCGCATCGATGAAGGTGAGGACGAGTTTGCGCAATACTTCCTTTCTGTTGCAAACGGCAATGCTCGAAACGAATCGATCACACTTCCGGCACACCGTTCCAGTTCTCAAACTGTGATCGATTTCGTGTACGATGACATCAACACAACACTAGCCGAGGGAACCATCGAGGAGTGCGCCATAATTGCACCCAAGAATGATGATTCTTCGGCGGACAAGAAGTCTTAGTGTTGATAAAGTTGAGAGTGACGACATGAATGAGGAACTCCACCTACCCGTCGAGTTTCTCAACAAGATTGAAGGGTCCGGACTTCCGCGCTATGCCATCCCGCTAAAGGTAAACGCGATCGTTCTTTTCATGAGGAATCTAAACACTAGTAAGGGTCTTATCAATATAACACGCATGCGAGTCGCAAAAATAAACCGCTATAGTCTGGAATTTAATTTGCTGACTATAGCTTCTTAAAAGGCAAGCGCGTTCTCATCCCACGGATGAAGCACTCGAAAGGCGCCTTTTCATTTAAAATGTCTCACCTCCAATTCCCGGTCCAGCTCGCGTTTACTTGCCGGCCCCCGTATTTACACACGGTCAGGTGTATGTGGCCTTTTCACGATGAAGCTCATTTAACGGACTCAAGGTGTTTATCGTTGAGACAAGCGATTAATAAGCTGATCGGGGCGGGCAATGATGCATAACAAAGAATGTTGTTTTTGTAAAGATTCTACGCATTTACATTGTAATGTAAATTCATATTTTATTATCCTTTTGTATATTTCTTATTAAAAATTTAATAGCGTATATGAATTTACTTTATTTTTGATAAAACTGCATCAAATTTACATTTTAAAAAATCTACTTAATCATTTCTTAACCAAAAATTCAATGAAATGTATTCACGTGACTGATTATTCAGTCACAGGTCAGCTAGTTATATTTAAAATAGAAATTTTTTCACGGTATTTTGTAGTTTTTACAGGATCGGACACAAGGCTTCGGAACAATGAACGACAAGTCTACGTGAGTTACATAACTTCTCAGAATAGCAGAGTTTACGAACGCAACTGATAAACAGCACATTCGGCACTGCATTCTATACGAACTCCAACAAGGAAAAAATGCACGGGAATCAATTTGTAGTGTTCTCGGTGCAGACGTTGTGTCTTATGAAACGTGTAATTATTGGTATAATCGGTTTAGAAGTGGCGATTTCGGTCTAAGTGGGTCCCACATGTGTAGACCGAATACAACCTAGGTCAACGTATGAACACATGCCTTTTACTCCTAGCCCGGCAACAAAAAAATCATTTCTTGTGGAAAATTGTGACGGGTGATGAAAAGTATATTTTTTACTAGAATTCCAAATGTAAAAAGTTGTGAATAGATCCCGGGTAACCCAGTACATCGACACCAAAACAGAACATCCACTTAAAGGAGGTTCTCCTGTGTATCTGGTGAGACATGAAAGATGTGCTTTATTGCGAACTTCTGGAAACTGGTCAGACTGTGACTGCAGAACGGTACAGCCGAACTGAGCAAACAGAGCAAAGATATTGAACAAACTGAGCAAAGAAATTGATCAGAAATTGCCATTTACTGGGCAAGCAAGCAGGCAAGTCATACCGATGCATGTAAACGCTCGATCTCACGTTGCTTGCGTGGCTCAGAAGACCAACTTCAACTTGGGATGGGAAGTTCTCCCGCACACAGCATTTTCACCAGACTTATTGAATAGTTATTTCTTTCTTTTTTCTCTATTTCATCTACTCTACGTACATGCACACATACAAATTTTGCTCTATATTTTATATAGCGACCATCAAATTAAAGACATCATAGCGGAAAGTGGTAAATTCTAAATGAAAACTAACTTAAAAATTAAAAACAATTTACCAAAATTAATGATAAGTAAACAAAGTTAGATTCGAAATTCTTCCTAATCTTGAGCGAACAACTCAAAAAAATAGTTCAATGTGCTCTTGACTTAATTTATAGAACGAAATATATTTCAACAGATGTGTGTTTAAATAAGTGTCACGGAAATCCTGGATGTTAGAAGGACAACATATTATTCCAATAAATCCCGTTTCGCTTTTAGGATCAGTAACTTTAATACCAGAGGATAGAAACTTTAATTTAGATATATGTATATTCAATTGATGATTTAACGTAATTTAAAACCAAATTAAAATTACTTGAAATTTTTTGCTGTTTAAAATATCAAAAGAATTATTGAAGACTCTAATAAGTTTTATTGTTCCACTACACCCTTCATATTGTGGCAATTTTGAAACACGGAATTTGCTACGGAATTACTTAATGTCTGAACTGCTAAATTAACTTTCATTTTTTGGCAATTAAAAAATATATGGGCATTTCGTAATTTATTCGAGAGATGGAAACCTTCCTTCGATTGAATCCTATGGAGTTATTCTAAATAGTGCCATGAAATTTTAGGGCCGTTACCATCAAATAAAGGACCTTTAATAGTTAAATGTTCTTGACGAGTCTGAACATAAGACATGGATAAAAAACAAATTAAAATTGTTGAGGTATACCACCAATTTAAAAGCGAGATTTATATTAGGAAAATAAACGTTACAACCAATAGTTAGAACCCCAATATCGTGTAATAAAGGCAAACGAAACTCAATTATATTTTTCTTTTATACAGATGTTAAGCTACTAATAAGGAAATATCCAAGAGGAATTTTCCAACGAGCAGTACAACTGACAAATATAAAAACAATTACTTGGGTAGCTGAAGTATTATCATTTGGAACGTTACCATCGAACTCGACGTATTCAGATATTTTATTGGTGTGTAAAATACGAGTACTATATTTTGGATGAATGTACATATCATCCAAGCATACGTTTCCAATAACGACCTTATCTGTTTCTTTTTTTGATCGGACCAGCAACTTTCGAGTACGAAAAGATTCTGAAGTAAAACCTGGATGCCCATTTACTGCTTTATACCAGTGTACGAGCAAGTATACGAGAGTGAGGCAAGCAGTTTTTAAATTGGTTTCGAACATATTCAAAGGTCTTCGGAGAATAAAAGTTTAAATTTAAAGAAAACTTCCGTATTTCTTCTGGATATTTCCTGCCTAAATTTGGGTTTCTTATTTTATCTCTATAAGTATATCTATTTCAAAAAATTGAATTTGGGTCACGGTTTAAAAATGTATCCTTCTGGTAAGAGCTAATTAAATTTTTCTCTTCAAGTTCGTCTATCAGGTTCCTATTTTTTACAAGTTTGTAGTATTTAGTACTTAAAAATCGTAGTTTTTGGTTTTGTAATTCGTTTCTTGAACTCATAGAAAGATCAGCACCGGATAAGGCCATCACTCGCTTTAACATTATTTTATTAAATTATTTGTATGTATAAGAAGGTTTTAGACTTTTATTACCAAAAGTAGAAGAACTAGTACCACTACAATTGCTAGTATTACTACCACTATTTGCGATTTTTGTAATGGTTTGCAATTTCGAAGGACTTTTGTTTAAATCGGATATATTATCGTCATTTAAATTTTCCATCTCCAAATTTTCCACCTACATCCGAAAAACGTTTATACCAATAATTACACGTTTCATAAGACACAAGGTCGGCACCAAGAACGCTACAAATTGATTCCCGTACCATAGAAGCATTTTTTCCTTGTTGGAATTCCTATAGAATGCAGTGCCGAATGTGGTGTTTATCAGTTGTAATCGTAAACTCTGCTATTCTGAGAGGTTATGGTAACTCACGTAGACTTGTCGTTCGTTGTTCTGAAACCTTGCGTCTGATCCTATAAAAACCACAAAATACCGTGAAAAAAAAATCTATAAAAATTAAGTTATACACCTAATAAATAAAGTGGGTGGCTAAATAAATTTGTTTCCATGATTTAAAGTTACAACTTAAAAATCGAATTGCACTTCTGGTGAGGATTATAAAGCGATACCCAATATCCGATATTGAAATGTCTATTTTTGAAATTGTCAAAAAAGTGGTAATTTATTCTAGAGAAAATTGGGGTAGTTTTCATGATAAGCGGTGATTGGTATCTGAAAAATTGCAGTGTACTTATAATTTAAGCTTGTAACTCGGTTGAAAACAACAAAAACCGAAATTTATTTATTTTCATTTTTAAACCTTAGGATGGTTTTTACTTGGGGTTAGAAGTTTAAAAATGAAATTCCATGGATATTGTGTATACTCATAATTCTATATATCACTATTGTAGATTAAACCTTACTCACGATTTCAATTCGACAAGCGGTTCACTTCAATTACGCTTTAGACCGATTCTGAACAATTTAGAGCGGTATACAGAGCAATTGATAGCGGTCTGATGAGATTTAGAGCAGTTTTCACTTAAACCCTGATATCAATTATTTTGAAGAGCCTCCCTCCACAACTGTAGTATAAATAAAAACACGGGACAGGTTCGCAGCCGAGCTCTATTAGCATTTTTGTTGCCAATAAAGAACTAAGTTGATATAACATTAAGAGAAATAAAATTATCTAAAACTATCCTCATCCACCAAATCCCAAATTCCTAAACCAAACCCAAAATACCTCATATCCCCTCCCTCCACCTCCCCCATAGCCACACAAACCCACATCCACACGAAATATATTTTTATCCACATTCACATGCTCTATGAAACCAAAATAGAATAGAAAAAACAAAATTATATCATTTTTAAGGAGGGGGTTAACAAAACCCCACATATCTCCGATAATGTTCAAATCAATAGGGCTCTATTCCATGAATTGCTTGAACTTTTAGTGAAGAATTAAGTTGATATCTTCACCCGTTCTCAAGTTATCGGGGACACAGACAGCAAACTGTAACCATATAGCATTTTTTTAACAAAAATGTTAAAATGCAAATTTTTCAAATTTTATAATGAAAACACTTCAGGGGGTCGATTTTGTTCAAAATTCGTCAAGTTGACGAAATAACCGCAAGTATAAAGTAGTGGTATGTGTTTGTGTTCGTGCGAATGTGCACCATTTAATTTTTTTGGATATGACAGTTTCTAGATAAGATTTCCATTTATAATTTAAAATTTGTAAATGCAAATATGCTTTAAATAAAATTAAATTTATTTAATTCTTTAATTTTTGTTTTAAAATAATTTCTAATTCCGTGTTTCTGCGAAAACAAATCATTTATTCGACATCGTACTGAAAGAAAAATTAAAATATGTATGGTTAAATTTTTTTTTCCTTAACACATTAACGCACACTTTCTAAATGTGTGTGGTACTCAGGAATACATTTGTTAACTTTTGTAATTGCAATAATATTTCGTCGCGGAAAGGAATATATTGTTGTGAATTGAAAAATATGTCGAGTTGTTCCGTAAAAAAACGAAAATTTTAGGCGTAAACGTGTTAAAAAACGAAAAAGTTGTATGACTGCTGTAGCAGTAACATGCGCGAACGTTTTAACTTGCCACTCAAACACTTTGTGAGATGTCAAAAAAGTGAGGCGACGAATGGACATAAGCACCAAAAAACTGAACCGATTTGTGCCGATTCATCATTTTTGATGCTTAAGGTAAGCCAAATAAGTGAAAAATTTGGTTTTTCAGATTCAAGCGTTTCCTTCTTTGGAGAGGACTATACATTAAAATTTGAAAATTTCAAAATTAATCAATAATAATAAATTTGTTTTAAATTATAAAATTATCCTAAACGAATCATAATTTTTTGACCGTGTTTGAAATTGGAATACGAGAGCAATATAGTTCGAGCGAACCTTTTGGTCTTTCTTGAGTAACTTGAAACGAGTTTCTTCTTTCATCTTACTGTGGATTGGCTCTTATTCACTATTGAAACTATTAATTGACCTTGCTTGTAAGAAAGAAATATGTTTATTTATTTAATTGCGGTTTATAGTGGTTCAGAAGAGTTTAGAGCCGCCTTATATCATTTTATAAAATTTTCGTTTTAGTTGAAATCGTTTTAAGCGAAAGCACTTAACGTGGGAAGTACAGCGAAAGCAATTGGGACTTTAAGATTTCGTCACTATAACCGAAAGTTCGTTACTCTAACCAGACTGTTGAAAAGGATATTTTTGACATCGTTAGTGATAAATGTCACGCCCAACATACAATACAAAATACTGAGAGATAAATTACCAAGTTCGTCTCTCCCATAATTAAATATAATTTTATCGTTGGTGTAAACATTTTATGTTTAGAATTTAGTAGATTATAACAACTCGGGCCTGTTTCCAGTATATCATTTACTTTCCGTTTCTGGCAATTTGTGTACATCTGCAACAAGTTGAAATGATCACCGTTGACTTGATTAAAATTTTATCGAGTGGTTTTTGTTCTTAATGACCAATATCAATTTCTAATAATTTTAATGTGAGTGTATTGTATTGCTCATGTTACCATTTTCATTTGTAAAAATAATTGGTTTATTGGTTTATAAATCTAGCACCAATATAATAAGTTATACTCATACTATCAGTGGTCTTTAGCAATATTGTTGTTAATGTAAGTTTTCGCAGAAAATGTACCTCCCGCCCCAGTAAAACATAAACTTAATGTACAAAATGTAAATTAATGTGCTTTAAATGTTTACAACTTTCTGAACGCATTCCATAATAAAAAGAAGTACCACTTAATTTGTTAACATTATCATTCGAATCTGATAGTCTAATTTATAGTTTTACCAAAAGCGACAGATGAAACGGCTTATTATTTGAGAAATGTAAAATTACTTAGTGGTACAAGGATCCTTCAAAGCAACGCTTACCCCAGAAAATGAATTTGCCTATTACGGGATAGAAGATAAATTTGGAAAGTTTTCAAATAAAATTGCATCGGCGGTTTTTGACTGTTTAAATAAAGTTAATATTGACACTTCAAGCAAAATTATTTGGCTAATCGCTAATGGATGTAAGCAGAACGAACAAACGTTCCAATAGTAATAATTAATGTACAAAAAATAGGAATATGCTATAGATTGCTGTCAGGCGATACTTCCTCAAATGTTCCAATAATTGAATTAGTTTTCTTATCGCCGATCGCTTATTTTTATTAGGAGGACTGGAATTTGGTGAAATAGACATGAAAAAATCAGGTATATGGAAGTAATTGTATAACCAAAAGATTACATCAAACTTTTCGTGGAATCCGCTAAAGTGACCCATTTGGGACCTGATTAAACCTGCGAAATACAATTGAAATTAACTAGGTGGTTACCACAACATACTGTTGGGAAAATGTCACATTCAGGGGTGAAGTGTATTATAAGAATAGTTGTTGTACATTCAGACTAATTACTATCATGGGAATTAAGCGGAATGAAATTAAAACTGGCGAGAAAAGTGTAAAGAGATTTATTGTTAAAAATATTTCGCTTATTATAAAAGCCTTGTTTATGAGAAATCTTGTGATTTTGTAGTATCAATTGAGGATAGTCCAACGTACATAAATGATGAATGTGTTTTTATTACAAGCCAATTTTGGCTTAATAAATTTTGTTCCGCTTTCTTTGTTTAATTTTTTGGAATTTATCGTGTAGTCGACTCAAGCATACCACTCGGTGGTCGAGTTTGAAAAGTGACTTACAATATTGCAAAACGAATACAACCCCAGATGCAATAAAAATAATAATCAGCGACAATCGCCAAAAGTAGTAAACAGTTAAAGTAGATTTAATGGGCAATAAACGAGTGAAATTATCGAATTGCTGCAGAAATTAAAGGCGTTGGAAAATATAGTTTGTAACTTAAATCGCTGCGTGTTTTATTTGAAAAATCTAGCTCGAATCAATATTGAACTTTCGAAATTCGTAACAGTTATTATTGGGTATACAAATAAGTCTCCGACATTCGATAAAAGCCTGTTCTACTAGTAAGTTATGGTTCCCGATGTAAAACGTCATATCCTAAGATTGGACATCTGTCAACAACATAACCTTAAAACATTAGCTATTTTGTATCAGGAATATATATTTGTTTTCTTGCGAAAAAGTTTTGAGTTGAATAAGCGTCATTTGCGAGAACTTTCAAATTACTACTTTAATTTAAAGAAATTTTCAGCTGAGGCGAATTCATTGCTTGTAGAAGCATATGAAGGGGTTACCTTAAGTAAAAGAAGTGTCAAAAGTTTAAGAACGGTGCATTTGATGTCGAAGGATATAACGTAGCGGAAGGCCGAAAGTGTACGATGACGTGGAGTTGCAAGCATTAAAGGATGAAGATTTGTGCCAAACGCAAGAAGAAATTGGGAATGATCCAAAAGCGAGGAAATTTGCTTCCATATGCGATGAGGCGGAAAGATGTTGAACGCCGATTTTTTCATGTGAAATGTTGCTTGCCGTTTATGAGGCAAAAACGAAAGGGTTTTTGCATCGCATATTCATAGAATATGAATATTCATAGAAAAAACTCATGTTGTGTGTTTGGTGGGATCAGCTTGGTGTCGTGTGTTATCAAAGAGTAGGACTTTAAATGTTGTTCTCTTTGGTATTAATGTTATGAGTTGCTAGATCCAGCACTCAAGGAAAAACGCGCTCATTCCACACACAACAAAATTATTCCCCTGCATGATAATGATCAAAACCTATACTTGGAAACACTTAATTAGGACGTTTCACCCCAACCGCCGTATTCACCAGATATTGCTCCGCCTGATTACCAATTGTTTCGATCGATTTTGCATGGCTTGTCTCTGATCAGCACTTCAAATGAAGATACAAAAATTAGGTTGATTCATGGATAGCCTCAAAATATGAAGCAAATCTTCGAAAAAGTTGGGAAAAAGTAGCCACTAGGCTAGCGATGCTACAATACTTTGAATAATAACCTACCGTTCTTTCACAATAAATGTCCAACTTTTCTTAAAATAGGCGGAGACTTATTTGTATACCCAATATTTAAATTTTGTGAATTTTGTTTTTCTGTATTTAATTACTAAATTAAAATAAACTAATTTTATATCAGAACGACTTTTTCTATAAGAAGATATAATTTCTAGTACTCAACCCGGTAGTTTTAATAGTGGAAATCTCCTTTTTTGTTTCTTTACTTATTGTTCTTAATTTGTTCACAAATATTAAAAAGCGAATTATGAAAAGATAAATTTACTTTTGAATTTTACTTTAATTGCGTAATAAATAGTTTTGGCGATATTTGTCAAATATTGCTTAATGACAACAATGGAGATTACCGCTTTTCATTGTGTACCTCTCATATATGAATTTACAATTATTCCTCGTAATATTATACATATTACAACACAAGAGATTATTTTACTTTCCAGAAAAACTGTGCTAAGTGCTAAATGTAAAACTATCTTATTATATTTTATTTATGATGATGCATGATACTCTAGCTATCCATTATCTATATTTCTATTAAATTACAAAATATTATGCATCAGACAAAGTTTCTGCTAAAACAGTGTTTCCTCAAAAATAAATGTTCCTCCTTTGCGAGTTTCCGAGTCAAAAAATTATTTCTATATGAACAAAGTTTTTATTAACATCTATTATAGTTTTGCATCCTTTCGCGCAACCTGTCTCACTTTTGAAATATTTTATTTACTTCCTTAATCTTAGGATAGTAATTTGTTTAAATTTTGGTATTTTATGAACATGTATAATACAGATTTTTCATGTGCACATGAAAACTTAAAGCTCTTAATAACATGCATAATACATACTAACATCAAACACATACTTACGTACGTGCTAATTACCAGATAATGAATTTAATTAGTAGATTTTTTCAAAAACGCTAAGAATCACTTAATTCTTATATTTTATTATTGTGGGTATACCTGATTTTTCCCAGAACACGGTAACATGAACGTAAATAATAAAATTATTACGTTTTTTTCTTTGTATTTAGGATTATCGTTAAAAAAAAATTTTATCATAGGCATAATATTTTTAGGCGTACAAAAATAATAAAAATAAAATGTTTATCTCATCAACTGGAATAAAATAAAAAAAGTACAGCAATAAAAATATCCAAATGCTGCGTAAAAAATTACCACACAAAAATATAATTTTAACTGGGTCCTTAATTTGTTTTAAGCACAACAATTATTTCGCAAAATGTTGAATCATTTAGTGATATTTTTGCTTTGGTTTTATAAAATTCCGGGTAATATTCTTAGTCCCACGTAATAAAAAGCACAAGGAAAATATTTTTCCAGAATAAAATTGAAAAAGTTTTGTTCTTTAAGGTTTATGGAGATATATTATGGTGATGTCGGTAGGTTGAACGATGTAAAAGCAATTTTTTGATTTTTTTTGGGGGATTTAACTAATATTGTTTTTAAAAAATTTGATCGTTTTCCCTCCCGTTTCTTTTAGCATTTTACATTAAATGGAGATTAATGCTTTTCGATTTAAGAAAGATATAATTCTGATTCCTCTTTAACTTGCAATTTATTAAGGTTATTAAATTTGCTGCTTATTTGTCAACTATATTATCTTTTATTATTATCAATTCTAAAATTTACGATTTTCTGCTGGTATTACCTTAAAAATTCCTGAAGCCCCAAATACATTTTGTTGCTATTGTTAAGAAATATTTCAGACAGTAAATCATTATAATACTGTACATAGATTGGACATGACATTACTGTTGATTTTATTCAATCAAAATTTAAATTTATTGTAATTAAACATTCTTAAAAAATTATAAAAATATACAAAACCAAAAAATAAATGGGATTCAATACAACAATTTAAATACAAATTAAAAATTAATTGTAATTTTTGGAAATTTCAATTGAATTCAATTTTGCCGTATCTGTTTATTTTATTATGCGCCGCGAATCATAATCGGCATCATTTATTTTTGATTATCAATTTAAATAAACGAACAAAAACGGATTTTTTTTTCAAATAGTACTTGAACATAATTTAATTATAAAACAGGCTACAGAATAGAATTTTAAATTACTACAATTTATTTTGCACAAAATTTAAATATTGCGAATATTTAGACGTTTTACTGATACTAAAAATATGTGGTATTTATGGATTTGCAAATGTTTTGTATGTTAGAATAAAAACCATTGACCGTTACAAGAATTAAAAGATGTAATTAAATCGCCAATACGAATTAAATATTTGTTGAGTAACTTGTTTGTTGAGTAACTTTTTAAAAGTGTAATAATAATTATGTAAGTTCCCAATAAAACAAATACCCATTATCCGTTTCGAAATATTAGAAGCACTAAAAGTTTATTTAGCTGACTATGTTGCAACTAACGCAAGATTTCAGTGTGGGTAACTGCAGCAGGGAAACTTTCGAATTTCAAAATGACACTTTGCATACAGATTAAGCCCAATTTGTAGTAATTAGGACTTACGGAAAAAATTAGTGTTAGCCCAGGTGCCGAAAAAACTGGAATAGAAAAAAACCAATTTCTAGAAAGAACCAGAAATAATTTAAGCCTAATTTTAAAACTTTCCAAAAACGGCTAAACTGACGAAATTTGTGCTTATCATAGAAATATTATTTTTATAAATTTTCATTCATAAATTGAGGAAAAGCAAAGTAGCCCCAAATAGATACTATATTAAACATACAAAATACAGAGGTAAAACGTTGACTAATATTTGTGTTGAGCAACAAATCATAAAATAGAAATAAAATATTATAAAATCCAAGAACATGCAATTAAGCTAGCATATTCCTGTCTAGCATGTTCATTGCCATCCGAAAAATATAGTGGCTGAATTGTGCTAATCCAGAATTGGCCCAATTTCATTGAAAAACAACGACCGTTGAATTAAAAATTTTCTGACAAAAAGTGTTGAATGAAGTTGACACTTCTGATTACATATTCCTATCAGGTACGTTTATTGCCATTCGAAAAATATAGTGGCTGAATTTGTGCTAATCAATAATTGGTTCAATGGAATTGGGCCAACTCTGGATTATTACAAATTTAGCCACTATATTTTTCGGGTGACATTGAACATACTTGATTGGAATATTCATTCAGAAGTGCCAACTTTATTTGTTTCTAGAACACTTTTTGTCAGAAAATTTTTCAGTCGACGGTCATTGTATTACAAGGGAATTGGGCCAATTCTGGATTAGCACAAATTCAGCCTGACAGGAATATGCTATCTGAATTGCTTTTTCTTGGATTCTATAATATTTTATTTCTATCTTATAATTTGTTATTCAACACAAATATTATTAAACGGTATTATCACTGTATTTAGTCTGTTTTATATAGTATCTTTTAGGGGCTAGTTTGTTTTTCCTCAATTTAAGTATGAAAATTTATGAAAAACATATTTCTATGATAAGCACAAATTTAGTCAATGTAGCCGGTTTTGGATAGTTTTAAAATTAGGCTTAAATTATTTCTGTTTTTTTTTTCTAAAAATTGGTTTTTACTAGTTTCGTCTTTCTGGCGAAATAGGAAATTTTCTATTCCCGTTTTTTCGACTCACGGGCTAACACTAATTTTTTCTGTGAGCACTAATTAGCCCAACTTGGGCTTAACCGGTATGCAAATTTTCATTTTGAAATTCGAAAATTTCCCTGCTGCAGTTAGCCACACGTCTGATTAAACAAACAATTTCTTTTTTCGTTTGCCGTCTGTCATTCAAAGATCGGTCAATATAATCAAGTTTTTGCTAGCAGTTTATGCCAAACGAAACTTCAACCCACTTATAGCTCCTTATTTTAGAGGTTTCTGGTAACCTGCTATAAAGTTAACGAATTTTCACTTCAAGTGTTATTTTACAAATATAATTCTTACTCTCGATGAAACGGTAAACTTTAAGACACATATCGAGAGGATATTGAACATAAATAAAAATATCGTCAAGCTAACAGCATCTCATTTTTTTCTTGGTCATAACAATGTGAAAATTCCGGAGAACCATCTCTCTATTGGATCGTGATATAATTAATTTTTCTTTTGAAAAGTTAGTGAATTTCAAAATTATGAATTAAGAAATTAATTTTCAGGATGATGTAGGTGAGTCGTCGGTACAATTGGAAAGTGGCATAGTATTTTTGCGGTTATAATCTGCATTATTTTTTGAAATTTTGACAGTGTACCATAAGCAAATGAGTCTACATATATCCCAAAATAACACAAAATGAAAAAAACAGTTGAACTATAGTTTTTATTCGATTTTTTCGGCTTTTCAGACAAAATATATTATTTTTAATGGCATCTTACAATGTTTATGCCTATTTTACTCACAGAAAACCAAGAGGCCATTTACTCACAATATATTTGCCACAAAACTAGAACTAGAAATAGCCCATATTGAAAACAGAAAAAAACGTTAATCAGACAAAGGCTTTATTTGTGAACTCGTAAAGCGCGGCTATGGCTCAGCAGTTTGGGCGTGGGATTTTGGATGAAGAAGTTTGCCTAATTCTGGAATTGCCACCAGATGAAATTATAGATTTACTATCAACAAGTGTTGGATCGCTATTACCACTAGCTCAGACAGTCATACTTACCACACAGAACTCACTTATCCTGTCACGGTCCCATCCTCACTTTCCTTTAAATCACTACATTTTAGACAACCAAAGCACTTGACAAAAAAAATACCACGGAGCAAAATATAGAGAATAACCAAAGCGAATCAACACGAAAAAATCAATTCATTCTACTGTCAAAGCGATTAGTTCATAAAATATAACCTTACCTATAATAATAATATAATCTTACCAATTGCATAGTATTTTTTTAAAGTTGTACATAATATAATACACATTATTTGTTTTAATCGGATACCATATAATAAATATTAAAAAATACTCTCAAGGTATAAATATAATAAAGTAATTGTATAAAATCATAAGTGACCTGAAATCATTTTGCCGCCAAAAAATTGACTTTCGTTTATCATGAGTGGAAACTGTGAAAAGTGTATGAAATATATCCCTAAAGGAAGGTTTTCTGGTGTAAAATGTGTGACTTGTCATAAAATCTTTCACACAAAATGTGCAGAAATTTCTGATGAAATGCTAAATGGCTTTAAAACGGGGTCCGCTACTTGGGTGTGTCCTGATTGCCGTACCAGTGCCAATAATTCTATCCTTGATAGTGGTGATGACGACACAGTTGTGCAACTGAGCTCACACAATCCAATACTCAGTGAAGTTATACAAATTCTGAAGAGTATGCAGCACCAATTTGAATCTTTCAAAAATTCCCTCAGTTTTCTGTGTAATTCAATGGATGATTTAAGAGAAACTGTTACCCGTTTATCAAACGAAAATCAAGGCCTGAATGATAAAATTTCTGATTTAGAGGCCAGATATGAGGCGCAGGAGCAAAAAATTTACTACATGGAGGCTCAACTTGATCATGCAAATCAGGATTTAAATAAAACAAATATTGTTACTGTTGGTCTACCATCCGGAAATGATAGTGAGATATCTAATTCAATAAGTGAAGTTGTTGACAAAATTGGAGTAGAAATTACTAATGAAGATGTTATGACAATTAGTCGTATATCCCACAACAAATCACAAAATTCACAACTTATAAACTCATATATTGTCAAGTTAAAATCATTAGAAATAAAATCTAAAATATTAACAACATTTCGCAAAAATAGAAAATCAATTTATCTGCATGACCCAGCTGGCAGCAACTCTTCAAACTGTCCGATATTTATTATGCACCATCTCACGAAATATCAATCAAGGTTATACAGCGAAGCTAAAAATATTAAGCACAAGTATAAATTTCAATTTTTGTGGTGTAGTGATAATAAAATTTACTTGCGTAAATCAACTGATGCAAAAGTGTATCACATACATTCATTCAATGATACCAATCGCGTCATCAAAAGCTGTTCCAGTCCTACAACATCTCCAGTGCAACCCAACATCCAGGCCGATGATTCCGGAAATTAAAATTATAAATCATAAATTAAGTATTGTTCTAAGTTATTTTTTTAAATATTTACTTTTCATATTTATATATTTTTTGAAACTTACCTTTTACATAATTTTTATCCATATCCATAGAGATTTGTTTACAGTTTTTTGTTTTGATTTTATGTCATCTAGTTACATGACGTATAACGTCAAACTTTCGGTTTCACATCCAATATTGCACATAAATTTGCCGTTTGACAATTCCATTGTAAATATTAGTATAAATAGTATTAAGATCGTTTACCAATTAATTTTGCTTAGTACGTTTTACGAGTACTTTTCGTCACTTACCAATTTCATTTTATTAAATATTCGTATTAAGTTCGTGTGTCAATCAAAACAATTTTTTATTTTTTCTTACGAGTATGCTTGTAACTCTGTGGTAACGGGATATTTATTTTTTTTGCCAAAGAAACTGTACATGTTTTATGGTTTAATTTTGTTGTTTTCTATTTGCATGTCGCGTAACATAAAGATTGTTTTTCAATACACGATAAATTTTTATAATTATATTAAGCGCGTTTACCAAATTTTAACTTTATTTTTGAATAATTTGTTATATTTCTTATGGTTAATGGAACATTCAATTATATATTTATCCAGGCAGAATGGTTTGAATATTTGCTGATTGCTGCATTAATTCATTTTCAAAAGAATTTTTTAATGAACTTGATGAATAATAACATTAGTTGCTTTAATTTTATTTTACAGAATATTCGGAGCTTACGTAAAAATTTCGACATATTCTTGAGTAATATAAATGCTCTTAACTTGAATTTTGATGTCATATTTTTGGCCGAAACATGGATCTCCAGTTCAGAAATTCCAGATTATACTTTGGATGGCTATATTTTCTATGCGAATTGTAATGATCAATATAGGTCTGGTGGTGTAGCGGCACTTGTAAAGTCTTCGTTGGATTGTCAAGTATTTTCGTTAGCATTTACATCTGCCGATGTTTTGAAAATTGTGATTAGCCTTGAAAAAGTTAAATACTGCTTCGTTTTGGTTTATAGGTTGCATTCCTACGGATTTGATGAATTTTTGGGAGAGTTGAATGATTTCTTAAATTCCGATTCTTCAAAACATAAAATATTGCTTGGTGATATAAATTTTGATCTAATGAAAGATTCTCAGTTAAAAGACAATTATTTATTATTATGTGCCTCTTTTGGTATGCAATCACTTGTCAATGATGTAACACGACCATGTTCTAATACTTGTATTGATCACGTTTTTGCAGTAACCGATCACCAAAAGTTTACTTTTGAACTTAGAAATCTTCAACTATTTATAACTGATCATAACACAATTATCTTGTATTTGAAAATGACCAACAAAGTTAAGAGTAATCGTAAATATGAAGAGCTATTTCAAACGAAAATAAACTTAACTGAGTTAGCGATATCCCTCAGTACATAATATGATTGGTGTACGTTTGGGACTCTGATGATCCTAATATAGCATATTCTAACTTTGTTGAAATATTCACTTCCATTTTAAATAAACATAAATCGGTGTTTAAAATTAAACGTAGTAAATGGAAACTAACGCCTTGGATATCTGACACCTTATTAAATTTGATTAATCTCCGGAATAGGCTATCTAAGAAGTTAATTAATGATTGTAATAACAGCTCTTTAAAGAAAAAAGTGGACGTGCTAAACTCCAGAATTAAAACCTTGATACCGAAATCTAAAGAAACGTACTTTAAAAATAAGATGGCTTCAGCTTCAGATATTAAGTCAAAATGGAAAATGGTAAATAGTGTAGTGAACAACGTTCCCGTTTCAGATACTATTTCTTCTTTAGAATTTGGTGAGAATAATTTAATTACGGATCATAGAGAAATTGATAATGTACTTAATGATCATTTTATTAATATACCAAGGGTCATTCTAAACGTAACACAAGAAAATATCACTGTTGAAAATACTGTTAGAAATAATATGGTTTTAACTCGGCTTAATAGCTCGAATTTATTTTTTTTTCCAGTTAGTGATTTGGAAATTGTTTCTGCCGTCTGCGATCTCAAAAATACTAACTCGTGTGGTATTGATGGAATTTCCAATGTAGTGGTGAAAAATGTGATTTTTAGTATAGCACCTGTCTTAGTGTTTGTTTTTAATTTGTGCCTTGCTAAAGGTGTGTTTCCTGATAAATTAAAAGTAGGCATCGTCAAACCACTTTTTAAGAAGGGTTCACGTACTGACCCAAACAATTATCGTCCTATCACATTATTGAACACATTTTCAAAAATTTTTGAAAAAATTATTAAATCCAGATTATAGAGTTTTCTAGATAAAACTAATTTTCTTGATAAAAGGCAATTTGGTTTTATTAAAAATTCATCAACGGAACTGGCACTTGTTTCATTTTTAAGGCCTGTTCACGAAAATTTGAATATTAACCTTAAGGTATCTGCTCTTTTTATAAACGTTACTAAAGCATTCGATATCGTTAATCATCAAGTGTTACTGGAAAAATTATCACATCTTGGTATTAGAGGTGTGGCACTTTCTCTATTTGAATCCTATTTATGTAATCGAGTTCAGAGTGTATGTATAAATCATGTCCGTAGCCATGAAAAAATGATTAATGTGGGGGTTCCTCAAGGATCTGTGCTGGGACCTCTACTTTTTTTGATTTATTGTAATTCTCTATTTGATCTTGATTTGCGTGGTAATATTTGTGGCCTTTTCCGATGATGTCGCGCTTCAATATTCAAATTCTAATACGGATTCGTTGAGTTATGACATTGAGTGTGACCTTAAATTACTAAAAAAAATGGTTCTATTTTCATTTCATGGTTCTTAGCTGCAAGTCTAAAATTATGTACTTTAATTTGAGTAGTCCTGTCACTATTTATGGTTCAGTGGCTTATCACTTATTTGCGTGTAATGACTCTAACTGCAGCAATCTCTGTTTACCCATTGAAGCAGTCAGTTCATTCAAATACTTAGGTTTAAATCTTGACTCTCAGCTTAACTTTAAGAATCACGTGATTATTTTAAAACAAAAACTCCGTCGTGCTTTAAGATCATTTTTCCATTTGCGTAATATCTGCAGCTCTGATTTCTTAAAATGTCTCTATTATGCTTTGATTGATTCTCATCTACAGTACGGGTTAACATGTTGGGGTGGAATTTATTGGTCAAACATCAAACCAAAAAGTGTGCTTAGAATTATGAACCATCTTCCAAGAACTACACCATCTTTCCCTTTGTTTTTAAGTTATAAAATTTTACCACTGCGATATTTATATGTTTTTAAAGTTTTAAAAATGTTTTATTTAATAAGCGGGAATCGTTTAATGAATATTTATAGTGAACCATACTTGTTTCGTAATAGGAATAGAATTAGTATTCCGCAACCGTTTAAAGAACATTTTAAGAATTTCTTTTCTTACACTGCACCGAAGTTTTATAGCCTTCTACCAACAACCTATATTGCATCTGTGGGCACTTTTAGAGTATTTATAAAATTGTTGAAAGAATGGTTATTCTCAAAAAATGACATTGATGTTTTATTTAGAACATTAACTTAAATTTTGTAAAAATATGCTACTTTTGTTTTATTTATTGAAAGTAAGTTGAATAATTTGTATACATAGAATTTCCAAACCATGCGCAAATATTGATTACTATTTTGTTTTTTTCCTTTATTTAATTTATTAATTTGTTAATTATATTTCTTTACATTTAATTTTAATTTATTTTTAATTTTTATTTTACTTTTTTTTCTAATTTGTGTTATATTATTTTTACACATGAATCGTGACTCCGAGACATTGTAAAATCAGGAGCTCACTATCTAGTTGTATTTTTTTATGCTGTACTATTATTTTATTGCAAATGAATGTATTATATGTGATTTTCCAAAAATAAAACTATGTAAAAAAAAAAAAAAAAAACATGGCCTTTTAAATTCGGAATAAAGCAATTCGTACAAATTTTATTTCTATAAAAAAAAAATATCCAAAATGGCAAAAAATACTAAACATAAAGGGTTAGTTTTCGTTAGTATAAGTACACGCAGAAAAAAAATATGATTGAGCTGATCATAAAAGTGATCATCATTGTTATTATTACATGCAATGATTAAGAATATCAGATTATGATACAAACAATCATTTGAAATAATTGTATTTAACACACAATGATGATATTTATCATACAAACTATGATTGGGTTAACCATCGATATGATTAAATGTGTAGTGTAAAATGGTTATTTTCACCCCTACAAAAACTCAGGGATGTATAAAATAATTTTTCCAGGGATTTGAGACCCACACTCGTCCATCCTACTCCTCATCCGACCCGGATGATTCGAACGACAATCCAACCAAGGCTTGATAAACTCGGCTGCTGGTGACGTTCTCTTAGAGCCCTCGTGTTGACCTACCCTTTCTACATCGTAGCGTTCATTTTCTTTACCTTTGCAGACCTTGTATGATCCGAAAAATCTTGGTTTCCATTTTAAACCTGGTCCAAATTGAGTTCTCTTTATAGCTATTAAATCTCCGACTTTGTAGGTCGTAGGAGCTTTGCGGTTTTTCCTAAATGATCGTCGATTTTCAATTTTTATTTTTTCTATTTGCACCCTTATTCCGCTAGTCGAGTCGTTTGTCGTTTCAAGTGACTCATTTAATATGAAGCCAAAGACGGCTGTCTTAACAAAATATCTAGTATGTAGATTATCGTAGTCACTTCAATCGACAAACGACGATTGATGCCTTTTCTAGTCATTTCAATATTTCACGCGTCAAAATGACAGTTTTCAATTGTTTCTCTCACCTCAAGTCACTTATTGGCATGGCGACTGGCTAATTTTCATATAAATAGCACATTGTTATAGTCACTTGAAACGACTCGACTACCGGAATAAGGGTTGCATTTTCTCTTAAACTATCATGAGAGTTTCTGAAATTTTTAATAATTTCTTCATTAATAATTTCTTGAATTCTCGTATCAGTTTTCTGATGCATTTTATTGCCAACTAGTAACTCAAATGGAGTAGCACTAATGCTTCGATTCAGCGTGTTGTTAAGACTTTGTTGCGTACTTCCGACGAATCTAAACCATCGCTCTGGAGCGTCTATCGATAGCTTCGAGGACTGATATTATTGACTGATCAATTCTCTCAACTTCACCGTTACCTTTTGGCAAGCCTGTGAATGCGGTTCACTTGTCAGTCACATTTCGCATTGGATTACCAAACACTTCTCTATGCTTTTGGAGTTTCTCCAACACTTCCTTCGACGTTGTGGATTTCGTCGCATATATCCACACAAACTTCGTAGAACCGTCTATCATTACTAAAACATGATTATATTGCTTCTTAGTTGTCGCAATTGACCCGAGATGATCTAAATGTATAGTATGAAGAGGTAGATTCATACGAACTAACGGTTCGACGACTAACAGTTGGTTACCATCTTTTATTTTGTACAAAAGTTCACTCTCTACCATAAAATCTTTGTATGGGCCATTCTCAAGTAATTTTATCAATGCAGTGATGAACCCGTCACCCGTTGCTGAGCACACTTCAAACGAGAAACAATATCATCGTCAACAATTAGAACTGGATTGCGAGAGAGGGCATCAACGTGTTTCATTCGTGTACCTGGTCGGTGATTAATTTGGTAGGCATATTGTTCGAAAGACAGCGCCCATTTTGCCACTCTAGTCGTCAAACTTGGTTTTTTCATCGTCATCTCGAAAGCGGCACAGTCCGTAATAATAATAAAATGTGATAATAAAATGTGTGCCAATCAAATAAACGTGAAATTTTCTAAGTGCGTAAATGATGGACAACACTTCCAACTCATAACTGCTGTATTTCTTCTCTGCGTCTGTCGTCTTGCGTAATAAATTGGGTGGAACTTTCCATCGTCATGCTGCTGCATCAATATGAAACCGTAGCCGTATGTATGAAGCGTCTGTGAAGTTCAGTGGGCAGCCCGTGTCTAAATAATTGAAGCACATTATTACCCGTGAGATGTCGTTTTAGCGAATTAAACGCCATTATCTCCTCCTCTCCGAACACAAAATCCACACCCTCCCTCAACAAATCCCTTAATGGCCTGGCGATCACCGAATATTTGTATACAAATTTGCGGAAATATCCCGTCAGAAGAAAAAATTGCTGAATCTGCTTCTTTGTCCTGGGCTGCGGAAAATTCCTCACGGCCCTCGTCATAAATAACATGTCCGAGATATTCCACTCGTCTAACAAGAAATTTGCGCTTCTTCGATATTAACTTCGAGGCCATATTCAGAAGCCAATTTCAGTACAATTTTCAATCGCTGATTCATTATCGGTTGCCAGAATAATGATGTCGTCGAGATAAAGCGACATTATCCCTTTACGTATTAAATCACGACAGATGCTATTCACGAATCTCATGAATACACGGTACTTTAAATAATGAATAAACGGTACTTTCCTAAATTGGTCCTGCCCCGTTGGTGTCACAAACGATATATATTTGCGACTTCTTTCTTCAACAGCAACATGGAAAAATCCGTTTCTTAAATCGAGCGAGCTAAATGCCCGAGCATCTTGTAGCCGATCCAACTGATCCTCTATTAGCGGAAGGGGAAGTGATCTTTGACAATTTGGCGGTTAATAATCCGGTGATCCACGCACAAACGTTTTAAGCCGTCTTTCTTTAAAACCAAAACGATTGGACTAGAAAACTCCGATGAACTAGGTTCAATTATTCCGCTTTTCAGCCAATCTTCCACTATTGTATCAACCAGCTCCATCTCGTAAATCGACAAACGTCTTGGATTCTGACTAATTGGCGTTTCATCCTTCAAAATTATTTTGTAGTTTACATCTGAAGTGTTAGTCGGTGTCGGTGAATACTGCTGATATAATTGCTTAACGACCTGAGCATCATTTCGGTCGATAATATGCGTGACATTAATAATTTCATCTTTAACTTCTGATAGTATCGCACAAAATTCGTCGTTTTTACGGATATCTACACCGTTTTCATCGATAATCACTTTTGCTTCACAAACAAATCACAACCAATCCAAAGATTTTCGGGGATAACATCATTAGGCACTACTAGGAAATTGTCACCGTTAATAACGATATCTGCTTCAAATTTTCCAAAGGTCTCAATCTTCTTACCAGCAAGTCCCGTCAACGGTGATCTGGATTTCAGAGGTCTCATAGTATTCAAATTCAAATATACGTTAGATCGTATCAAATTTACGGAACTTCCCGTATCTATCAGAGCACACACTTTCATACTGTAAATTAATATGTCAATTTTCATTTGATGTTCTTTTGTCGTACACAAGCTAACATTCATTTTCGATAAAGTAGGACACTCGAAACTTTTGTGTCCAAACGTATTAAGGATGAAACACACCAAGCAGCAGCAGCGAGCAGCAAATTTAAATTTTGGCTTATTCGCTTATTTAATGATACAAAATCATAGTTTGCGTATAAATATAGGTATTTCCATTAAAGGACATTAAGTATTTTGTAAATATAATTGAAAAATTTAAATTTAAAGAAATTGTATTGAATGAAGTTGCATCTGTCGCGGCATCAATAGGTTCCACACCCAGCGGCTTCAATTTGCTGCTCTTTGCTGCTACTCATAACCTCGATAAAATTTTCACAATTCAATTTTACTACTAAAACAAAACAATCTGCTGCGCTGTTTGGTGTGCACGCTCATAAGCAGCCGATAGTGTGGATTGCTTGGAATATGTTGCGCTGCTCTTGGTGTGTTTCATCCTTTACATTTAAAGCACCTTACGCCATCGGATTTCCTTTGACAATCCTTCGACGGATGACCGTATTCATTACAGTTGTAACACTTAAAACTATTACGTCGGGGATTTATTCATTTATTACCACTCGGTACTGGTTGCTCCAGTTGTTGATTAGAACTCTAAGCACACCTAGAAATTTCAGGAGTGTTGGAAAGCACTTAATATTTTTTGAAAAGTCATTTTTTTGAAAAGTCAAAAGAAGAAAGTTTCTCGACAGCTCGATTTTATATAGCACTCGATGATGTCAGCTTACGAACATCTCACAACAACTGCAAGTGTTTGTCGAAAGTCTCCATCAACAACGAAAACTTTTCCGTCGAAAGCCATTTCTTAGCCCATTATTTCACGCACAAGCTGATCAAAGCACGGGAGTCCGTGCTTTGCCAGCATTGAAATCTCATCGACAATAATAAGTAAAGCTTCTCGCAAAATGTTTGGTGATATCAATCGCATCGCAGAGACAGAAGTGTCAATCAGCGGTACTAGTAATTTAAATCTGCTGTGAACTGTTCGACCACCCTTCAGCAAAGTAGCTGCGATTCCCGTTGTTGCAAATGGAAGCACAAATTTTCCTTTTCCCCGGATGAAGGCCACCAGTGTTACGTATAGGAACGTTTTACCAGATCCTCCTGGTCTATCAAGATAGAAACTTCGACTGGAGACATTTTCATTATCCACTGCAGCAGTTATTTTAAGAAATGCATCCAACTGCTTTTCGTTTAGCAGTTGCATTCGTAACTCAGCTTCTTTGGCTTCTCGAACTGGATCGAAGACTTGCACTTCTACGGGACTTCCAGATGGAGCTAGTATAAGCCGATCTAGAGAGTTGGTAGAGAGCCAAATTTTTTGCTACATTTTCAATATGGTGTCGGCTGTAATCGAGAGTCATGTCATCTGCATATGTACTTCATCCAGAGGTCAAGAGGTTTTGAAGGTTGAAAAAAGCAACAAATATAAGCGAATATCTCTCGAAGCTCTCTTGGCATTTAAAAGACTGCCGCTTCTGTTAAGCAGTGATCCCATTTATCATCGTTTACCAGAAGGCCCCGTGCAGCTGCAGCTTCTTTGAAGGTATTGTAAATAACACTATTGAATGTTCGTACAAATTCAAAGCTGGTGGCACCTCGAATATGTAGCAAAATCAGCCACAGGAAGAAACGCTCCTCATCTCTCAAGCTTACTGCATACATTCGGGCAACAACCTCTTCTCCACCTCTTTGACGAAGTTGCCATTTACCGCGTACGTAAACGTAATGGTGGGGAATGTTAGTAAATGGGAAATGACGTGCCTTTTTATTATTGAAGTTGAGCTGAAACTATGACTCAAGCTTTGTTCGGCCAGTTTGTGCTGCAAGCAACGCTTCATCTTCATTACCTGCTTCGAATGTAATTATTTGTTGATTCGGTAGGTGTACAGGATGACGCATCACGGCATGAGATCGATTATGCATTTTCCACTCGAGAAGTCTCCACATAGCTTCTGGAGCGCTGACATATCGAGCATCGATGAAGTTGCTGATCTCATCTTATCGAAGCTCTGCGGACCTTAAGAAGTAAGTATGTACCATGTTGGCGCAATCATATCCCTTAAATATTTATTTGTAGATGTACTTAATTGCTTTAAGCGATGTTAATGATATCCAAAGACATTTTGTAAAGTTTGTAAAATGAACGGTTTTGGGAAATTCGGTTCGAACAGTGGCCATCTACTATATGCATGGAGCGTTAAGATAATTAATGCCGCATCATGCAGCGAGTGACTATTTCATGAAGTCGCGAGCTTTCTGCTATGTCAGGAATCTCAGCACAAACAAACTGATCGATTCGTTCAGGTGTTGTACATTTCTCTTCAGTTCGCAGTGCAACCAGAATGTGCGCATGTGGTAAACCGCGCTTTTGAAACGCGATGGTGTAGACAAAAGGTTTACATTGGCCGAAGATACCATGCAGTGTGAAGTCGTCCATCGGCACCTTAAGCTTCCCCACTTTGCAAAAATTGAAATTGCACAATTTTTGCATGTTCCGCGTAGATCCTTCAAAACTTGATGGTAGAATGACAGAAAAACCTGCAGCGATGTTTGCCTAGTTTGATAAATAATCTGTAAGCCCTTGATAGGTTTCAGCTCTAAGTACTTGCTGGTTGTTGGCTTCAACTTGTAGGTAAGAGTCAACCAAACTCTGCTGCGTGAGTTTTCCCGCGGTCATAATGGGATTGAAATAGTCACGAATTGCTGTTTGTGCCACTATGTATTGTAGCATAGTAGCATAGGGTTTTAATAACGCAAACTCACAAGGTAATTTCTCATATTCTTGACTTAGAATTTTTTTTGTTTTTTGTAATTTTTTTTATATATGAATAAGAAAAATAAATGGAGTTAATTTTATTTTAGACTTCATTTAAATTTATGCAAACATTATCGTTTTGGAAAAAATTAATGGTTTGGTGCTACCGTTCGAACTTAACATTCAACTCCGCGCGTGTTTATGCAATTCCCTTTTTCAAGGTAAGCAAAAAACCGTAACAATCATCGTGCGATTTTTTTTTTGTTTCGCTGTCAAGATCAAAGAGCGATCCGGTTTATCCAGCGATTTATTATCGTTTCTTTTAACGGAAAAAACTAATGTTCATTCATTCATAAAAGCTTTATCTTGAACATTTCAATAGATGAAACATAATGTAAAAACTAGGGTAAGACCACCGTGCCTGGTCTTGGGGCGAACTAAACTCGCAACAAATGAGAACTTCATTAGGTCTGTTTTGGCAGCTTTGTTTCGTACTAATAAAAAGTTGGTCTACTTATCAGGTTGCCACGACCAAACCGAACAAAATCAACTTTTGCTTTGTACCGATATAGTAGATCAAGAACTTATCGATTTAGCGAATTATGTCATTAAATTAGAAATGTCTGGAAATTCTCACTATGTATGTGTACTAAGCCAACACAATATAATTATGAAGTTTTTAAAATCGTCTTTACAATTTTAAAAACATCTTAATAGTTGATCTTCAACAAATTTTATACATAACGCATGTTAATGGGCAGATATAGCCATTCTAGGAAAAATTCTGGGGGAGAACTAAATGGTTTTTGGAATGCACAGTTTAGCACAATTAAACTACAATAAAACATAAACGTAAATGATTAAACGGATCTATGGGATCCGTCCCTAAATTCCATATCATCTCACAAAATACATTTTGCACAAATTTTACAGTTAGACGCACAACATTTGTCACTAATCTTATGACAACTAATGTATCACATTGTTGTCACATGAGAATGCTGTCTAGCTTTGATGAACAATTATATAAAACAGATTATTAAAGCATTTTGCATAAAAATATTATGATGTTTTTCTTAATTATATACGGTTATGATATTATCCTTATATCAAACAAAATTGTAGCTTTTCTCACAATGCTTCTAAATTTGGCCGCAACTGTCTATCATTTAGCGAAGACAACAACAGAATAAAAGAAAATTAAGATAATTTTCATTTCCATACATAAATATTGATTATCATAAATAAAATAATAATTTATGTACATATACATATTCATGTAAGCATTCCCGGGAGTGATAATATTATTTTTTTATTATGCTTACCCGGGAAAATGGGAACAGCAGAAACATATTATAAGCTAGAGAGATTCTTTGCTATCGTGATTTTAATAATTTCGAGGGGACCATAACAATTTATGCTGCGTTCTCTTCAAAATTACTCCGATTTGCGGAGAAAATAAAATCTGTACCATTAAAATGCAAAGATATTTAATTTTATTCGAAAAAAGTTGACATGTTTTGATAACCGATTTTATCATCTCATGAATCATCAAATTTTATTGAAACATGAAAATGTTATGGCATCATATTTTGCAACATCACTATTTAAGATGATTGCCACGTGTTATGTTGGTGTATAATGTTTCAATATTATGATCGATTTTTTTTTTTATAATTTCAGTGGTGGTCTGGGCCATGAAATAAATTATACTTCGCCAATATATATTCAAATTTTCAAAAAATTTGTTAAAAATTTATTCAATTTTTCTCTCCAACGTTATATTGTTTTTTATGTATATAAAGTTTCGATTTTACCGAAATTTAACTATAAACCGACTCGTAATATGGAAAAAATTCATAAATCATGCTCTGGAAAATTTATTTTGTACTTGTAAATGGTATACGAGTAGGTACAGCAACTTTTTTAGATGCGCTACATTGAAATATTTACGGAATTCTCTTTTCAATCATACAATCAAAAATTGTTATCAACAATTTTGTTATTTGATCAATAATAAATTGCCCAATCCTGATATTTTTTTGCTCCTTCAGTTTTATTTTAGTTTATTTTATATTTTGTAATAAAAAATTTCATTTTTAAATTTATTTGTATTTTTATAGATATGACTATGTTGAAAAATATGGATTACATGTGTATCTTAGCGGGATATCAAATTTGTTATCATCCAAATTGTACATGATTTATATGTTGGTTTAAACTCAGCAGCTGCCAAATCACTAAGTAGATACAAATATTGGCAGAACTTGTTCAATTTTGTACATATACCGTTTAGATAAATGCATATCTTTATAATCATCTCTGAAACAACCATAATGTGGGGTTTGTAGTTTTGTGCAATAAGCAATTTGTCAGTTCTTAATGAACTTTTGGTAGAATTTTATCCGCAAAGTATATCCTCTACCGGTTTTCGGTAATTATTTCTTACGAAAACTAAAATAAGATATTAAAGAACTGGAAATCCGACAGGCTTATATGGCCGGGCCGACTCATTCTGCTAGTAATTTTTAGAATAATTAATGGAACTGATGACAACATGTCGGTGTTATATCATTCATTAGGTGCAAACGTAAATTCATTACGCTGTCAAAGTTTACTGGATTTTATTATAATCATTCAGTTTTAATAATAAATTTCGATAATGTAGTCGTCATAATTTACAATGTTTTCCCTCAACAGAAACCTTTGGCTCATATTAATAAATGATGATATGAATTAGGAATTTTTTCCAACACTGAAAAACGCTTTTATTTTAAATTTTGTAATTTTAACAGCACATACTGATACAATCTAGTATATTTAGTCGATTTTGAAACAACATAATACATAGAGAGACCACAAGCTTGTTAAATGTAAAAACATAACTCGTTGTGAGGGTACTGTAGCCTTATTGACAGTTCTTTATGTTATGTATAAATTGTTGATGGCACCAACTATAAATTCTGAACAATAATCTAAAATAAATGTTTCAACAGTTTTGCACTAACTGAGACCGACTTGGACACAACAAGTTTTTGATTATGTAGAAGACCATTTTATACATGGACTTGTAACAATTCATTCGGATTACGACAGCTGGTAATTTGTATATGCTAAAGTTAAAAAGGAGAATGACACAGGGTAAAATGTGCGCATCTTATGTTATACAGCGATTTTCCAGCCCAATTGAAAATTATCATTCATCAATTATATTATTGTCGGTTACTTTAATTTACCATATCAAGTTTGGTCGCAGAGAGAGGACAATATTCATATCGGTGTAGTAAAAATAGCCAAAATAAATTTTATTTTGGAATTCTACAGATTACCTCTAACAGCAGGAATAACCTTAACCCTTAAATGCATGACCTCTGCGATGTTAATATGAAAAATATTTTGTCTTGTATTTTGTGAGGTAGATTCAGAATCCGAACTCTTTTCCATTTAGGTCTTTCCAGATGTTCAGAAAATCTGGAAAAATTGGTTCAACGGACATCATCCACCAAAGCACTGTATACATAACTTGTAGTATGTCGCCTGAAAAGTGCCCGATCCGACACATAGTGGTGCCTCAAATTTAAAACCCACATTTTTTTTAAATCCTACCAACCTTCAAATGATACCTGTAAAATTGTCAAAATATTACGATCATTAAGTTAACAAGTTACAGGTGTTTTAGTGACGCTACTTTTGTTAATTTCAAAACAATGGAAAAAAGGATTTCGTGTGTTGATTAAACAGTGTTTGGGAAAAATACCGTTCAAGCAAAGTAGTGACGTGATAAGTGTTATCCGGACTCTGCACCAGGAAAATCAACATCGTCTGGTATGCTGAATTTAAACGTGGTCGTACAACCACCGATGACGCACCACACTGTGGACGTCCAAATGAGGCTGTGACTCCAAAAACCATAAAAAAATCCACGAAATTGTTTTGAAAGACCGTGAAGTGAAGTTCCGTGAGCTAGCTGACATTGTAAAGATATCAATGGAATATGTTGCTCATATTTTGTACGAACATTTGTCCTTGAGAAAGTTGTGTTCGAAGTTTGTTTCGCATTTGCTCACAATGGATCAAAAACGACAACACATTATTGCACATTGAATTGCTTCCGCATCCACCGTATTCGCCAGATTTGGCCCCCAGGGATTATTACTTGTTTGCAGAGCTTAAAAAAAGCTCCAGGGAAAGAGATTTGGCACCAATGAAGAAGTATTTGCCAAAACTGAAGCTTATTTTGAAGATAAAGATAAATCGTTCTGCAAAAAAGGCTTCGAAATGTTAGAGAGGCGTCGTACTGGTTGTATCGCTCTAGAAAGAAATTATGTTGGTGAATAATATTACTAATAATATTTATTAATAATATCCCCCCCCCCCCCCAAAAAAAAATTGTGTTTTATTTGTCAGACCGGGAACCCCCAGACGACGCGCCACATACGTATGGACTGCATACTGTCCGTTTAAAATGACGACCATTTTCCGTTATCAAACGTACAATTGTGCAAGCACATTTATTTAAAAATAGCTTTATATATTATATTATTTGGCATATTTTTACTTACTTGGTTTTTCTTTGCCGCTTATTTGTATTTACTAATGTTTTATTGCATATAAGAAGCGCACTTTTTAATTTTAACTGAACAAGCGAAATGATTTGTTTACCGATCGAGAACTAACTGACCCGTTACTCAAATAATTTCAACCGACTGTCTAGATATAAATTACACTTGTACTAAAACATACACACACATATTTCCTTAAAATTGGTTTTCTGTATACCTTTTTTAGTGGTTTTCCTTGTTGTCATTTATAACGGATTTTATGCACTTAAGGGTTAACAGGTAGCTGGAGTTTTTCTTTGATTGCTATGCAAAAGATCTAGCTCTTCCCATTAATGACAATTATCATGCCTTTATTTCGTTCTCGTTAAGTTATGATAATTTGCTGTCGAATATGTATAGTTTCTTAGAAACACAAGCCACCAAGCTCCATTCCGTGTTCTTTTAATGCTTTTAACAGTTTATTTCTTTAGACCCTTGATTAAAATCGTCCCAAAGTCGACCAATTTTCATAGAACCGTCTAAGTAAATAAGCAATTATAAAAATGTTATAAGAAAAGTAAATTCAATTGCGTGTATTTTGGACTTTCGACCCCAATATTAGTACCCAGTGGCACTATTCTGGTAATTCCCCGGGAATAGGGAATTGGGTAAAAAACTTACATAAATGTAAATTCTACTTAAATAGTTTTTTTCTGGCATACTAAGGTAAAAAGTTTGTGGTCATTTTTTTGGAAAAAAATCGCGATGGAAAAGTTATTCCCAATTTACAAATACATATTTACATCAAAATTTTTTTCTCAGTAGCAAATTTATCAGCAAATGGGACTAATTTTCGTTTATGACATATCTGAGAGGAATCGTAATTCTTAAATGAGAAGTTACAGAGTAGTCTAATGTGACATGTCTGAGATGAATTCTACTTCATATATCATCATATATTTGTAGTTATATGCTCATGTACATAAATAAATTTATCTCAAACATGTTGTACGAGTATTATGTGTTGTACGAGTACGTTTACAAAATCAAATAATTGCGACAAAAAGTGAACATGAAATGATATGTAATATGTTCATTTCTCTCTATTATTTACCTACGCCATATTAAAAAGTCTTCATAGCCATACATGTTTCGCTTAGGATATTGTCATAAAGAAGAAGGGTATAAGACATGTCTCACACTTGTCATTGAACGTGGAAAGAACTAGTCATATAAGAAATAACTTTCACTTGACATAAATTACTCGTTTAGTCAACATTCCATCAAAATTCGTAAAAAGTTATTTTTGTTCTCTATACACAATTAGAGAAAAGGTAAGGAATACAAACGTCTTTCGTAAAAATTATTCACATGCATATTGACTAATTTCCAACTGGGTAAGCATTCACAACAGAAGCAATGCACATAGTGAAGGTATCACTCATTCTGTTGTTTCTTGAATGCTTACTCTAGTTTGTTATAATACCAACATTATTACCTGAATTTAAAGCGATGTGTGTTTCCCGTATATAAGTATCGTTTTCCAAAGCAGTGCTCATATATATGTATTACAAAAAAAGTAATGTTGATCGAGAATTCCCACTTGTGAGTAAAAAATTGTCGTAGGACTTATTATAGACATGGAGAAATCGACTACTATTTACTTCAATTCTTGACAAAATTACGGCGTGGCTTCAAATATTTTTTTATAAAATGTCCGAAATCAATAATTAAAAATAATATCATAAGATTTAATAAATATTGTGAAAAATTAACTTAAATAAACGTAAAAGCTCTATGATAATCTGTTTTATTCGACATGCATTGAAGTAACGGAGAATGTATTTTTCGAATTACGACGGTTTGTAGGAGTAACTACTGCTGCTGACTGCATAATGTGAAGTGAAGAACCAGTTTAGAAGAATCTCGAAAGTGAAAGGTATACAAAACTTTTTTTCGTAACCTTCGAAGGGTAGGAATACAGCTAATGCTGGCCGCTTGCATTAATGAAATAATGTCTAGGGAATAGAAAGCTGTAATCTCTTCCGGAGAACCTCTTCATCAAAACAATACATATGTACAAGCTTTGTGAAAATCACTATTCCGCTGACTATTGATCTGACCCAGTTCGTTTAGCCCTTCCATAGCATTAAGTTCACCCGATAGATTTTGTAAATTTAGCTCATTCATCCATTCAATTCACTGAGTTAATAACATCGAGTTCCTGTAAAGCATACCGTTATTTTGGTATTGCGACTTCTTACCGAATCCATTTCGGTCCATTTATTTTAATGAAAACCATTTTGTACTCCACTGGGTTTTATAATCTTATAAATTGCTTGCTTCTTAAATAAATGGACAGCAGCAAATCGAGACCATGTATGATATTTTATATTTCGAAATTTATTTTCTAATTTTATTTTTTAGATTATTTTTTTTTAGATTGAATATTTAATGCGTAGGATTTTACGCAAATATTATTTAATTGATAAAATTGATTAATGTTATCGACGATAGCCTAATAAACAAAATTTATAAAGAATCGTTAAGCTTCAAGATTGATTTGCGTTACACATTTGAAAAATTAAAAAACAATCTATCTGGTTTCTATAATTAAAAAGATAATGGACTCACAAGACCTCTGAAATTACTTAACGAAAAACGCATTAACGAAAACAAAAACATTCACAAGACGAAACGTCACCTTATAAGTTGTGTGGCCAGTTGCACAGAAACAGCCGGTTAATTGTGCGCCAGTTAAATGTTTTATATGAAATCTGTTTTCGTAATCAGCAAAAAGTCAACTCAAACTTGATTAAATATATTTTATTACATGGAAATATTTAACGATTAGTTAAAAAATTACTCAATCAAAATTGGTCATTTAAATTTTTATATGCAAGTTAAATTTCCATGGAATAAAATTTATTTTTATTTTAATATAATTTTTTTTAAAACTTCTACAGTTTCATTTTGTTTAACAGTCTGATCCTCCAACGGTTTCATTCGTTTGTGCTCCACCTCCTGTTGGATGCTTCAGCGTTTTGTTCTTCGGCTATTTTGTGGCGTAGCTTCATGTTGAATATCTTCGTCTAATTCTACAAGATGTTGACTGTTTGACTCTACTGGTGAACCAATATTCAAACTTATATGATCATTCATCTTATCAATTCTGCATAGCATCCACCTAATTTGCGCATTATGACTGCTCCCTGTCGCTCGAATTTCACTTTTTATCCGGGCAATTTTTTGCTTCAGATTACGTTTTCCAAACCACAGTAAACATCTTTTCCACTCCGACGTTTCTTTCACAGTTGGCCCTAAGCTATTTAACACCATGGACAATTCCTTCCAGAATTGGTTTACTCTGTCTTTCGTTTTACCAATATCTGAAAAACCACGGGTTGTCGGGACGAAAAAATGTCGGGACTTTTTGCTAGTTCTTCAATCATTTTTAACAGTTGCCCTTGATTAGAAAATATAATTTTGTGCCTAGACATTTTTTTATTATGCTATAATTTTATAATAATTTTTTTTAATTTTATAAAAATTATTATGAAATATTTTTTTTTTAATTTTACGTTTTTTTGCCGTCCATCTTGATTTTATTTGTACAAAGGTTACTATGAACTCACCAATATATTGTTGGTGAGTATATTTGACACTAAATAGCTACTACTTACCCGACCTTTCGTCTGTTACTTCTGTGCTACTGTTCGATTTTTTATGGCAACTAAAATGACAAATACCCCCCACTCTCAGCAAGTTTTAGTTTAGTAATATTTTTATGGTGACAAGTGCTCGCCACACATTTTATATGTTTGGTGAAGTGTGATGATAAATTTATGTTAATGTTCAAATTGAAATATTTTGCAATTTTTAATTTTTATTATTTACTCTGTATAGGTTATGTTACAAACGCGGTGAAATATTCCCCTTACTTTTTTATAGGAAATCGTTTTCTTAGTTTTTAATTGATGAAAGGAAATATATAAAAAAACATAATAAAATGATGCCAACAAATAATATTTTTATTTTTTAGTAATTTAGAGATAGAAATAAAATTGAATTAATAATAATTTTCATTTTATAACTAATTTATTGGTTATAATTTCATAGTTGTCAAATATTCCCCTTAAAATTTCACTATAAAATAAAAATAATCTGCCTTTGTCGAATTTTTGATTTCATCTCTTTCTGTTTTTCTTTCGTTTAGCGCTCATATTGCATTCCTGAAAATTGAGCGTTAAAAGAAACAGCGTTAAAAGAGGTGCGATTTACACTAAACTATGGGGTGGGGTTACGTTCCTAACCAATTTTTATTGGTACTTTGAAATCAAAAACAAAAATAAGTACCATATATTTTTATTTTGAAATAAAAATTTTATTTCATATATACTTCATTTAAAAATTAGAATTCAATATAACAATAAAATTTCAATAAAACCAAAAAAATACACCAAATAAATGCGTAAATTCATATTTAACAACATATTTTTTTTCTAAATTTGTCTAAAATTGCTCGCTTAAATAGTTTATTTTTTCTTTTAAAATTTCCATGTAGGGTGATAAAGTGTACATTCGCCTAGTTTTATAGCGCATGACCTTTCAATAACTTGTGGTAGTTCAATTATTATTTCATCTTCAATCGTTTTAATAAGCAAGCAGTCCCAAAAACCTTTGGGACAACTTTTTGTTGCATTTCATTCCAAGATGAACCGATATTTTCTATGGCATTCATGATATTAAATTTCTTCCAAAATTCTTTGATGGAACATTGATTGCTGTCAACTGCTTCAACTAGTTGCTTAAAAGTTTTTCGAATATAATAAGCCTTGAAAGTTGCAATCACTCCTTGGTCCATCGGATGCAAAATTGGTGTGGTTAAAAATAATTTCTACAGGCAAACAAACAAGTTTGAAATTCTGATAAATTTTGAGTTTGTCCATGAGCATTGTCGAGAATTAGCAATGCTTTTTTTCTAATCCATTTCTTTCGCAATACGATTTTACAGCAGGATACAAAAGTTCTTAATACCATTTTTTAAATAAAATTGCAGTCATCCATGATTTTCGGGTTGCCATCCAAATCACAGGCATTGATTGTTTAGAAATTCTTTTCATTGCCCCTGGGATTTTCAGAATGAGTAGTGGTTTCATCCTGGAATCCCCAGTTGATTTTCCACCTAATGCTGTGTAAATTTGCACCTAGTTTAAACTTTTCAAACCAGTCTCAGCTTGCAACAAAACTCACGGCTGTAGAGTTTTCTGCAGCTCGATTAACAAGCTCTAAATATAATATCTTGGCTTTTTCCTTTATGATGCCCTGGCTGAGCGGCATGTTTCTCTGTGTTTGATCATCAATCCAGAATGATAAAAATTTCTCCATTTCTTCTACTTGAGTATTTCTTGTGCGTGTTACTTTCTTGGCAGATAACGAAGTTGTTGTACCAATCCTAGGCTGGTAGACATTTCGGATTGTGGTTCACCGTTCTCAATTCGCCCAATAATATTAATTTACATCTCTAACGTCAAGCTTTTTCTAGGTTGTTTAGCAACATGTGTCTGTGGTTCATCCGATCTTTTCGCGGCCATATTTTTATATTTTTATAAGCAATTAATTTTTTTTATTTAATGAATTTTATTTATTTAATCAAAATACCTGAGGTCTATATCAAACCATATCACTATTTCGAATGAACAATAATGATACAAAATTTCACATTAGGAGTTCCCCGAATTATATATTTAGTTTTAACACGATGACTACTGGTGAATGAGTTACTCACTCTGACATAAAGTTCTGTTAAATTGTTTTTATTTGTGCGATACAACTTATAATAAATTCTGTTGCTATATGAAGCAATTGGTTCATATGTAGGTATCATGAAAAACTGATTATGTGAAAAACATTTTCTTTTTGCTTTTCTAAATACATGTAACAATTTTCATATGGAATTAAACAAAGAAAACCTTTTAAAAAAATTTTAAAGTTAAAATAATTTTTTTTTCATAAAATCAAGAGCGATATAATGAAACAGTGCTAAAAGAGGTAGATCGATGCCTGATTGGAATTCCGCCTTTAAGCGTAAGACTGTTACTCGAAGAATATAATGATGTGTCGAATTCGATTAACATAAAAAATTTATAAAATTTTGGTGACATGAATTTCAATATTCTTAATCAACCATCTACTTCTGATGATTATGTATATTCAATTAAATTTATTCAAGCAAGGTAGGTTTCATTAACTGTTTGTTTTAAATTTGATTTTCCTGTTAATAATATTATTTTATATAATTTATATATAGAAATGGTGAAATAACATATATAGTGTATGAAAAAAATTTACAAAATCAGGGACACGAAGCCCGTTATTTTGTTTTAATTACAAGTCGAGTTACTGATGATGATGCACGAGCATCAAAGTTCACTATAATGAATTTACAATTAAATAAATTATACAAATATTTTGTTATTATTAATTAAAATTAATCAAATAAGTAATTTAGGACTATCTCTAAAATTTAGGGTTGAAGTGTTGAAATAATTTGTTTACTACTCGGAGAATCGAGCTCTAGCCGAGGTGCCGAGTTCGGTAGATTCTGCCCAAAACTTGTCTTTAGATCATCCATCTAAATGCGCCGTTCTTGGTCTTGCCTGCATTTTACTAGATTTTTACTGGTCTCGCAGCTAACTAAAGGCAGATATATTTTCCCAATTATACCTTTTGAACGATGTGATATATCTAACGTGTAACACTAGTATAAAACACGTCTCTTGCGATGATTCGACGACATGATTAAACAGATTTGAAAAATTAACTCTGTATCATACTCGTATATTCATAAACAAATTTTTTAATCTTCCAAATTTCAATATAGCTACAAACATATATAGAGCAAAGTACAGAGTCTAATTCTTTTAAGATTAAAATTTTCCGAAAAAAATCATTAATCCTACATTTATGGGATTTTTTGGCATTATATTATTTTGTAGCAAGTATGGAGAGAAGAAAATAATAGTGTATTGTTGTGTTATATGCTGGATTTGTATAATATGAACAAAATGAAAAAAACAACATTAAATCGATAAGCGTTTATACAGTGTGTGCATGTAATATGTAATGTACATACGCTCTTTCGGAAGGAGTTATAAATTTGCTGTAAACTATCCTAGCTGTTTCGAGGAAATTTATTGTATTGGAGATTTCAATATGTTTTGCAGTTCTCAAAAATTTCGTAGTTTTATTTTACTGTACCGTTCTACGATTAAATTGATTATATTAAATACTTATGTGTGTACGAGTATATTGTATGTACAATACTTCAAAATATCGATTGTTACCCTGAGCGTCCACGTTGAGGACAAATATTTGCTTCTTTTTATAATAAATAAAATGTTATCAGACTTTCACAAAAATCGTTTTTCCAAATAAATTATGATAATCTGTGAAAATGAAAAAATCTGATTTTACGTAAATTTTGATAGGAGGCGATCAATGACACTATAAAAATAAACTACCCTGCAACCTTGATTGATTGAAGAGATGGGTTTATTATAATATTTATTTATTTAATTAACGAAACTTCATTAATTTATTTCATTTGGGCACAATTAATCAAAACGGGAATTTGAGTATGCATGGCATTTTATAAATTAACGATATTTTTGAAAATTGACATTATTATATTCACAATGTTACGATACTGCATAATAGATAGATTGAGAGACTGGTGATATATGCTTGCGTAGCTAGCTACATAGTTGATTGATTGATTGCATTCCAGATAATGCCGGGCCAACCCCTATAGCCTGTTTACATTTGTTATATGTGGAGGGCGTAGGATAGGAAAGGATTTTTTTTAGGACGGAATGACCCTATTCTACTAGAAGGAAAGATAAAGGTTCAATAGGGTTAATGGTGAATTGTGGTATTAGTGTTCATCAATTACTTCTTTAAACCGAAAACCTAAGAAAAAAAGAAATTATTAATCACTTGCATTTGGAAATTTTCTGCATTTTCTGGTTTCTAAGCAACATACAACTTTATTAATAACACATTGAAAAGATCTATTTAAAATTTTAATTTAGATAAACAAATTATACATTTGCTGTTATTTCTCTAATGCTCCTGCTCTATGTTGAATCATCTGAACCTAGAGGTTATGCAAATTAAATCAATTTACTTCTACGCTTATAAGCAAACTAAAAACATTATCACAATAATTAGAACTGCATTCTGAAATAACATTTATTATTTGTAATTTAATTCTCGATCGATTTCTTACACGGGAATTCCAAATTTATTCCGCACACTTCCAACGATTGACCTTGCGATTTGTTAATCGTCATAGCAAACGACAATGAGCGGGGAACTGAATGCGCTTGAAATCGGTCGGATGTTAGTTGCAATCAGAGGGATTCTCGGAATTAGAACATCATCTCCTTTTGAATTTGTCCTTGAAGATCGTCGCTTGAATAACGTTGTTCATCAGTTTCTTCACATCCAATCACGTTCCGTTACACAATTTCGAATGGTTCAGATTGCCATTGCGCAGCATGATTATCTATCACAGATCCGACCTTCAGAATCAAGTTATGCGGTGATATTCCCGGCAAATTAAGCGCATTCAAAAAGTCGATAGTTGGTTGCCTCGTCTTGATTGACCACGCAGTCAACACATTAGTAACAATGCATCCCCAGTGATTTGGATTTCGATCAAGTAATTCAGACTGTCTAAGGGTCTACATGTTTGTTCTTCACTGCCAAATTCTCGTTCGCTGAGCCAATCGTGATTCATATAATTTCGACGGATGTCTGGAAACACTTTCGTGGTAAGCTCTTCCATCGACGTCGTGAACACGTAAAAAATCGAGGGAAACGAAATCAATCCGGTCAAAACATCATCAGGAATTTGACCAAGCGCTAACAGTTGTTTGGAAAAATTAGCAGTCAATGAGTCGTTCTGCCATGCGACTCTGATGCTCGTGGTCGACTGCAACTTCTTCACATAGCCCCATAATCTCGACGATTTCAGACATGCGTTGAGTTCATCGGCAGCTGTTTATTTCGGAGTCAGCAGAATCATCGCTCCACCAAAATGTCTTGGGTCACTTTGTAAATCCTTCATCATTCGACTAAACGCTTCCAATGGTCGTTTATGTACCATTGTGCACGCATCCCAGATGATGATTTCGCATATTGCAAAAATGCAAAATCATCACTTTGGTCCTTGCTAAGTTCTTGACAATTAAGCACACTGGCATGCCATTCGTGTGGATATTCATCATGTCTTCGATCAAGATCAAAGCTTCGTTGCGTATCTCGACGTTCATTTCACGCTTTTAATTCGATGTTGCAGCGCGAACTCGATGCAAAATATCGCGAGCCATCTCGACCTTGTATTTGTTCCATAATTCCAACGCATTCGATGAATAACACGTCGCTATGATGATGACGAACAATGTACGATTTTGATTTGCCAGCGCAGAAATAGTGGCATCCGCGAGTGTTAAGTCACAATGTACGTCGTTTGTGCACACGACCAGCGCATCAGTCCAATACACATCGACGTATCCTACAACAAGTTGACCTTTCTTTCGCCGTTGAAACTACTTCGTCGACTGGTTCCAAGTTTAGCGTGACTTTTCCCAGTAAAGCAAAGTTTGTGCGAACGAATCGCTTTGGCAAACTTCGAATAAACTCGTGGGTGTTGTACCTGTTGCACGTTCTGGTCGTTGTGCTGCATTAGCTTAAAATAAATACGTTGTCCATTCTCTAAGTGCACCGACAATTATTGAACAGTGGGATGACGTTCGTGTATTGCAAAAAAAATACGCCAAATCACAACTGACACAACGCAACCCACATCATTGCAACTGACATAACGCCTAATTGGAATCTTGACACTTTCTCATTTGCATCCAGAGCAGCAATGCCGAACACTGCCAGGTCGCTACCTTCGTTCACCTATTTTCAGACATATTTAATGGACTTAATGGAGTCACAGTACTCAACATTGTAGTGTGTTGCGAATGTTTTCGATAGAAGTTAGCAATATGGAACGATCCAACGATTATTTTTGGACTTTCCGAATTTTCCGGTGGATTTTCGCAAAAATTCTTTCTTAAGAACCATATCCTGGCAATTGCAAATACAACAATAAACGATTTTCCCAAAAGCGTCTTTCGTAAGAACCATCCCCCAGCAATTGCGAACGCAACAAAACAAGATTGAGCCAAATCGGTTATAAACCGTTCTCAACTGAAGAACATAATTTTCCGACTTTTCCGGTGGATTTTCCCAAAAAATTTCTATCGTAAGAACCATTTCTTGGCAATTGCGATCACAACAAAAAAGATTAGGCCAAATCAGTTTAGCTGTTCTCAACTGATAAACATCGTTTTCCGACTTTTGTGGTGAATTTTCCCAAAATTTTCTTTCGTACGAACCATCTCCTGGCAAGAACGGCTAAACCGATTTGGCGTAATCTTTTTTTGTTGTGTTCGCAACAACAAAAAAAGATTACGCCAAATCGGTTTAGCCGTTCTCATCTGATGCGCGTTTATACATTTTTTACACCATTTTTACACAAGAATATTTATAAATTGGAAATAATTTTTCTATATCTAAATTTGCAAGGAAAATAATTCCCCATTTAATTTTGTTTTCAAAAAAATTAACATTAACTTTCTACCTCAGTATGCCAGAAAAAATGTTTAAATAGAAATTACATATAAAAGCGTCTTACTTTGGAAATTTTACAACAACAATTCCATATAAATTTCGACCCGGAATGAATAATTTCATTCTATCTAAAAGTAGGATTAGAATTACATATTCCATTCTTCGTGTAGTTCAAATGTTCACCGCCCGGTTAATTAATAAAATAGTTTTATTTTTATGAGTTGTCACTCTGGGAGTAATGTAGTATTTTTATCGCATAAAGGATAAAAGAATCAAATGACATAAATCAGCGATACAAAAAATGAACTCCACGCTAAATTTATCTGTAAAATAAGACATATTTACGTCGAAAACTCATTTTATATTTTCATAAATATTTGTTATGACATAAAAGTATATCGCATGCTTCGTTTGATTTTAATGGGCTAGTTATATAGCCGGAAACGAAACGGACCGAAACGAAACGAACGAATTGAATACATGAAAACATACTGAAGTAATTATATAGAAGAAACGAAACGAAAACTGACGGAGAAATTGATTCAATTCAATTGGCTTTCGTTTCGTCTTTGCGGTTATACACTATCGGTTATGTTTTTTTTTGTTATCCTTACGAGCACTTACGTCAAATTGTCAAAATATTTTATATTTTGTATAAATTTATATATTTTGTATATTTATATTTAGTTCGCCATATATAAAATGGATTTTCCAAGCTAGTTTTCATACACACTAGAAGTAAACTTCAAATAATATAAAATTAAAAACAAATATGAAAATGTCAAAACCGTTTCACCAATTCGTCTATATAAACACATTTCTTTCGTCTTTCGTTTCGTTTCATTTCAGTCCGTTTCGCTTTCGTCTATATAACTAGCCCATAACAAATTTATGTGCCAACCGATAAAATTATAAAAAAAACCGCTTGGTTGTTACTTTGGGCACAAATTTCATTCCTATTCGAATATGAATAGATTTTCCCAAAGTAAGACCACAATAAATTCTTTCCCCAATTCCCTATTACCGGGGAGTTACTAGAGTGTCGATTTTGTACCAAAAATAACAGCGCGAGGTGAGAAACCCGGAAAAACATAGAAGTGGTTATTTTATTAACCGTTTGAGTCCCATGCAGCGTGATCGCGCTGTTGAAATTTTATGTCGAGAAAACCCAGCACATTTCGAACATTGTCGACAACTAACGGTGCGTTACCGGTTGTCGAAGTCCCGCGCTCATATTTACTAAAGCAAGTACATCACCCAGCTCCTTTTAATGTAAATAGTACATTTTACGATAGGTTTGTCTCAAAAGATTGCCTTTTCATCTCATTCTATCATTTTCTTCTCTCATTTAGAAATAGCGCGGTTGCGTTGTTTGGGATTCTTCGACAGTATTTTTTCAATACCCCCTGGGACTCAAACGGTTTATATTGGTTTGCTTGAGCACATGTGCCTCATTTTGTTTATATATTTTTTTTAATCGAAGTGTCAAATGCGGTTTCGTGTTGTTCAAATATTTGAAAAAGAAAAATCAAAATCACATAGGAAACAATCGGTTCCACTGCTCAAAAGCAAGCGAATATGATACAGTGTACATAATATTATTGTTCACCTCGTCAGCTCGATTGTCTTTTTTGGTACAAAATCGACACTCTGAATAGTGCCACTGGAAGGGATTATGCAGTCGCGTTTTTAATGATTTTTTTCTATTCGCCCAAATACTCTAAGAAGGGATGACCGACAATTGGAAATGTTATACTGATTTTATTTACTTCTTTTGCCTGGTCAGTTTGAAGCCATTAAGACAACATTCCCAAATCCCAATACAGTAATATTTTTGTTTTGCCCGGGCAACCATCATAAACCAGTTTAATTTCCTTTATCCTAGTCAGATCAGTATTGTTAAGGTGATAATAAATGAACGACGCTATTTCGTTAGAACAGCATCTTTGATTTTCCAGCCATGAGTATATAAAAACAGTTTCTTGGTTCTGGACCCCTGTAGAATTTCGATGACAAACATTATAATTTTAATTTTGAGTTTTCGGCTGTAATAAGCTGCTTCATCTGCAACTTTGGGCAATACCAGATTTTTTTGGCAGTCGTGCGGGAGCTTCATTACTGTGGATTGTTCTTCAGCTTTTAGAAGAGAATAAAAATCTTTAGCTTCGTGTACGGATAATTTTGCCATGAACTGTACCTTTTCTGCTCCTACTTTTCCTTGAATTTCGTGTCTTAGTCTGATGCATTCTGAACATGCATCAGTGACAGGACTTTTAACACTTATATTAAAATTATAATTGAAAATGTTCCGTAAGTAGTTGTACCGAACTTTTAAATTTTCATCTACTGTATCATTAGAAGAAGTCCATAATTTTTTTAGTGAACTTCCACATTCCAAATAGCACCATTGGCTAGAATTTCGAGTGTAATGCGACTCTACGAAGTTTAAGCGATTTATGAAATCCTTTACGGCTTATATCTTATAGCTGTATTTTTCTGATCTCCTGTCTCTCTCCTTTTGCGAGCATTGCCAACTTGTTAATTAACATTTTGAACACGGAACCGAGATACATATGTTCAAAAAATTTTAAGAAGGCATTGGAGCATACTTCTTTGTTACCTTTATTGGTTGGTATAAAATATTTTATGGAAATATCGCGGTTCCTTTTTCAAATGCGCCTGACTCTTTTTGGAGGTTCACTAGATGTGTATCGTAACATCAAGTTGTCATGATCTGTCTTGATTGATGATGAATAGAATGCCTCGTGGAAGCGACGTATTTTTTGCATTGAGACCCAAAGTTTTTCCCTTAGTCTTGTGAACGCAGTCAGGTTTCTGAGGATGTTTTTTTAGCCTTGTTTCTGAAAAATCAAGCCAACACATATATGAAGAAAATACTAGTTAATTTCATCTTATTGGCTAAGAATAATTAAAAATCAAGAAAAATTATTATTAACCATAATTAAGTAATAAACCTTACCGAGCAGCTTTTTCAATTTCACGTTTCCATCCAGCTCTGTTCAGTTTCTGTTTTCTAGATTTTCTCACTGAATGTGATTATTCCACAATAGGATTATTCATTAAATAATTATAGTTTGTTAAAAATTTTGTAATCAATAAATTGTTGTTCATAAATTAAAATAAAACTTGCTAATATTATTGAACACGGAATTAGGTACTACATAATTTAATGACACCAAAACCTAAAAACTGTAACCTTCAATTACGGTTATACTGGATATAATGAGTTTTGCTATGAAATAGGAGCAATTTAGGATAGAACGAGTTTTGAAAAAAAAAGATTGATGGATATAGAGAGATTTGTTAAATTATTCCACCGGAGTATAATAGATTTGTAAATATGCCAACTTGCTTTTTATTAAAAATGAATATAACAAGTTTTGCAAATCACGGCCTCATTTTCAGTTTGATGTTCAATAATTAGAAATGAAAATGCAAAATATTCGTCTTTCTATTTTTCAATAATGATTTTCTAAAACTTTCGGATTTTTGGGGAAGCAAATTGGAACACTGAAATGTGAGGTTTACCGATATGCACATGAACAAAATTTTGTGACGGGTTTAGATCGTTGCTTAACTATACCCTCCTAGGACTCGCGGGATATCGATCGGCAACCATGTCCAACCATAGTACTGTTACAAATTAATTGTTAGTACTTTTTTGTTGTGATTCAAGCCATAAATTTACTTCACATTCGTGTTTCGGATGTTAAACTTAACTGTACAGTTTAAAAATTCCCCAAATAATGTGTTCTATCGGCACTCTTGTAGATTCCGTGTCATGTTCTTACGCTATAAATTAAACATATACCGTTTCAAGGGGGTTATATCGCTTAAATAGACAGGCCAGTTAGAAATTTTAATAATTTCTCTGAAATATAATTTATTCTTCATTATACATTCATTGTGTCTAATGCAAACAACATAAAACTCAATGACAAACGTGCAGTCCACGAAATTAACAGAGTTTTGCTGATATTTTGATTCTGTAGAAACTAATTTCATAAAATTGTTATTTATTAAAGTACTTCACGATGGCGACATGGAATGATAAAAATATATTATAAAAAAATTTACAAAATCATGAATGACTTGTTTATTTAATTTTTCTTATATTTGTACATTTTATTCCTGTCTATTTGTTATTTTGGCGATGTAGTGAATTTTTAAAATCTTGCAATCGTAAAATTTGCTTCGTCATTATGCTGCTATATGTTGTCTCGACAGAAATTGGATTTAAACAATCTGATATAAAGGGATTATCTGTAGATCAATTTGACGAATAGTACAAAATACAAAAATCACAATTGTTTTAAAATCTGTGGTAAATTTAAACTGTGCTTACGAATATCTTTATATTTTCGATTTTATTATTTAATTTATTTTTCAGTTTGTTGTTGAAAATTATGTTATACCATACATTAATAATCAATCAAATTGAAATGTCTACAAATTATTGACTGAATCACTTTTTTATAACATTATAATATCGCTACTGGGAATACACGTTAATGGTATACTACACAAAAGTGAAACAAATATTGCTTAATGTAACGCTTAGTCTATACGGTTCAAAAAGATTGATATAGTGAAATATATACACACACGATAAATTTAAAATGACACCAAGGTTTATGTGTCGGTGTTTTTCAGAAATACATTTTTATTTAGTTTTGATTGGCAAGTAACAATTTCCATTATTCAAAGTTGCTTTTAATTTTGTCCCCAAGGATTAAAGCATTTTTTTATATTATTGCGAAATAAATACAGAATGTTCCAAGTATTAAAGTTAAGTGGTATGAAATAATAAAATAACACTCCGGAGCTTTGTTACGTAGGAGAAAATCTTTCGCATATATACCTCTTTTCAATTATTGTTATTAGAAGCATTTCTAGTTTTAATTAGAATATCAGCAGGGAAAGATTGAAATTATTTTGCTTGGTTAGGTTAAACATGGTATAATGTGATATAATATGATAGAGACTTACAGACAAACCATAATGGTCCTAGGTATGTAAATAGCACATTCCTGGAATATACACGACCTGCATCATCGACATAAATGGTTTATAGAGATACGATATGTCACAGAAATAAGCAGGGCGATAACTGCATCATGGTTATTGTCTAACTACATTAATAGGTTAGTTATAATAAATATTACACCTTGGAAGAGAATTTATTAGTTTATTAGTTTGTGTTAATTGGGCAATGGCACAGAAACTTGTTACGAATGTCGCTGGTTCTCAGGTAATACCAACTGTATTGATCCACTAGAGAACATTTTGGAGTTTAACTTGTTCAGATGCTCCCACAATTAGATTTTTGGTACTACCCAGCATTGATTGAATGATGACGCGCATGAACTTTAGAATGGTATTTGTACCTGTTTACTCGTATAATGAGTACGTAGACTTGAGTAATAATTAAGAAGAATTTATTAATCGTCCGTGAATTTAATTTATTTAAGAATTTTTTCGGCTTTTCGGACAAAATATTATTTTAATGGACACCCATACAATGTTTACGACTATTTTAGTCGCAGAAAACAAAGAGGCCATTTATTAACAATATTTCTACCACAAAAGTAGAAAAAATGCACTCCCCTCCCCCAAACCTTTAACCCCAGGGCGTACTTGTGTATACAAAGAACACAAACCCTTGCAAAAATGAGAACTCCCTTAGGTAGCTTCTTGGCAGCTTGGTTTCGTACTGATAAAAAGTTGGTCTACTCATCAGGTTGCAACGACCAAACTGCAAAAATTCCACTCTTTGTACCGATACAAAACAAGAACATATCGATTTAGCGAATTATATATCACTAAATCAGAAACCACAGGAAATTCTCACTATGTGTGTGTAACAAGCCAACACATTTAATTAAGAAGAATTTATTAATCGTCCGTGAATTTAATTTATTTAAGAATTTTTTCGGCTTTTCGGACAAAATATTATTTTAATGGACACCCATACAATGTTTACGACTATTTTAGTCGCAGAAAACAAAGAGGCCATTTATTAACAATATTTCTACCACAAAAGTAGAAAAAATGCACTCCCCTCCCCCAAACCTTTAACCCCAGGGCGTACTTGTGTATACAAAGAACACAAACCCTTGCAAAAATGAGAACTCCCTTAGATGAGTAGACCAACTTTTTATCAGTACGAAACCAAGCTGCCAAGAAGCTACCTAAGGGAGTTCTCATTTTTGCAAGGGTTTGTGTTCTTTGTATACACAAGTAGGCCCTGGGGTTAAAGGTTTGGGGGAGGGGAGTGCATTTTTTCTACTTTTGTGGTAGAAATATTGTTAATAAATGGCCTCTTTGTTTTCTGCGACTAAAATAGTCGTAAACATTGTATGGGTGTCCATTAAAATAATATTTTGTCCGAAAAGCCGAAAAAATTCTTAAAAAAAATTCTTAAATAAATTAAATTCACGGACGATTAATAAATTCTTCTTAATTAAATGTGTTGGCTTGTTACACACACATAGTGAGAATTTCCTGTGGTTTCTGATTTAGTGATATATAATTCGCTAAATCGATATGTTCTTGTTTTGTATTATCGGTACAAAGCAAGAGTGGAATTTTTGCAGTTTGGTCGTTGCAACCTGATGAGTAGACCAACTTTTTATCAGTACGAAACCAAGCTGCCAAGAAGCTACCTAAGGGAGTTCTCATTTTTGCAAGGGTTTGTGTTCTTTGTATACACAAGTACGCCCTGGGGTTAAAGGTTTGGGGGAGGGGAGTGCATTTTTTCTACTTTTGTGGTAGAAATATTGTTAATAAATGGCCTCTTTGTTTTCTGCGACTAAAATAGTCGTAAACATTGTATGGGTGTCCATTAAAATAATATTTTGTCCGAAAAGCCGAAAAAATTCTTGAGTAATAATGTTTTTTTTTTAAATAAGTAACATCAATGTATCGAGAGATGTTATCGTATTTGATAACGAGTACTAATAATTATTTGAGAATAAATCATTAAGTTAATTGTATGTGTGAGAGTCTATGAAACTGCAGTTTCATAAACCAAATAAATATTTTGGTAATATCAGTTCATTGTTTGAGGTCGGTCAACTTAAACCAATAGTGATATTGTGATAAAAAAAAGGAGGAAAGAAAATTTAACTCTAAAATATAATTAATAAAACTGGTGAGCCCGGCTAAGTTCAAATATAAAAATTATATACATATTATATAAATCGGTAACAAGTGTAATTAAAATTTTAATAATTACGTGCCATAATTATACCGGAATACCTGCTGTGATATAATTACGCAATAATCCTACCTCACCAATGTAAGTCTAAACTATTGTTCTTGTTGTTAACGTATCTAACAAATAATTTTCATTTGATTTTGTTTCGTTAAGGCTTTTATCGCAAGCCATTGGTGTGGGTAAACGGACCTCATTAATTTATTAAAGTATAGAAGTTTTACATCAATTCTACGGAACTATTAATTTGGCGGTTAAAATCCAAAAATATTTATCTTACGGATTTTTTTCTTTTTTTTGGATGAACGGCACGCCGCTATACAAGGCCATCCGGAGTTGACGTTTACGCAGGGGCCATCTAACTTTTCTTTTTTGAACTAGCGGTTATTTTGAGTATGGTATGTATTATGTCACTTCTGATTTGATAGAAAGTTAGTCTTATCCTTCCGCTGAACGAAAATGGTTGTGATTTCGCTTGAACAACGCTGGGAAATATTGAAACATTACTTCGAAAATCATGGTAATGTTGCAGAATGTGTGAAAATTGCGTGCGGATTCCGGAAGAAACGAAGCGCCGGGAGTTCCATATGTGCGTTATTTTCTGAAAAAAGTTAAAAAAACAGGCTTGCTAATTCATAAACCAACACGAACCAAGCAGCCAAACAAGCATACACCCGAAAATCTTGATGCTGTAGCCGAGAATGTACGTGAGTCGCCGGGAACGTCAACTCGTCATCGTGCTCAAGAATTGAACATTTCACGCACAACATTGCGACGAATTCTGCATAAAGACCTTGGTATGACACCGTATAAAGTTCAATTGGTTCAGGAATTGAAGCAAAGAGGCCACTCAATGCGATTTCGGTTCGCTGAGTGGGCTTGCGATCGACTTGAAGAAGATGCCGATTTTGGCAAAAAAAGTCATATTTTCGGATGAGGCGCATTTCCATCTTGGCGACTATGTAAACAGGCAGAATTGTCGCATTTAGAGCACGGAGAACCCTCACGTGATCGTAGAGGGGCCGTAGCATCCTCAACGAGTGACTGTTTGGTGCGGATTTTGGTCCGGTATGGCATCATTGGGCCTTTTTATTTTGAAAATGAGCAAGGAGCCGCCGTTACTGTCAGATAAAAGATTTTTTGTTCCCGGCACTTGAAGAGGAGGACATACGCAACATTTGGTTTCAACAAGACGGCGCTCCGTGCCACACAGCTCACGTTTCAATTGATCTTTTGCGCACTGTCTTCGATGATCGAATTATCAGCCGAAATGCTGATGTGATTTGGCAGCCTCGGACCTGTGATTTGACGCCGTCGGACTATTATCTTTAGGGTGCCGTCAAATATAAGTGTTACGCCGATAAACCAGAACGATTGACACTCTCAAGAACAATATTCGCATTGCCATTGAAGACATAATGCCGCATACCATCGAACATATGCTCAAAAATTGAACCGACCGTATGGGGTACGTCTATGTTGACGTTCTAGTATGTTGACGTTTTATCCTCTACAGTGTTTTATCCTCTTTCACCGCCGAGAAATAAATCATAATCTGTAAAATTAACTTATATGTTATGAATCCCAAAATATTACTTTGATATACACTGGAAACAATATTTTCATTTGCATAATACCAAGTAGAACACAATGTTACACGTGGCATATTTTAAAATATTTTAAACGAATCTATTAATAAACTATCCCTACAACATTGACGTGAGATACATCCTCTCGAAAACATTAAGGATAATTTAGAATTAATCAAGCAACTCAACAATCAGGCACCTTTTGTCAACCTTTGAAACACACACAAAATTAAGTAACAAAAAAATTTAAAATACCCCAAAAATAACCATAGAATCTTCACAAAAAATTATATATACATAGATACGAGTATCCTATATTATCTCTTTACCATAATTCACTGGGCCAATGAACAACGTAACTTTTTAATAAAAGCTATATCTTCCTATGTACAAATATACCCTTTAAGTATTCATAATCAATTTTAATGAAAAAGTTTCAAATGAATTTCGTACAACACACAGCAGAAAAAAAAACTAATTTAAAGTTCCCTAGAGACCAAAATGATAATAAAATCCAACAAAAAACAGGAAAAACATTAAATAAGATAATCATAGCGACTATAAAGCATAAAAGAGTGGAAAATACAAGAAAAAACGCAAATGAAATTTTCCAAAAGGTATTCACATCATAAAATGATGAATAGCACCACCTATACATTACAGGTACTCGCACATACTAAGTATTTGCCTATGTATTTATTGATTTGTAAATAAAAAATCGAATTACGTACGTACACGACACACATTATATTAATCGATCACAATTACTTGCGTTACGTATCGAAACGGGAGCATTAGAGATCGCGAGCCCATACTCGGTTATGTATACCTAATTAGATAATAATTGAAGCATCCATCAAACCATTAACGAGTTGATAAATTTGCTGTTTTTCTATTTAACAGGTTAATGGAATTCACAAATATATTTTTTACTCATTTTCCTAACTTTCTCGAGAATATTTTACACCACTTAACATTTTCCGCTTTCACCAACAATACATAAATGACACATACCATTATTGTAAGTAGGTTATTGATATATGCATTTTGTACGATGGTATACGTAATGTAAGAAAATTTTCCCCATTTGGATTGGTTCACCTCATACCTGTATAACAAATAGTTTTAGTTGAATTCATTTTTATTGATGTAGCTATTTGAGAAGATATTTGTACACTAAAATAAATTGGAACATTGAGTAATGATAACGATGGTGTGTCATATAAATTTGAATGTCATACGAGAGATAAAATATTGAAGTGGTTTAATCAATGTCAATTGACGCTATGATTCTCCTGCACATCGTAATGCATTTTTAATTTAATTTATTTTGCATTAAATTTTAGATTTGTTACTAATGACTTTTTTTATTTACAGGTATGTACATCAATTTGGTGGCAAACGATGATAACTATTTAGGTTCGTATGTTTATTTATTTATTTATATTGAAATAAGTCTACAAATTTGACATGAAAAATATTAATTTATAAAGGCATAAAATTGCAAATATAAAGGCATAAAATTGCTTAACCTACTTTTAAAATTATCTTTAGTTAAACAAAAATCAAATAAATATGTTAGTTAATTCAACTGAAACTTTTACACATCATCTTCACTGGTTCATTTTCGCCATAGTTGGTTGTGTGTCTATCTAAGTGGAGGGACTCACGATCTCACAGTTGTCTACCAGGAACTTTTATTTTAATTGACTTTAGCACATCCGGTATGTCGATTAGACCTAGTAGGATATTACCAATAAATATACTTTTTAGCAATTCGCCTCTATTTTCAAGTATTGTCAAGTTGTATGTCTCGCACCCGGGTTATAAATTGTCGCCAAATATCATTTGTACGCAATGGTTACCATTTAATTAACACAACTTTCGAAAATTGAAACAGCTAATTTAATAATTTAAGTATTGTCGTATATGTCATTTACAGTCGGAATGGTGTTAAATTAAATTAGGCCAATATGCGTGATAAAAGCTTACAAAAATAAAACGCCTCGTGTATATTATGCTACTGATTTTTTCAAATAAAACAGAATCACATTACCATACATGATTTATTTTGATACCCTTTTTCGGATACAAAGACGTTCATACATATATTCAGAGAAACTTCATCTGCTACTCACGTATCGTAATAAATAATGCATACACGATATAAGAAGATTTATAATATTGGTATTGTCAACCTCTCATAAATTACATTCAATATATATTGTCATGTTATTACGTAAAAACAAAGTTAATTCTGAGAATTATTTTTATTAATTTATGTGCGCTATTAAATATTTTATTTTAATTCATATAACATAAATGGGAGCATTAACAAAAAAGCTGCTTTACTTACAAATTTACATTCACAACAATTATTCAAATAGAATGGGATTTTATGAAAAGCTATTTAAGATTTAACAGGTAGACTTGCCACCAGCGCTTTTTAGAACAGGATTTTTTTCATTGCAATGTAGGAAACCTCAGCATCGGGCTGCCTTAAAAATTAAAATAATAGTAGTACACTGAATCTATAACAACATAAAATTATAGAATAACGAGGTGTATATATAATAATACAAGGTTTAGTGGGCTAAATAGCCATTATATACTCTCAATAGAACCCAAAAAGCGAGACTAACCATATGATGAAGGTAAAAAAATTTAAAGCGTTTAAATATTCAGTCGTACGAGTTGCAATTAATTTTTCAAGTATTTTATCGAACACAGACAAAACAGAAAATGATCGGTATGATTTTAATATTGGTGTCAAGTTGGCAATCTTCAAACAATCAGGATAAATGCCGGTTTCAAACTCACATCGAATAAATCCGACAATATTTGAGAAAAAATGCTGAATTATGTTTTCAATATTTTGAATATTATTATACCCACACCGGTGTGAAATTTTTAACATTTATCAAAAGTGTAGCTACACAAATTAACAAATAACAAAAGTGTAGTTACACAAAAAAATAAAAAGTGTAGCTATACATACAAAAAATACGGCAAGGTTGATTTTTCAATTTTTCTTATTAAAAACCAATTTTTACAAATAAATAAAAACGATTACACAAATAAACCACACTCGGGGAATTTTTTTTATCGTATTTACAAGAAAATAATATGAAAAATGTACGTACAGTCTTGAACATGTTCGATGGCCATTAACACATAATTCTAGAGATGACTACGCAAATCTGGTTATACCGGCATTTTGGGGATACTTTTGTGAATTTTTAATAATATGCGGTACATCGATGCGGCCCTCGTGGAATTTTTCATAGAATTTACAAGAAAATAAAAATATGAAAAGTGTACTTACAGTCTTGAACATGTTCGATGACCATTAACACATAATTCTAGAGATGACTACGCAAATCTGGTTGTACCGGCATTTTGGGGATACTTTTGTGAATTTTTAATGATAGGCGGTACATCGATGCGGCCCTCGGGGAATTTTTCATCAAATTTACAAGACAATAAAAATATGAAAAGTGTACGCACAGTCCTGTAGATGTTCGATGGCCATTAACACATAATTCTAGAGATGACTACGCAAATCTGGTTATACCGGCATTTTGAGGATACTTTTGTGAGTTTTTAATGATATGCGGTACATCGATGCAAATTTACAAGACAATAAAAATATGAAAAGTGTACGCACATAATTCTAGATAATAGTGCGATAATTTAAGTGCAAAATTCATTGAAAAATTGAACAAAATGCCGGTATAACCAGATTTGCGTAGTCATCTCTAGAATTATGTGTTAATGGCCATCGAACATGTTCAAGACTGTGCGTACACTTTTCATATTTTTGTTTTCTTGTAAATTCGATAAAAAAAAATCCCCGAGTGTGGTTAATTTGTGTAATCGTTTTTATTTTTTTGTAAAAATTGGTTTTTAATAAGAAAAATTGAAAAATCAACCCTGCCGTATTTTTTGTATGTATAGCTACACTTTTTATTTTTTTGTGTAACTGCACTTTTGTTATTTGTTAATTTGTGTAGCTACACTTTTGATAAATGTTAAAAACTTCACACCGGTTATACCCACCACCCTTCTTATTATCTAAATAATAATCATCTATATTATATTTATATTTCAGTAACCGAAATTGGGGACTGGGAGGATCTTTCTATTCAACATCTTTTTGTACAATGGACTTGCTGGATATTCGATGTAGTATTGTGATTCATGAATAGATTTATTTCATTCTACACCTCCGTACTCCTTTTGATTAGAAATATTATTAAACACTTAGATTGGTCGTTTTATTCCGCCAATCTGGTCTGACTTTTACCGCAGAATTATTCTTATTTTGTTTAAATATTTTTAACTTAAACAGTTTTGCGGGTTAAAAAACAAGTGTTTAGTAAAAATGTGTTTATTAAGTGTTTCCTTTAATAGATTCCAAAGATCCTAGATTCATCCAGGGACAATTACTACTATTTTTAATTTTCACCTACACTTGTTTAGACTTCGAATATTTACCAACCGGTTCATTATATTGTTCACAGATTAATTTTAGGGTTGAATCAGGGTTGTGAATGTTAAATGAAGTTGAAAATAAACATTCATCGAAGTACTGATTAACTTTATGATAATTTTCCGTTTTTTTCTAATTCTTTATTTATGCATTTCGGTTTAAATACGAATTTAGAGAAAATAAAACGATGATCACTAATATCGAATTCAATTCTTGAGTCGTTCTATATTGAGAAATCTGCTTATAGCATGATCCAAGTTATTACCACCCTCTGACTTAATAAGGTGGAATTAGTATACTCAGAAATTATGGTTAAATCTTTATTGACAACTATAAAAGTACGGGGTGGTGACATCTAGCAACAAAAAAATAAAGTGCATACCATATATAAAAAATTGACATTTGCACTTTGTATGGAGTATTTATATGAAGACGTATATAAAAAGGTTGGTATTTATTATTTTTTAATTTGAATATACCTAATATAAACGTGAATAGTTTAATTGAAATGAGTTGAGGAATATCCTATCTCACTAAAACAATACGGCTATGGCTTGTAAATCCGCCGTATATTATAAAATTATATGCTATTTTGTCAGTGTTATTGTTCCAATAAAGAGGTTATGTGATTGTGTATTTAATCGAATTCATCGTGTTACCTTGTTAGTTATAATTTTGTATTTAGTTATTGATTTTTTCAATATTTGTTAGTAATTATTCGTTAATTATTATGTGAGTTAATAAATGTTTGTTCTACTAAATCATTTAGCTGTGATACACAATGGCATTGCCAAAGCGGGACGTCGTCGTAAAATTTGATTTGCCTCTAATAAAAATTATACAATATTTCGGTAATTCAAAACGGCCCATCAGAGAAGGTGAGGAGATTTTTAAAGCTGGGTGGGTCCAAAGTATAGGAATCGACCAAAATTTAAAGGATTTTGTAGTCATTGGCATGGTGGTGCAAACTTCAAATTTAGCGGCACAACCACACGAAGTTATACTGCAAAATTTATTGGCAGTGACAGGCTTGTGGAGATGTCGTTGTTCCTGCAAAGCTGGCGAGGGAGCAAAGTGTAAACACATCGCTGCTTGCCTCTTATACATCAATCGGTATGTAAATACAATTACGCATATTTAATTTAATGTAATTTTTATTATACCTAGATATCCTGACCTAGAAGGGATTAGTTGTACGGAGTTAAAACAAAAATGGGGAAAAATTGGTCCGTCCATCGCTAAGCAATATCAAGGGATAGAAGCTGGAGAAATGTGCCACGTAAGGAAAAAAATTAAGATAACCGATGTTGTTACCGAATCGCAACATCGTGAAATATTTTCATTATTTGAAGAAGGTAGTACAGTTGCTCCGTATATACTTATTAAACAAATATTATAGGAATTCATTTTTATTTTAGCGCAATCGTGTTCGGAAGTAATCCGGTTATGTTCAGATCAGCGAACATCTTTTCCCCTAGCAGGAAATGATGTAGATGCAGAGCAACATGAGTTTTTGGAAGGCATTATAGACCATGATGGGCTTAAAGCATATGTGCAAAATATGGGGTTGTATTTAAATTCGACCATAATGAATGATTTTTTAAAAATTAAAAAAAATGTCTTTGAATCGATCAAAATTTGTATCGAGACAGTCCATCAAACCAGTGCACAGTGGTTGGTCGAAAGACGACTTAGAATTACCGGCAGTATTTCCTACAGTCTATATACATATGCATCTAACAAAAGTCCGAATTGGCCCAAAAAACTAAGTGGGATATACAATAGCTCCTTCAAAGGAAATGAATACACTAAATATGGCGTATATGCAGAAAAGATAGCCAAACAAGTTTATGGAAATCATTGCCTCTTAATTGAATGTGGATTAATAATTTCACTGGACCTCCCGTTTTTAGCTGTTAGTCCAGATGGCATATCGTTCAACGGTGAAGAATTATTTCTTGTTGAAATAAAATCGCCAGTTAAAGGAAAGGAAATGACGGCACGTGATCTAATAAAAAATCTTTCGTTCATTAAACTAATAAACCAAGTATATGTGTGCAGCGAAAATCATCCATATTATGGACAGATTCAGCTGGGCTTAGCCGTAACGAATTTAGAAATCTGTGATTTAATTATATTTAGTAGCTTTGATAATACTTATGAAATTGTTAAAGTATACAAGAATTTGAAATTTTTAACTTTATACATTAAAACACTTACGAAGATATATTTTGAATATGTAATGCCTTTTATTTTTAAGAAATAATTTTGGATGCTGCGATAGTACTCGTGATAATTAAGTGAAATTTTGTGATACTTTTTTATTTTTATATGATTTATTTTTTATGTGAAATTAATTTATAATTTCTGAATTGAAACTATTTTTTGTTATGTTTTTTATATAATTTTAATTTATTTATACATATTAAAATATATTTTGTTTTTTACTTTTTAATAATTTTGTTTATTCATATCTTTTTAAAAATTGTATCGTCTAAAATTTGTCGTCATTTAAAATCGGAGTCGATAAATTTGATAGAGCGCATACCACAGTAACTATTTCATCTATGTATGGTATCATACTCGAGCATATTCTGTCAGAAAAAATTCTCATCTGCTTTAATCGACCAATTCTTCGTTCTACGTGAACTCTGGCGGAGGCTATTCTTGTTGATTCTTCTACCTGTGTCTTTGTAAATCTTTCGTATAGGAAATCTGGCCTAATCATTTCAATTCCAGCATTGGCAAGCTCGTCCGCTATCAGAAAACCTCTGTCTACCATTACCGCATCACCGACTTCTAATTTCGACAATAAATTGCTAAGGTTGAAAATAGCTTTATCTGACGATTTCCCGGTTGCAACTTTACTTAAATAATTGACGGCTCCAGAAGGAGATACACCAATTAGCAGCTTCAAAGTATGACCTGATTTATACCGTGAATACGTACAAATCCTACAAGACAAACATTTAGACGTCACAGTTCTAAATTCGGTGCAATCTAAAACCGTCCGAACGTTAGGATACATTTGAAAACATTTCGGCAAATTTTTCATGTTTTGCTCCCGAGATTGCCAGTAAATTAATCTCTTCATTCCTAAAGCTAACAATTGAATTGTATCGCAGAAATAGCGTTTTGCTGTTGCGTCAGATATTTGGTGCCATATTCCAATTTCAACAAAAGAGCAATTATTTTTTAATTTCTGCATAGTCAGTAATATTCTTTGTTTAATTTCCATAACAAAATTGTTGTTGGGTCTAATAATATTAAACATCTTGACCATTGCTTCTAACACCTTCATGGATGGTATTCCTGTCATTGTGTACAATTTACTATCGTTATCCCACAATGAAGTCACATCGATAAAAATTGTTAGACTGGCTTGGCTACTTTTTTCCTCAGTGTCCGGATTGCATTGAACTGCACTTTCTACAGTTGATGTTTCAGCTTGCTCTTCGTTGATCGGTGACATTTCTATGTTGTTTATCCTAAAATTAAAATTCTATTATATATATATTATTTTATATGCGTAAAAATTTAATTTCTTACTGCTCAGTGTCAATATAATTTGCTGAACGAGATTTTAATCTCCGTTCTCGCGCTCCATCCGCTTTCCTGGTGGTTATTACCGAGGATACCGGTAAATTTCGCGTTGGAATAGCTCCCTTCGCCAATCTGGTTTTACCACTTACAATTGATTTTAGTATATGGTGTTTCTCAAAATGCTCACTGCAAATGAGAAAATATTTGGGAAACTTTTTTCCCATTCTGAGAATAGCGGCCCATTTTGTTAATTCCTTTGGTGAATTTAATATTTCACCTGGAATTTGATGCATCGATACAGTTTTATTGTAATAATTATTACACTGGGGAACTCCACAATGCATTGTTGATTTATTCGCCATATTAAACAAATCTAAAATTTTCAAAAATAAATCATGTCAATTAAAAAATACACATAACCTCTCGTATGAAAATCAAGGACATTTCATTGTGTTTTAAACAATACCACATAGCCACAAATTATATTATCTTGTATTTTGACTTAAGTTATACGTTTGACAAACAAATACACTTGATTATTACATGTATATAATATAATTTAATCTAAACATACAAAATACTTACTTACAAGTTGCTTTTAGTACGATTGAACTGACGTTATAACTTTTTCACATATATAAAAAATTGAATTGTTCTTGTAAAAATTTAACTTGCACAAGTTACAGGTTCGCCTATTTTGTAGGTGTTATATTCTGTTTATTAATTTAAAGCACGTAGTTGACCAGTTAACATTAATTTTAATTCACGAAAAATTATTATGATCTGACATTACATATACAAAACGCAAATGTCACTTTTTATATCTGGTATGAGCTTTAATTTTTTCCCACCAGATCTACATACAGTTGTCAATTAATAGATATGTTTAAGCCTTCTACTATAATAAAGTCAGAATTGGCTTTGTTGCTACACAGAGCAGTTGTTCCAAGATTTCTAAAAAATATATAGTATCAGAACCTGGTGGTGGCCTATAGAACCAAACATTAATTTGATTAAACCCCAAGATATGAATACAAATGAACTGCGTTGCGCCTTTCCAGTTCATTATCATTATTGTTTAGAATATATTATAGCCCGTTCATCGTCCCTGATGAACATCGCAAGTCTGAATCGCCCCCCCTCCCTCACCAGATCTGTCATCTCTACAAGAGGAGACGTTTGAGAAATTTTTAGTATTAAAGGAAAATTCATTTGAGCTGTTAATAATTTTTTTTAAATTTAGTAAAATTCAAAAAATTAATTGTTAAAACAATTTGCTTTCAAAAATTAGAAAGCGAATCAATAAAAACTGCTAAATAAATCTTAAAAGATAGCTACATATATAAAATAGAAAACTTTAAACATTAGCCAAAAATAGCCAGTAGTTCTAATGTCGACGGCAGTTACGTGATCCAACAAAATTGTCGTATTTAGGTCACAGGAAATCCACTCGTGACAATTGAGAAGCCAGTACATCCAAAACGACAAAACTGTTTTGTGTGGAGTGGAATATGATCCAGAAGCATCATTAGGCCATTTTTCTGAATATTGTCACTTGTGTGAATATTTTTCATTTATCATGTACCAATGTGTCTATCAATCTTTTAAAACAAACAAACCCCAAGAAACCGTTAGATTTTAAACTCAGATGACGGTGATAATGAGGACGATATAAGCTCAATATCATCATCCTTTTTATATTTAAGAGAAGAATTGAAAAATCATCGATTAAAACAAGATAATTTTGCAACGTCGCTTGACTCAATTAAAAATTGTAAAGGTTGTGGAAGGACATGAAACAAGAATAAAAACATTGGAAAAAGTAGACACACAAATAAAATCAGATGTATCATCAATCAGATATTTAATTGATAACTCTGGAGATCTTGAATTTAACAATGCACGGAATACCTGAAACGTCACGTAAAAATCAATAATCATATCACATGCAAAATTATTTCCTTCATTGATACACCGTCGTGTAACGGAAAAATCAAAAATATTCGTCGTTTAATAAAAACCCGCAGTGAGAATTCTATTAATCCAGTCGTTATTACCTGTGATAACCTTGAAATTAAAAACAAAATAAAGGGCGGCTTCAAAGCAAAAAAAGTAACAATTGATCGTTCTATTAATGCAGCTGATATTGGATTTTCATCTACACAAAATAATTTAATTTATGTCACAGATCATCAAACACAACTTACTTTTCAAAACAAACAACTAAAATATCAACCTAACCTACAAAATTATAAAGGATACAAAACGGTCAAGTTCTATCAAAAAAAGACGAAACATCAAAAATCATAAAAATCACATCTGTGGGTTGATTCTGGTGTCTTTAGAAAATAGGATTTTTTTTCCTATAAAGGAAAAAATTTTGATAGCAGTTTTTTCCTAAAAAAATTTTCCTATGGTTTATTTTGGTACACATAGGAATAAATTTTTCCCAAATTTCGAATAAGTTGAATATTGAAAACCATGCTCTGTAAGCGGTTAAGAAATGTCGAACATACATTAATTGTATGTAATTATAATTTTTTTGTCTAATTAAAAATTAAAAGAATTAAATTTAAACAATATTGCATGTATTGTAAAAGAATATCTTTCCGTACCCAAAGTAGGTGCGGAAAGATAAACTTCAAATCTGCGATAAATAGAAAAAAAATTCCCATAACACACACTAAAATAAGCTTATAGGGGAAAAAATACAAAACTGCTATAAAATTTAAAATTCTTTCCTATTTCCTATTCCCATAGGAAAACCAGAATCGACCCACAGAAGGTAAAAATTATTAAAACCCAACAACAACTCAGCTTAAGATTGCCATTGGCTGGTATTTGTTTTTGTAATTGTTTTAATTTTTAATCATTATTGTATTATACCTACAACTGTATTTTTTCAGAATAATTTTTAACCTAGTGGCGGCAATAGTTCCTCCAACACCTCCCCATATTTGATTCAGTTTGTCTTTCTGGGATTCCTGAAGGCTTTCCGGGCAACAGGTTTGATGTTGAGGTTATACGTTACATATCGGTGATCAGAGTATGAGTGCTCATTCGCCACTCTCCACCCGCTGATCATATGAAAAATTGTTTCTGACACAAACCTTGTTACGTTCCGTTATAATTCTCGAACGCCACATCGCAGCTGATCTATTGGTATTTGTGGGTGTAATCTTTTGTTGGCGAAACTCGCAAATAAATAAAAATATCAAGTTTAATAAAAGGTTATTTATTGATGTTTATACCAACTCAATTTTGCAATGTCAACGGTATTATCATCATCATCGATTATAATCAGCGGTACCTAAAATTAAAAACCAAACAAGACAATTATTTTATATTTCACATACTTACCAACTTTGTTAAATTAAACCAAATAATTTGTATCTGAAATTACGAATCTATAATTAATAATTTTATATTGTTAAAAACTAATTTTATATAATTTATACTTATCTTTTGACATTCCTGTAAAATTCACTTTATAAACACAACTTGTCGGCTTAAATGTCATTATTTTCATTATGTCATGCTGTAGTACTAGAGTAGTAGCACGGTGGGTGCGTTTTATAATATAATTGTTACGTAGTATATCGCACTAGTACTTTATTTAATAATATAAGTAGTACATTTATATATTCAAGTTAGTACAATCTACATTAATTATACAATTCAAACATGACAGTTGTATAATATGTAAAACATATATTGTAAAATTTCTTATAATACATCCGATTACAAACTAGCGACAAATCAAGATTAAAAAATTATAAATATACAGTGTGTTTAGTTTATTTGAAATTAAAATTAAAATTTAGCTTTATTTAATAAAATATAACGTTAAGTGCTCAATAGTGTGGCTTTTATATATTTTTCTGGATCATCAAAAATTTCAACTCCATCAATACATCTTTTCATCATTTTTATAATTGGATCTAACTCAACATCTTTATTGGAATATCACCGTCATCATCATATTTACAAACATCTTCCCCGTTTATTATGAAAAAACGAAAATAGTTTTTGTCGACTGGGGTAGTCAATATTTAACTTGCAAATCGACAGGATCGGCGTTAAAGAGACGATACCTAAAAATATAAAAATCGAGACCAAGATTAAAAATTCGATCGCGCATGATAACGTTTCATATAAGTTAGTTTTGGTGATAATGAAAACCTGGAAAATCGAACTTATAATTATTTTCTTTGTTTTTATAAGTGAATTGGGTTAAAAAAAAATCTGAGTTAGCTTAAAGAAATCATTATTTGCTTTGAAAGCTTTGACAGGTTTTTATAGTTATATGGTGTGTGTGTGTGTGTGTGTGTGTGTGTGTGTGTGTGTGTGTGTGTGTGTGTGTGTGTGTGTGTGTGTGTGTGTGTGTGTGTGTGTGTGTGTGTGTGTGTGTGTGTGTGTGTGTGTGTTTTTTTTTTTTTTTTTTTTTTTTTTTTTTTTATACCGGGTAAAGTGAGGAAAATCTTCAATAAGACGAAGCTTCGATGGGCAAACATCTCAGCAACAGTGATGGATTTCTACCATCTAAAAACCACACACCCTTTCGAACATCTCCCACGCGGAACTATCAGTTAGACATTACTTCGCATGGAGGTGACTAGTTACTAGACTCTATCCTCCTCTCAGCGTCTCAACCTTACATTGAGATTGCCACCGCTATCTAGCCATACCGCGTTGTTCCTCTCTAGCACGCTCTAAGCATCTCAGCTCTTTAAGCACCACTGCTGCCATGTGGCTTACTGCATTCCAATTACCTTCACACACAAGCATTAGCTCCACTATGTTATCAGGTGTCACGGGCTGCCTGAGGATACTGGACAGTTCTATTCGAGTTGTCTCGAACCGTGCACATTGGAAGAATATATGTTCCACATCCTCTTCTGATCCTTTGCAGGCAGGACATTCCGAAGTGTCGGCATGTTTAAATCTGTAAAGATATGCACCAAAACAACCATGCCCACTTAACAACTGCGTCAGATAGTAATTAGTTTCACCATGCCGCCTATTTATCCACTTATTGATGGATGGTATAATACGATAGGTCCACCGACCTTTCACCGAGCTATCCCAGCGCCTTTGCCATTCTATCATGGTTGCAATGCGTTCTGATGCTCTACTTCCTAGGTTTTCTCGACACATATACCACTTCTTCCTTTCCTTTGCAAGTAGATCGATGCGTATCATCCCTGCAATAACGAGCGTTGCGTCATCGGATACTGTGCGAAAGCCACATATAACCCTTAAGGCACCCAGTCGATACACCGATGCCAGCTTGCATCTATACAATTTATTGTCCATCGCATCGCTCCAGATAGGTGATCCATATAGGATGATGGATGTTACCACATTTGCCAGCAGAGTCCTACGACTCTGTCTTGGTCCACCAGTGTTGGGCATAATCCGGGAGAGGGCTGCAGCTACATTGGCAGCTTTCTTGCTCACTATCCTTAGGTGCTCCCTAAAATTTAGACGTGCATCAATTTCGACACCAAGGTATCGTAACGAAGGTTGTGAGGGGATTAAAACTCCGCCAACGTCAATATTTACAGTTTCTATCACCTTCCTACTGGTAATTAGAACTGCTTCGGTTTTATGGTCAGCCAACTGGAGTCCATATGAGATCAACCACTGTTTGATAATTATAATGGTCAATCTACATATCTCCATTATTTCCTCTATGGTTTTCGCGACTACAACAACAGCAACGTCGTCCGCAAATCCAACAATCTCTACGCCATCGGGTACGTTGAGCCTCAAGACGCCGTCGTACATGATGTTCCATAGTAGAGGCCCCAATACTGATCCTTGAGGAACTCCACTCGTAACTTTGTAATCTATGATCCCATCGTCCGTATTATACATCAGCATTCTATTGCAAAAATAATTCGAGATAATCCTCCTTATGTACATCGGTACTTGCAATTCAAGTAGGGCATTGAGGATACAGTCCCATCTGGCCGAATTGAACGCATTTTTAATATCCAGCGTAACCACGGCACAATACTTTTTAGAACCGTCCTTCCATCTTCTACCTTGTGTTGCTTCCTTTGCGACTTTAACGACGTGTTGAATGGCGTCGATTGTCGATCGAGCCCTTCTAAATCCATACTGGCTTTCGGCGAGGTCTCCGGCCCCTTTCACAGCGTTCTCCAATCGATTATAGATTATGCGCTCTAACACTTTGCCAGCCGTATCCAACATGCACAATGGTCGGTATGCGGATGGCTCTCCAGAAGGTTTATTTGCCTTCGGCAACAGAACCAGCCGCTGCCTCTTCCATCGATCCGGGAATACCCCCTCCCTCAGACATGAGTTGTAGACTTCCCTGAAGTCATCAAGTCTGGCTCGAATGGCGGCCTTTAATGCAATATTTGGAATATTGTCAGGCCCAGGAGCTTTTGAATTCGCAAATCGTTGATATGCATCTATCAGCTCTTCTGTGGATACCAAGGGAACTTCTTCCACGCCAGGTATTACATCAATGGCGTTAATCAGATCATTTTGCTGCGGGAATAAGGCGGTAACAATTCTGTTCAGTATCATTGGGCAAGTGGGAGGCGAAGCATCTGCGTTTCTGTTTCTGAGCCTATTCATGACGATTTTGTAGGGTCTCCCCCACGGGTCATGGTCCACTTCTTCGCACAGCTCTTTCCAGCATTCACGCTTACTCGCCTTAATTGCCTGTTTAAGGTGTTTTCGAGCATCCAAGTACTTCTCGCGCAAGCTAGGATAGGGCTCCCTACCCCAGGCACGTTGATGTTTTCTCCGTGCACGGTGACACAACCGGCGCAGTTGTGCAATTCGTTCAGTCCACCAGTATGCTGGTTGACGGTGACTATTTAATTGTCTTTCAACCATAGTTTTAGAACAGGCATCCGTGATCATATTCATTATCTGCGCTACTTTTGCATTGGCAGTCCCCAGGAGGTTCGGCTTTGCAAGAACTAGGTTAAATAGATCTTCATCGAAGGTACTTGCCCTCCAACCCGCTGGTTTCCTTTGAAGTTTTGTACGTCTATCTTCCATTGCCAGTTTTATTTCAAAAATAATGGCTTGGTGGTCGCTATGTGTGTAGAGTTCACTAACTTTCCATGTGGTCACCAAACGCATCAAAGAACTGCTGACGAACGTCAGATCAATTACTGAGGAGGCACCACCTTTACGAAAAGTCGGTGCATCACCATTATTGAGAAGTACAACATCTATGGAGGCGAATGCCTCGAGCAGCGCAACACCTCTTCCATTCGTATTTTTACTTCCCCATTCCGTTGCCCAGGCATTGAAATCACCAGCAATGACGACAGGATTTCGCAACCGAGCATCAGCAATCAATCGGTCCAAGTAATGCTTAAACTCTTCTATTGTGGCACTAGGTGGTGCATAGCAGCTGTAGATGTGCACACCATCCACTTTCGCTCTCACAAATCCTGCGTTTGAATTATTAGCCCTCTCCTGTATTGCCCGTCTGCCACAAACCCATATTGCGGCTTTACCTGTTGCATCAGTTGTCCAGTTACACCCTTCCCTATTTAGGTATTGTTCGCACAGAATTGCGACATCAACTTTCGCTTCATGCACAGATTGTACTAATACATCCTGTGCAGCCTCACAATGGTTTAGATTTAGCTGGAGGAACTTCATAGACGCTGAACTTTTTTCAAGGCCTCCACATAAGCTATGCATCTACCGCTGCCTGCTATATGGTTACGGTTCGTCTTGGTTTGGCAAAGCGCACAATTTGCTTCTTCCTTACACTCTTTTACTCGATGACCATCTTTTCCGCATTTGTAACAAAGGCGGGAGCGATCTACGTCACACCTATCTGATTTGGCTATATGTCCATACTGCCAGCACTTGTAACACTTTAAGGGCAATTTTTTCTCACGAATGCGGCAGATTACCCAACCAATACGTACCTTACTTTCAGCATTCATAACTTTAGCTACTGATTTTGGCACAGCCACTACTGCTGTTTGGGTACCTCTGTAGGCAGCTCTCAGTGACTTGATACAGTCTATCGGCAGATTTTGTGCATCAGCAAACTTATCCGTGATGGCTTTATGCACCTCTATTTTTGTTGTAGCCTCATCAATATCTTTAATTTCGATCATAACCTCATCCTTCGGTGCTAACGTTTGCACTGTTGCATCCGCACCAAGTGAATTTTCTAACGCGGCTTGGAATCCAATTTCTTTTGCGCGTATGTCTTCGCCTAACTCAAGTAGGAGTTCACCCTTTGCTGTCCTCCGTATGCGAGTAACCTTATCAGAGAGGTCGTTCAAAGTTGAATCCCCCTTCACTTTTTTAAGTATCTCAGCATAAGACAACGATCCGCTCTTTGTGATCCGGATGGCATCAGGGCGAGGACGCGGGGTCCTTACACGTTTCTTCCTTTTTCTGGTTCTTTCCACCTGCCATTCGGGGCCCTCCTCATTGTCGGGCTCGTTGGGGTCTACTGGGTTTTCATATGGAGTTATGACTCCTAGATCCTGGGTTTCACCAGGTTTCTTTTTTCCCTTTTTCTGGGCCTGTCCAACAGTTGGATTTGGCTCATGCGATCTTCTCCTTTTACTGTTGGTATTAAGTGCCGTTTTTAATTCGGCTACCAACGGCACTATCCTTTCTTCCATGTTTCTCGGACTTGAGATGGTTGGCGAAGTTTGAGTCTCGCAGCATACCGTTATCTGCTTAGCCAACTTTGCAATTGTCTGCGTTGTTTCAATTTCCTCCGCTAATTTTGCACTCTTATATGAGTGTTCGATATAAAGGTTTTTGATCGACGTGGCAAGCCTCTTTATCTCGTGGTGCACATTACTTCTTCCCCTGATGTAATCGCAGAGGAGATCAATTTTCCTTCCCATCAGAATAAGGGCATCAAGCTGATTATTGTCCGAAAGTAAACCAGGCGTTTCCTCACCTACAGAGCTACTACGAGGCTTAGGCGATTGAAATAATCTGGATTTTTGTTGTAATACCTTCGTCACAGGCATTATTTTCTCTCCTTGCCCTGCAAGATCCAAAGGCAAAGAAATGTCCCTCTGGATATTTGGAGGTGATCTCTGGAACATGTTACTACTTTTAAATGGGTCTACGGCCCCTGGGCTGTAGTTACCGCTGCCTGCCTTGTTCATAGGAGCTCCTCGTTTCGCCAATAAAAATTGACTTGTAGCTCCTATTTCTCCTGCAAATATATTTGCTTCACTTGTAGTTCCATATACTTCAGCAGCCAAGTTTTCCACTACTGGAGTACTGCGGTCGTTTGCTAACGACGGCTGGGAGCCCGCTTGCTCACTCCCCGAAGCCGCCGGCACTAAGGTAATCATCCTTTGCGCCGTAAACGAGTTTACATTATCCTCATTCATCTCGGTGTTTTGATCGGGGTGGCCTTCCCCTAGCATTTTATACCTACTGCCAGGTAAGAAATTCAGCCGCCTCTTACATGAGGAGCAGACGCTGTTTGAAGCCGCACCTCATGGTGAACAGACGCTTCTTGCAGGTTTTGGTCCACGAGCGGTATTTTATTTCCCACTTACCCGCCGGTGTACCGGTGAGGGCATCCCCCTATCCGCCACCTGGAGACGTGCCCGATAGGAGACTTGCAACTCCCACGGGTGTGTGTGTGTGTGTGTGTGTGTGTGTGTGTGTGTGTGTGTGTGTGTGTGTGTGTGTGTGTGTGTGTGTGTGTGTGTGTGTGTGTGTGTGTGTGTGTGTGTGTGTGTGTGTGTGTGTGTGTGTGTGTGTGTGTGTGTGTGTGTGTGTGTGTGTGTGTGTGTGTGTGTGTGTTTGTGTGTGTGTGTGTGTATGAACATTTATATTGCGGTATCGCCACGTTTTGTTATAAGAGCGGCCGCTATAGACACCGCTAGTGACATGTTTTTTTTTGGTAAACGATGCAAAATTCAAGAGACCAATCTTCGTTGGTTAAAATAGAATTAGCTTAAAAATATATTTTCGAAATTATTAAACTTAAATACTAGTAAGTAATAAGACCTTACTATATAAATTGTATAAAACAATGTATAATAAATTAAACAGTGCGCGGATACTTGGGCAAAAAAAAAGTTGTGAATAGACAGTTATAGTTTGATTCCCAAGATATTGAAAAGATAAATTTAAACTAACGTGTTACCTAGTTATGTGATGAAGACTCTCGTGAATTGAATAAACTAAGTGTATCGAAAAACATTTCACTAAGTTATACTAATAATATGATACGTGCTTAGTGCAATAATGGAAATTTCCGTGCATTATATTATCGTGCATGCAAAAAGCCGTGTGAACGGTAAGCTCGTTGATAATACCGTTTATTAAGTGGGCAAGTGTAATTGATTGTTAATCTATAAATAGAATAACTGTGTATATCTAACTAAGTCATGACCCATGTAGCAATTTGGAGTTCGAGAACGGTTCATAAACCGTAATATAACTTAAGTTGAACTAATGCAGAAGTTTAAAAATGGTTTATTTTCCGTTAATATAACGTTTCACTAACCGTCGATCGACAGGCGTTTGGATAGGTAATTATTAACCATAGTTGCATTGCTCTGGTTGAACAACCGTATACAACCAACTTGGGTGTAACGTACTAGTTGCAAAAAGGTTATTGTTTAACCGTTAACCGCAGAAGCATAGTAGGGTTGGAAATAATTCATGGTTTTTCCCAAACCCATATTCAACGTTGAAGTTATTCACTTTTCGAGTTAGGGATGTACATTAAATCAACTAATAAGTTGGGATCTACTGGTTATGCAACCGTTGCTATAACAATTAAATTGAACGTTATTTACCGGTTGTAATCCAACTTTTGCAGAGCAACAGGCTGTTCCAGTTATGAATACCATAAATTCCTCAGCTGATTCCGGATTCAAAAATAAGTCGTAAATACCTTAACAAGATTTTCCAATCTTCCAGTATCGTAGTTGAAATAATTGTTTCCTAGCTTAATTTGTGTAATATAGATTAGTAGTTTTATGGTATGCTTGAAATAAATTTAATTCTCTTTCTAATCTAGTTTTACACCAAAACGTCGATTATTTCAACTATACTATTGGAGTATAAAGGAAATGTTTTTAAGGTATTTTCTACTAATTTTTGGATTAGTAATCAGCTGCTAAACATTTAAGTACATATTCATAATTGGCACACCCAGGAATTGGATTTTAAAAATGGGTGAATAATAACACTAAAAATTAAAATATAATTTTTGAATAAATTTATCATTAAATTTTATATATATATTTCATTAAATAAAATTTAAAATAATAACATAATCACAGAGTGTCACGTGAAATAATTACAGAAGTTCTGTAATATAAAAATAAAAATTTTCATCAATTCAAATAAAAGAGAATATTTCAAATATAAAAAAGAAATATAAAAATAATTGTTGGCATATAAACCCAATTTATGTTGGATCTGCATTTGGTTTACCTCCGTTAGTGGATGTAACCTTGTCATGTTTTGACTTATTTCTAAAAATATAAAACATAATATACAAATGAACCTTATTGAGAGAACGCTCAATTTAACTTACTTAGGTTGCTGTTTAAATTTGGTTGAGCTTAGGTTTAATAAAGGTTGAAATCAAACCTAAAAGTAAATTGTTAACTCACAATTAACACGAATGTATCTTTGGTTGAAACACGCATCAGGAAAGGTTTACTTCATACCAACAGGAATCTACGCTTGTGTCCAAAATCCAAGAACATTTGGAATGAGGCATTCCAGGCATATCGTGCCTAAGTAAAGCAGTCAAAAGATTATTTAACAACACATGTGCCACTTTTGATTTATTGCCTATGCATTCAAATCACTTTTATTTATTTTTACACTATTAACATCGTATAACACTGGATCACATTAATCCGTATTAATATGTTCCACTATATTTATCACCAATTGTGTATCTACATGGTAGTTGGTGGTTTATTTTTTTGGCAAATAAGCACGCCACGTTAAATCTTATATATTAATACGCTTAATTTTTAGTTTGTACACCCTTTTTAACCTATTTCCCGTGCGCGTATCTTAATGAAACATATATCAGGTGAAAGGTATTTTTTCATAGATGTGCAGAATATATGTTTTATTAAGGTACGTGAACGGGAAATAGGTGTAAAAGCCAAGAAACGTTTTTCCTATACTGTACCTCTTATAAATTAATCAGGACGCCAGAATGCCATGACAAAATATGTTTGTATTGAACCGTCATTACACCGTGACAATACAGAACAAAACAGAAAACATAAAATGATTCTACATACATACAAACATTTTGGTGTTCTGTCAGTGTAAAAAGACAATTTTGTCATGGCACTCTATCGTCATGACAAAATTTTGCGAGTGAAGATCTCGATGAAGACCTCAGTACTTACACAAACATAATATGAAAAGTTTGGAATAATCATTTCAGTCCAATTTCAGGCAAAAGTCATGGGATCTTTTAATTTATGAGAAAAGATTAAGTGGGAAGTTTTGTCCCGATATGCAATTGACTTGTATCCCAGTATATTTCGTAACCGGATAATTTATTAACCGGATAATTTATTAATTTCATGCTTGAACTAGCGTGACGTGTTTCTGCTTTTTGTGTGGTGGTAAATCGAAAATAGTACATTAGTTTAGTACGTCAAAATTATTCATATACAAATGAAAATAACACACAAGGCGGTCTTTTTGTACATTTCTTATTAAATATTTAGATTAAAGTTGCGCGCTACGGCAATTGTGTGCTTTTCCCTTTTGAGATTTTAATATTTAGAAATGCCACATTTCGACAACATGTATGCGAGTGCAAATGAAGACCAGAAGCGCGTCATTAATGAGGTCCGAAGCGCACCCGAATCAGAAACCCTGTCAGCAAAGGTCTTTTACGTTGACGCTCCCGACGGGTGTGGCAAGACATTTGTATTGCAACCAATCATTGAATTTGCCAAGGGGCGTGGCTTAGAGTCCATTTGATCCGCCTTCACAGGAATCGCCACGAGCTTGATGGAAGGTAGGCGTGCGCTACATAACATTTTCAAACTGCCGGTTCCAATGGATGAGTCTTCAGTTTTATTAATGAAGCCAAACTCCTCGCACGCTACCAAGTTGAAAAGCGCGCGGATCATCATGAGAGATGAGGCCAGGATCATGCCAGGGGCAGCGCTCACAATCATAGACAGACTATTACAAGATTTGTACAGAGGAAAGCCGAAAGAGGGTGTTCTATTCGCTGGAAAAATCATCATCATGTGTGGTGACTTCAGATAGTGCTTGCCTGTAGTACCAAAAGCGTCACGTGCGCGATCTTGCTAATCGATCATCAAGTTGAACGCGCTTTGGAAATTGGTAAACAAGTTTACACTCACCAAGAACATGCGCATCGATGAAGGAGAGGACGAGTTTGCGTAATACTTGCTTTCTGTTGGAAACGGCAATGCTCGAACCGAATCGATTACACTTCCGGCACGCCATTCCAGTTCTCAAAGTGTAATCGATTTCGTGTATGGTGACATAACACAACACTAGCCGAGAGAACCATCGAGGAGCGCGCCATCCTTACACCCAAGAATGATGATTGCGCGCTAATCAACCAGCAGGTGCTTGACCTCCTGCCCGGCGGACAAGAAGTCAAACGTAGTGTTGATAAAGTTGAGAGTGACGACATGAATGAAGAACTCCGCCTACATGTCGAGTTTCTCAACAAGATTGAAGGGACTTCCGCACCATGCCACCCGCTAAAGGTAAAACGCGATCGTTCTTTTGATGATGAATCTAAACACTAGCAAGGGTCTTATCAATGGAACACGCATGAGAGTCGCAAAAATAAACCGCTACAGTCTGGAATGTGATTTGCTCACTAGCTTCTCAAAAGGCGAGCGCGTTCTCATCCCACGCATGAAGCTCTCACTCTCGGAAGGCACCTTCTTATTTAAAATGTCTCGCCTCAAATTTCCGGTCCAGCTCGCGTTCCCCATAACCATCAACAAGAGTCAGGGCCAAAGCTTGAAGAAGGTAGGAGTGTACTTGCCGGCCCTCGTATTTACACACGGTCAGCTGTATGTGGCCTTTTCACGATGCCGCTCATTTGACGGACTCAAGTTGTTTATGGTTGAGACAAGCGATCAATCAGCTGATCGGGACGGGCGCATCACAACAAAGAATGTTGTTTTTGTAGAGATTCTACGCATGTAAATTGTAATGTAAATTCGTATTTTATTATCCTTTTGTACATTTCTTATTAAATATTTAATAGCGTATATGAATTTACTTTATTTTTGATGAAAGTGCATCAAATGTACATCTTAAAAAATCTTCTTAATCTTTATTAACCAAAAATTCAATAAAATGTAATCGCGTGACTGATTATTCAGTCACAGGTCAGCTAGTTAAATTTAATACTAACACTAAATCAACTTCATCGTGAGAAATTTACAAGTACTATGATTAAAAACGAAGCCAATTGTTAGCGTTATTGGTTAAAAGAAAAATTGAAATGGCGATAATATTTAACCAGTTAGTCACACATAACTAAAATTCAACCTTGGTTGAATTTAGTTATAATAAAAGTTGAAATAAAACCTAAAAGTGAATTGTTAACCCTGGATTAACACGAATGTCTCTGGTTGGAGCCAACAACAGTTCAAGGAAGGTTTATTTTAAACCAACATTCACCCACGCCTGTATCCAAAATACAACTACAGTTGAAGTAAGGTGTAACAAAAGTTGAAATCAAACTTAAAAGTAAAATATTCACTTAAAATTAACTATGGTTAAACGGGATTTAACAAAGGTCTATTTCAAACCAATAGAAATCCTCGCATGGATCTAAATTTTAATTTTCGTTACTAAACGAGTAAATGAAGGTTGAAAACAAACCCAAAAGTAAATTCCTAACTTCAAATTAAATCAAATGCAACTTCCGAAGGTATGGGGTTTACTAGAGGTTAATTTCAACCTCAATAAAAAAAATACTAAAGGAAACCATTAACCTAAATTTAACTTAGGTTATGAAAAGTTCAAAAATGGTTTGCATTTAACGAATAAGTAAAATATGAAGGTTTTTCCACTAGAAATTTAAGGTTTGAGAATCTTGGTTTAATAAAAACTCAAATATAACTTAAAAGTTGATAATGTGGTAAGTTATATTCTAACCTCGGTTAACAATTGCTACATGGGGAACTAATAATACTATTAATACGAAAATAATAATACAATTAACTACGAATAAAATTAAATCAACAAATGAAATAATAATCATTCATAATCGTCGTTCGTTATACATAAACCACATTAAATAATACATTTATATATCATTTAAATATCATTTGCAACAAAGATCATAAATTAATATCATCATAGCCTACGTAAAATATACTGAAAGTACGAGCTCTACGGTATTGATTTACATCAAAGTCGCGCAAATTTTTCATTCATCAATCAACATTGTTCATCCATCAACATTGGCAACATTCGAAATACATAGTTCAATGCAGAAAATCAGCAACCAACTTTATTTTTATACGAGGTATTCCGTTACAATTATAATTTATTTTTGTTTTTTTTTTTTTTTTAATTATATATTTTCTTAATATTTTCATTTAATTAAGTTTGTTTTTAGAATTAAGATAATCGATTTATAAATATATGCGACTGATTTTATGCGACCGTTAATTTTTATTTGGTATAGGTTTTTTTGGCTTTTCGGTGGTAATTTTTAATTTTTTTGAAATAAAATATTTAAAACATAAATGATTTATGCTGAAAAATATTTCTTTTTATTTTGCCATACCGTCCACTGAATATTGGTTTGTCGTGAACACCATTTGCTAAAGTGTGGGAAATCGATGTTTAAAGTTTGGACGTTAATAAAAAAATAACCATCCGATCAATTTTTTTCATTTAAACGTTAAACTGTTCTTTAATTTATTCTCAACTTAACTACATCGGAACAATGTTTCCGAATAAATCAATTAACAAACTATAGCTAAATCAACTCAGAATAAGATTGTCGTATACGCCAAATTAAGAAGAATTTGTTTTCTCGCTGTTATACGTACGACAAAAAGGCGCACGTACGACATACATAATATTAATCTAAGTTAAAAGAGAATAAAAAACTATTTTTTGTAATTCGGCTTCATTTTATTAAAACAATAAAATATAAAATAATTTTTGGTTCTTTCGAACACAACTTCAGTCTTTCTAGGACAATCAAAATTTAAAAACTATCTAATTTTCCTCGTAGTTATACATAGTACGAAGAACTTTTGGTATCCACATTATTTTAACTTCAAAAGAAGGGCTGGAAACCAATTTGTATTTTAGGTTGGTTTGGTTTCTGGTTCCTTTCAATGACAATATTTGGTTTTGGTTTCGGTTGTATAAATTTTTACATTTTGGTATTGGTTTTGAAACAAAAATTTAATGGTTTTGGTTTTCATTTTTGAAAAAAATTAAAAATAATAAAACAAATAAAAAAATTAATAAGGTACGCTTCCTCCAAACATAAAAAAAATCATCAAAAAATTAAATTCCAAAAACACAATAACAAGTAAAAATTATAATAATTAAATTTTTTGATCTGCTAGAATAAACTTCAACGTGGAAAACGCTCGCTCCACCGATACTTGTGTTGCAGGGACAGCAAATAAAATGTTGGCTATTTCAGACAATTGACTATTTTTTTTAATTTATTTGGTTTCGGTTTCGGTTTTATAAAGTTTTTAATTTTGGTGTTGGTATCGGTTTTGGCTTTAGTAATTTTTTATGGTTACGGTTTTGAAAAACCGGTTTCCAGCCCTGTTCAAAAGAACTTTGTAATATGCCTGGTCATTTTAAGATATTCATAAGGTGATGACATACTTATAAGGTGACCTCTCATTAAAAACAAAATTATATCAAGGTTTTAGTTTATAGATAATGAACGTACGACAAAACAATATTGAATGATAACAAAATGCAATTAGATATTTTATCGTACGTGCAAAATTTGGCGTTTACGACAAACTAATACGAATTAAATCAAAATTTGAAGGATATATTACAAAAATAATACTGAGTATCTCCGTAACGGGTAAAGATACGTAAAAAAGGGTTCAGAAAGAGCGTAACTTGAAATCTCATGGATTCATTACGAATCAAGGATTCATTACTAACTCAAAATCTTCAAATTGGCGTTTACGACAAACCAATATTCGATCGACGACGTTTCGGTATTTTTAATACCATTTGTCAATGGCCAGAATCTATGGGAAATATACAACCGTTATACATATTTGTGCATGCACTATAGTTGCTATTAACAAAAATTATAATTAAAATACAAGTTTCAGTCATAAAAAATTTTTAAAACGTTTTAGTACAAAAATAAAAATTTTAATTGAAAATTAATTTGAAATACAAACAACAAAATTGAAATTCATGTATTACGTTAACACAGGCAGAAATACAATGAAATATGAAATAAGAGGTAAAAATTATTTAACTAATTAACTCTCCTACGCTTGTGTGGGTGTAGTGTAGTGTCTGACAAATAACCGTTGTGTTGTGCAAATAATTGTGTACGTTGCCTTTTTTTTATTATTTGTTGTGACAGAAAAATCATCTTTAAGTGAACAATAGACGGGGGCCAAGCCGTCCGTATCCCGTTTTATGTTATATGTGTTCTTTGTGTATAAATGGAGTGCTTTGATGGTTAACCATTTGGAGTAATTAGATTAACGGGCTAGAATGGATGCAGATTCAAAATCAGGACGATGACCCAAGTTAAGGCAATGATCCATCAAAGCCGTCCTTTGTGTGGAAGGGTTCAAAGCTCTACCTAGATCACGTCGGTGGCTTTGAAATCTTTTTTCCAGATATTGTTTGGTTTGCCCAACATAATTTTGTCAGCAAGGTCCTGTGGATTCTCCACCCAGACAAGGGATCACATATACAACCTCAGTAGTTTTTAAAACCGGTGTAGGATCTTTCAGTTTGGTAAACATTTGGTGCAAGATCTTACCATTTCGGTATGCTAAGGTTATGTTAGGTATGAAAAAATTAACAATTTTTTCAGACACTCCACCAACAAACGTCATGCTTCTAAATTTACGAATTGGGGCTTCAAATGTTTCATTGTTTTCTATAGGTGGAAGATGGATACTGTTTTGAGTTGAAAATATTACTTTCTGAATGATGTTGTGCGGGTAGTTGTTATGACAAAGAAAATTGTAGACGATTTGTCGATTTTTATTATGGAAAATAGGTGAACTTAAATGAAAAACCCTATGGGCTAAATTCATCGCATTGCTGATTTTTTGGGAGTTATGGTGGTATGTGTAGTAGTTTAAAATGCGATCAGAGCATATAGCTTTTCGATACCAATCAGTGTGTAATTTATCATTATTAATGTTTCGTATCACTAACATATCTAGGTAAGGAATTCTACCGTCGACTTCCTCCTCCATTGTAAACTGAAGTTTAGAATGGAAATTGTTCAGTGTGTTCATTGTTGCTTCAATAGATGATAAGGGCACTATTGTAAATATATTATCAACGTATTTCACGATAATACCTTCGGTGTGTGTGACAATTTCAAAATAGTAACTGTCAGTAGTCTCGAAGTTATGATATCAGCTATAATAGAAGAAAGAGGGTTACCCATTGGCATCCCAAAAATTTGTTTGTAATAAACACCATCAAAAACAAAATAGTTGGCGTCAAGCACACAGAATTTTAACATTTCAAAGAAAAGCCTCTTGGTATGTCAATTAAACAGATAGAAGATCCAAGAGTTAAAGACATTACGCGTGCAAAGATAGCTAATATCATTTCCAATCACAGATTTTTCAGATACAACCAACGTAAGAATATCTATAATAAAAATGGTGGTAATCCATTTTTATATTTAGTAGCATAAATATACTGAAGAAGAACAGATAGTTCGAAACTGGTATGGTCAAAAAAGAAAACCATTATCACAAAAAATTAAGATATAAAAAGCTACAGAAACTGAAATAAAAGTTTTTTAAAAAAGTTTTTAATTAGTGTAATTAATAAAAATATTTATACATAGTAATCATAGTTTTTATACATAGTAAGAATATCATGAATATCACTCTAGACGTATATATACAATAAGACAAAAAAATTTTTAAAAACGAATGATGATGTAATAATACTAGTGCAAACCAAAATAAAATTTGAATGGATGTTACAAATATAAAACGACATTCTTGTGAATCCCGGCAATTCCTAGAAATCTTGATTCTAAGAAATTTCGTGTCTCATAATTTTTACAGATCGGCAAACTTGCCACAATAATAAATTAGTAGACCCATATGTGCACTCTGCTTGTGTCAACCCAATTAAAATTATAATGGAGCTCGCGTAGCTAAAAAGACATTCAGTCGAAGAACGGAATTTCTTAGAAAATTTGGCTCTAAGAAAATCCATATCTCAAAGTTTTCACCGATCGGCAAACTTTCTAAGAAATTCCGTTCTACATAAGAATGTCGTGTTAGACATTAGAGCTCCATTAGAATTTTAATCGGGTTGACATAACCCGATAATTAATAATATAATAATTAATATTGATAATTTTGTAAATGATTTTAGACTTTCATAAACATCTATAATTATAAGTAAAAACAGGTTGTCTCAAAAAATGTACTCTAACACTTTGACTTCGCTGACATGTTGCCTTTTGTGTTTTTGCAGGTGTAATTAATGTTACTGCGTGGCAAGAAATCAACTTAGCTTGGAAGAGAGAAAGTTTGTACTGTAATGTTATTGGAAGACCGAAAACGCCACGGAAGTTGAAAGACGGTTCAGAAGAGAATTTGTCAATACCCTGTGCGTTCCCCACACCTCACGCGAATAGACTTCTTTTTGTGGGGATAGCTCAAGGACAGAGTTTATGGCACCAACCCAAGAACAGTTGATGCATTGAAATTGGACATTGAAAGATAATGCCGCGATATTCCAAATGACCTGTTTCGGGACGTTTGTGAATCCTTTGGTGCACGTTATCAGCGTTGTCTGGACAAAAAAGGTCATCAATTAATTTGCGAACATGATTCTTCAATTACATTTGTCTTCTGTACTTGAAACCTTTCAATCTCTGTTTCATAAATAAAGTTTTTCGCGTCATTCGAAGTGTTAGTTTTTGAGACACCCAGTATTATTGTTTTTATGTTAAAATTCTGAATTAAGTTCTGCATGGCAATCGTCTATTTTGACTGCTTTAGACAAACATTGCGTCTGTGTTACTTTCATCTCCCTCCAATTAACACGTTGTTTTATTGAGAAGCGTTTGTGTTTTTATTTATAAAATACCAATGAAATGAAAGTGGATAAGTTCACGACCCAGGCAGTTAAAATAAAATTAAACCCATCAAAATGTTTTCATTGATTGTGTAAAACATTTCCACACAGAAAATGATGGATAATCAAATGAAATCTTAATATGATGTGTACGTGTCTTAAATTTCAAATTAATGTTCCCATTAAATTCTAACATAATCCATACGACTGTTAAGAAAAAACCATTTACGACGACCTGAATACTCGTAAACACCCAATCAATCATAATTCTATTTATAGTGCCATTGTTTGCAATTCATTAAATTAAGAACATTTTGTATTATTACCCAAATCAATGCGCAACGAATACGGACAGACGACTACACCACAACGACAACCTTAGATGATTTAAGTTTGTTACTCGAAAATAATAAGAAATTAAAAATTTATCGATTTACTGTGTGTGTATGTGTATATATATAAAAATAATAAATCGTTATAATTAGATTAAATACATAAAAATTTATATAGCATATTGAATTGCTGCTGAACAGAAAATTAAAGCATATCACAAAATAAATATAAACAACAAAAGAACTGCAGAAAAAAAAATCAACACCATCGCCAGCATGAAAGCTTACCAAGGAAAGAATCCAATTATTTTGATTAATTTACAAAATTTGTTGGTATAAAATTCAATTGTATCAAAAAGAAATTGATGATTGAATGCCAGTGTTCAGTAATTCATTTTTGGATAAAAAATGGTTCACCACGAAAATAAAAAATCCTAATTGTTTTGTTCTATTCCCAAAATATTATTAGACATGACTGGTGGAGCTGTTGGAGGTGGTGGCGTTAATATTTCTGAAGTATTCCTAATTCAATGTAGCATGATATTTGATTATCTGTATTTGCTAATCAAACTCATTAAAAATATTCAAATTTTCTGTTTTGTTTTGAGGGGATTAACAAAATGTTGTGATTGATTACATGTTTTGTAATCCATTATTTAGAACAAAAAAAAAAATAAAAAATACGAACCGAAAAAAATGGTTTTCCGCAAGAAAATGATCATGGGACAATTTATTCCCATAAGTAATGACCTCACGCCCATAATAAACTAATATTCGGTATTTTTTGCCTTTGCTGATACAACAATACTTCATTTTCGTGTCATACATCTACGACATCGTATAAATTAAATGGATCGCCGATGATATCTGTGTATGGTGAAATAGTAAGTGACTTAGGTACAGATAAAAATACATGAAATATTAATTGGGAAATCGGGGAACCCTAGACGTCGACGAAGGTAAAAAATTGTATATTGCTAAAATATGTAGGCACGTTTTATTCCAATAAAAAATCGTTACAGAATACTAATTTTATCGGATTTTTGGGAGAAATAAAAAATTATCCAGAAATCCGTGTATTCTTATGCGAGGGTACCATAGTTTTTTCAAATTTTAAAGTGCTTAGAATAATACTTATTCTATTAATGTTGCAAACTGTTTTGCTAAGAATGTCCATCCAAAATAATTTCGGTACCACCAATAAAGTGATTTGATTTTTAGAAATGTTAGGTTGGTATCGTAGATTTTTATTCTTTTACGCGGCCCTCGCAGCCCCAATCCCAGATTTACTTAAAAATATGAATTAATTTATTTTAAATAGTAAATGTCAAGCCTTTGAAAATTAAAGAAATTATTGACAACGGCAATAGACTGCGCTGTTATAGAGTTGGAGCGCTGAGCGGCTGTACTAAGCATTAAAAAATTGATCACATATGCTGCATAGAAACCCGTTAACAATCAGACTTGAGCGGGAAATTGGTTTGATATCACACATTTATGGATGAACTAAACTTTCGAATACATACTTTCGTATTACATAATCATCATAAATATCCGGCTTTTATTAATAATGAATATGTTGCACTAGTCGAGATAGTTAATGGTATCCCGACAAAATACGTTAAAGTTCGCGTCGATAAAAATAAACTCAACATTAATCCGCCCAAATATCATAACGAAAGTTACACATGCCTTCTCTTTTCCTTCTCAATTCTATTTGCAGTACGTTTATTTGTTAAAGATGATCGTAAGAAATCGAACCGACATGTCCTTTCAATTGGGTCTGCCGTTGTTTGGTCAAATTTGTTCATCGGAGATACTACTAGAAAAAGTTGCGGTATCTAGGAAAGCTATAAGGTTAAGTTTAAGTTAACATAAAGTTCTGTTGCTTGTAAAAGAGACATATAACTAAAACGTTAATATTTACAACTTTCGCGGTTGTAATCAAGACTTGTCAATAAATTAAACGGCCTATTTGAGAAATTTTTCTTTAAGCGACGCAACAAGAAACTACTTCCAATTAAACTGGTTCCTAAATTTTTAAAAGCAACAATTATTCGTAAGATAGGTAATGTTGAGTATGACTTGTCTACAAATAGTAAATATACGATACGTCATATGACACTGTATAAGACATTCATTATAATGTTTATTTTGGGGTTTTGAACCACCCAAAAATTTTTTCTAACTAATTACAATCAAAAAATATATATCTAACCTGTGGCACTATTGTGGTCTTCCTTGGGAATTGGGAAAAATATTTTCATAGTATTTTTATCTAAATCCTATTTTTATGGCCTACTAGCTGAGTTACCCGGCGTTGCACGGGAGGTATATATTTCAAATATCTTGATTGTTATGCAAGAATTCTCTCTTTACATCGCTGTAGTTGCAATCACATATGAAAAGAAAATTATAAGCAGCTGTATTCAGTAACGGGTGCCTCCGTTAATGCATCCAGGCGAACTTTTGTAATGATATTATTGGACATCCTGTTTGTGAGGATAGTTAATTAATTTTGGTTCGGTATTTGTTACCAGTTGCCAAATAATTATATTCCATTTTTACAAACCTTCAACCAGATCAAAGTGAATAATAAATATAAAGATATTTTAGTTAATAATTTTTATTATAAAGCCTTTTGATAAACAATATTTTTGGTTTTTCCATTTGGTGTGTAAATAAATAAATTTTTTGGCATTCCCACTCTGGAGCAAGCAACATACAGTTGGCCATGTGAAAAGCATGAATTTTCCAAAATAACACTACACCAGCTATTTTCAATGATTGCTCCAGGGCTTTGTTGATTGTCATTGCAAAAGCAAGGCGTAATGGGAATTGTAGTAGCTTGAATTCAAACGGCAAATCGGTGGGAATCATAGGAATGCGTGGAATTAGCACATCTTCTCCTTTACTTTTTCCGGTAATAATCGTTGCTTCAATCACATTCGGTATCAATTTCTTCACACAAAGCCGTGTTCCGTTGCACAATTTCTTTGGATCTAAATTTGGGAGCAGTATTATTGGTGAACTCTCTTTTAAAAATAGTAGGTGTGGTGGAATACCAGGTGGCTCCAAAGAATTAAGAAACTATTGGATAATTGACGGATTGATTCACATCAGTAACCGTGTCGGTAGATTTGTATTTCATTAGTAGCCCGGGTAGTTCCGATTGAATTTCATTATTTAATTTATTAACGCCGTCATTTTTGGGACCTAAAGATTGTCTTAAATTTAAATTAATAAAATTAATTTGAATAATTATATCAATTATAGTAGAGGTATGATTTGTGTATAACAATCGCACGCTAGATTCCCTTTTTGGTGTCTAAATTTTTTCGACTAAGGCTGCGGGCCAATAGTCGGGTAAATCGTTTACTCTTGTAAAAATCGGATTTAGAACAGATTTTTCGATCAGTTTGCCACAGAGTTTTTGAAAAATAAATGAATTTACCGAAAAATTTACTTAAAATTGACTTTTACCCGACTATTGGCCCGCAGCCTATGGAGCTATTTCGGAACATTTAAATAATTGTATCTATACATACATGTGAAAATGAATTCTTGGTCCAGGGCAGACTTCCGGATTGGAGTATGTCACAAATTTCATATAACCCCTTTCCTAAAGTCATTTCCTTCAAAAAATCTTAAAAAAATTGAAATTTGAGAAAAATTTTGTTCCACACCCCTTGACCCCGGGGTCCAGCCCCTTCAAAAGTATCGTGGTCTTGGTCCTGAACATGCAACATATATAAGGTGTTATTTCAGAACAATCAAATAATTGTATCTTTACATGTAAAAATGAATTTTTGATCCATTTTTGACCCCCCGAATTCGAACATGTGAGTAATTTCATATAACCCCTTTCCAAAACTCATTCTCGTAAAAAAATTTAATTTTTTGAAAAAATTTGTACTATGGCCCCTAGACCCCGGGGTCAAGCCCCTTTCAAAATGTCGTAAAATTGGTCCTGAACATACAACATTTCCATGGTAACCATTTTATTGGCGATCGGTTGAGCGACTGAGAAGTCATTTTGGAATAATCAAATATTTAAAAATTAATGTAAAAATTAATTTTTGATCAAGTGCTGGGCCTCTCGGATTCGAACATGTCAATAATTTCATATAACCAGCCCCATAAACTCATTTTCGTAGAGAATTTTAAAGAAACTTAAAATTTTTGAAAAAAATTGTACCGCAGCCTCTAGACCCCGGGGTCCAGCCCCTTCCAAAATATCATAAGGTTGGTTCTGAATATGCAACATTTCCATGGTAAACATTTCGTGGCGATCGGTTGAGCGACTGATAAGTCATTTTGGAATAATCAAATATTTTTATCTATACATGTAAAAATTAATTTTTGATCCAGGGCTGGGCCTCTCGGATTTGAACATGTCAGTAATTTCATATAACCAGCCCCTTAAACTCATTTTCGTGGAAAAATTTAAAGAAAATTAAAATTTTATAAAAAATTTGTACCGCAGCCCTTAGACCCCGGGGTCCAGCCTCTTCCAAAATGTCATAAAATTGGTTCTGGATATGCAACATTTCCATGGTAAACATTTCATGGCGATCAGTGAAGCGACTGAGAAGTCATTTTTGAATAATCAAATATTTGTATCTATACATGTAAAAATTAATTTTTGATCCAGGGTTGGGCTCCTCGGATTCGAACATGTCAGTAATTTCATAAAACCAGCCCCATAACATCCTATTACTTAATTCATTCTGGTCGATTGCTGGCTTCAATCGGTTTAATTACTGCAGTAGAGTCCGGATTAGGCATTTGGCCATTGTACAGCAGCTCATATTAGATGATCCCTCCAATCCCACCAAACACACAGCAAAACCTTCCTGGCCGTCAATCCTGCTTTGGCCACCATTTGGGCCGATTCGCCAGACTTCCGCCATGATCGTTCCCACCCGCGATCGTCAGTCACCACCCGCTTGAGAAATGGCTCCATCGTTTGGCCAAGGATTAGCAGAAACACGCTTAATCAAGTTTTTCTGTGTCAACTCGTGCGAATCATCGAGGTTCTTTTTGTAGCCAGCCTTATGCAAATCGTTTAAAACTGTTTTGTGATCGATCTTCAGCTCTTCGGCGATGCTACGTCAGTTCGCATGCCTTTCTATTTCGATATTTTCCAGGATTTTATCGACATTTTCGACGATAGGCCTTCCAGTGCTTGACCGTATCGGGAACATAGGCGCCATTCATAATTCCAGCCGTCTGACTTGGGTTTTCACCGTTATCAAAGCAAAATTGGAAAATATAGCGATTTTGGTCTTTGTTTACCTCCACCCTTGTCACGCTATAACTCACAACTGATCATTCAAAACAATGACAATAGATTTTTTTTTAGTACTTGAATCCCCCTTTCCAACGAGTTTAAGTATCGGCTACTGTGACAAATACATCACGAGGTATATGTCACTAAAGCCATATAGCGAAAAAATAATTAAATTCTTTTTCCCGAACCCATTTTATAATTAAACTTGGGAGTATTAATATTTATTAACGTTAATAAAATCTATCTAAATATAAATCCAAAATCACAAAAACCATATCTCGACAAATTTTCCCGACTTCCCGAGGATGCAGGATGAAGTTGTAAAATTTTGAAATAATAGAAAATGGCAGCTCTCTCTCTCTCTCTCTCTTGTTGGAAGTCATCACGCCAATGCAGTTGGTGTCTTTCTCTAGGGCGCACAGCGGCTGGTTGTTGTTGGAACACTTTATGATCATCCGTTGTTGCGGGGACCTTGCAGCGTGGCCGGGCCGAGCCACCTAACTCGATTGGATCTGATGAATCCGAAAATGACAGCACACATATTTAAAGTGTATAAACGTAAATAAGAAATCCCACCAGTATACATGATCTGCTCTTTTCCGTCCCACTCTATTTTACGAGTGTACCCCTTCGCTCGCAGACCACACATCTAGTTATTTTTGATCCATGATCCTTGAATAAAAACTATTTCCTCCACTGACGTGGCGAGTCTGAGAAGTATCTTTATCTGCACAAACCTAATCATTGTTAACAATACTCACTTACCTTATTATGACAGCCGTGCCGCCGGTTAATTGGAACGAACGGAGTCGACGGTATCCTCCGTCTTTACTCCCACACAGTCATTAAAGTTAAAGAGGTCTACATGTCTACATCTCTCCCTCAGAGTCCGATGGATGAGTCCCCCTTCCCCCTGCCAACGATAGTCTGGAGAAATACCGCTCGTCGCGCTTCCTCTTCCAGGCTGGACCTCTTCCTCTCCCTTTTGGGTCTGCGCAGTGCTCGTTTTTACTCTGACCTCATCCTTTCTGAACACCTTGAGTGTAATAGAGCCGAAACTGAAGTTTATAACCCCTTTGGTTTCTGACAGGGGAGCTTGGAAATCCTTGTTCACCATAATGGAATGTCTGAAACTGCCCTTAGGCTCCTCCTGCTTCACAATCCTCCAGCTCTCTATCAGAAGATCCGGATTGCAAACCTGGATAATCCTCAGGGATTCATTCAAGTTTGCCGGCTCCGTGGGAATCCAGACCATTGCCCAAGGTCTGCTCGGTATTTCATCCTTGGGAACTGAGCTTGGCTCCTGGTCATACCTCGCCTACCTCCTCGATCGCCTTCCTGTACAAGAAGGCCGAGCGCTGATCTGAGCGCGCGGTCATCTTCAGCCGTCGCTGATAACATCCCGCGTCCCTACATTTTGACGGTAGTTCCGAATATTGTCCAAGGACTCTAAGGAAAACTATGTTAAGTGCATTAAACACCAACCTCTATGTTTCCCGGTGATGCTCCCATCTTCATGGCTCTCATCCACTAGCACCACAACATCGCTGAAGAGCTTAAGCCCCTTTTGCGACTGTCCTACCTGAAGCTTGGCCCGTTTCCTCTCGGCATCCAAATCTCCATGCTCCTCCTCGCCTAGACCTCTATTTTTTAGACCCAAGAACCACCTTTTGTCCTGTGCTGACATCGGCAATGCAATTCTTCGCTCACTTAACCGATTGCCTCTGTTCCTTTGTCCGTTGCTCCTCCGGGACTGTAGCCAGTTTTCCCAAGACTCGGAAGGCCGAACACCTAGCCCTGTATCTCCGAACCGAAGGAACAACAACCTTCTCCTTTTTACCGCTACTGCTAGTTCCTGCCTTCAAGCCTCGGAACCTGTCTTAGCGAAAACCGACGGCAGGAGTCCTAGGTCCCCGACTCCCCTAGCGTTTGGGAAGAGCTAGCCACTTCTTTGCTTTTGTTTTTTTCAGATTCTATATTTGGTTCCCACGATTACCGGAGAAATGACGGTCCGCCCGTGCAGAGATCCGTCGTGCACACGGGTAAGGCTACATACAACTGGAGGCCGCCAGGTATCCAGAGGGCTCCGTTCAGGGCTGGGTAATTATTTGTAGATGCAGCCGGCTGATCGTCGGCACGATTCGCATAACACCTGGAGATGGTGGCGATTGTGAGGCAGATGATTGGCGATTGTGCTCACGATCATAACCACTGTATCTTTTTTGCGTATCATTGAGACGTACTGAAAAGAAACCAAGTGGTTGCCAAGTGTTTGATACAAACTGTCGAACCACTGTTCCGATCGCCGTATCGGAAGCGTGAACCATGATGGCCAGAGGTGCTTGTGATGAAAGTAGCGTCTTGTAAGTTTAATTTTACAGTTATCGAACGCTTCGATAGTCACCGTTGACTATTGTATTGGAACTCGACTGTTATTAGTGTAACCTTTTGGGTAGTCGTTCAACAATTTCAGCAGCGGCACCCGGAATGAAGCGTCGATAAAAGTTGATCATGCCTTAAAAGCGTTTCAGTTGCTTAACAGTCTGTGGTCTTTCGAAATTTTTGATGACTTGAACCCGCGACGGTAATATACCTTGTCCAGTTACCAAATGGCCTAAAAAGATAATTTCGATTTTTGCGCAAACGCACTTGTCTACATTTACAACAAGTCCATGTTCTTCTAATTTAACAAAAGTAATTTTAATATGTTCGAGATGTTCGTCATAAATTCGAGAGGCAATGAGCACGTTGTTCAAATATACAAAACAGAAGTCAAGTCCGCGTATTGCTGAACCCATAAAACGTAGGAACGACTGTAATACCCTAGACAGACACAAACTAGCTAATCGTGAATTCGAGATTACGTAGTTATTTTTTCAGTCTGTCAGCACACGATTTTGGCAAAACAGGATTACTGCGTTTATAGAACAAGATTACTACAATCGGGTTGTAGGAAGAAGATAAATGTGAAATATAAGAAAAAATCAGTAGGATTGTATGGGGCTGGGGAACATAAGTCATTTTCATTGAATGTACAATGTACACAGAAAAATTATTAGATTGTAAATTAAATTTTAAAATATTTTAACTGTCACAGAAATTATTTATACATTTAGTTTATATTAACTTATTGTAACTGATTCGATGTAATTCAAAATTGGCAAATTCGCATTGAAATTGTTTTATTTCATCAATTAAGTATGAATTTGAACGTTTGCAGAGTTACAAAATCGGGTTTGTGTCTGTCACCATAATTATAAAATCGCGATTTTATTTGTTTGACATGTAATCGCGATTGGAAGAAATCGCGATAATTTTTGTGTCTGTCCAAGGTATAAAGCTGTTTTTTGAATGTCCGTCGTTTAAATAGGAATTTAATGGTAGGCCTGGACAAGGTCTATCGTTGTGAATATAGTACAGCCCTCAAGTCTTTGTGTATGTGGAATCGGAAGCCTGCCTGGGACCCAATTTTGGTCGAAAACGGGAATAAAATTTATGAGTGGGCCCTTTTTTCACTTACGTACTAGACGTAAATTTTGAAATTTTCCGCTGTTTGTATCAAACAATTGTATGATTCAATGTTTTAGGTCTAGTAGGTAAGTAAAACAACTGTAATTCTCATAATTTGTATTCCCAATTTTTGAACAAAATTAAGCCCTTAGAATTGTGATTTTATTTAGTGCTCGAAAGCCTCCACACGGTTTTCACTCTCCATTCCTTTTGGGTACTAAGTATAGCGGGCTGGACAAATGACTGCTCCTAGGCCAGCAAATCCATGCTAGTTGTCGTGGTTCGTTTCAATTTTGTGAGTCACGTTATGACTTGTTTTGTCAATGTTAATGTTGCCGTGGATGACTGTTAAAAATTTTGAAATCACATTGAAAACTCCTGGATACATTGCTGACTTGTCGATCCTAGATAGAGTAGTATCATTTTAGGAGGAAGTGGTACTATTTCAATGCAGAGGTTAACGGTTCTATGATCCTTTGTCTCTGTATATCCACTAGAAACCCGCGCCGATGATAGGCATCGACACGTCAGCAACTACAAACTCCCAAGAGATTCACGGCACAAGTTTTAAGAATTTGCTCTTGTACGCATTTACCGAAGAACCGTTCGCTACGAACAACCTGAATGATGGGTCGCCCCTTGGATTCCGAACAAAACGGGCTGGCAAGACTGAGATATCTGCACCTATGTCTATTAAAAAATGAGTCTGAACAAAAATTTCGTAGACTAAAAGGCGGCTAGTTTTAGTTACGTGATTGCACACCGCCAATTATGAATGACTATTTATTTTTTTGAAACATTGTTTAGGAGTTATTTACGAATTTACAATTTGGTTTACATTTCAACGCCTTTGTGCCGAAATGATGATAATAAAAGCAAATGAAATTATTCTCAGCTGAAGGTTCACCATAAAAAGGATTGAAGGAATTTCGAGAATTTGGCGAGTTTTTCCGTGAATAGTTAATTTTAGAATTTCGGGGTCAGTTATGTTTTAGATATTTGATAAACTTACATTGTTGTTGTTGTTGTGGCACGTGTTGTTCTTGTGACGCGATGTTGCCTGTCAGTGTAGTAGCAATAAGGAACTGGGGGGTAGGAGCGAGAATCAATAAACATGGCTGGAATTTAGAATTGGTGCGGTTGCCAATTATAAAACGTACACCTTTAATAATTGGAAGGGTTCAGATAATATCATTAAAATTATATTGAAAACATCAACAAGTTGTAAAGAAATTTAAGTATTTTAAATTTCGCGAATGTTTTGGTTTCGGTTTTTCACTACGATCCCATTAATAAAGAAAATAAAATCTAATAAAAATGATTTTTTCTGTTTGAATTTATTATTACAAATCACTTAAATCCACCTTTTATAGGAACAAAACTGGAAGGTTTTATAAAGGAATAATCGTTTTCGATAAATTGTAGTTTTCGGTGAATTGTCGTTTTCGGTGAATTGTTTTTCGGTGAATTGTCGTTTTCAGTAAATTTCGGTCGTTTTCGGTGAATAGTTGATCTCAGTGAATTGTTTTTCAATGAATTGATATTTTTGGTAGATTGCTATTTCGAAGAATTGTCATAATTGTGCGAGTGTACAGTCTCTAAATCATTCGTTGCAACATTTTTACTTGACGAATTCAGAAAGACAGTCAGGGATGACATGTTATAATGAAGTTTATGTCTCTTTTCCTAAAGTGAAATGGACGACTGTTTCGTTTACAAATTATTTATTTTATATTGCTATAAACTAATAGAATAAATGTGAACAACGGGTCTTTATCTAATTTCGTTCAAGTATCAAAAACAAATTAGTTGATGATATAAACGGAGTAGAGATATCACAATTTATCAATCTAGCAGCCTGCTAAATGATTTAAAGTGTCAAATAACGTTACATTTTGGTGGTAGTAGAGTAGACTTGAATAAATAAATTAAGCCAATTACAATTATGTATTCAGTAAACTCTCTTTCAATTCAACTGTGGACAGCAATAATTATGTAATTTTAAAACACGAAGAACTGTCACAGATTTGAATTCTCAGCAAAAAAATATTCCTCTCGCCATCCATTAAAAAGATTGATTATTCCTGGTAGTCGGTTATTAGATTATTTGGAGACATATATAAAACCTAAGTATATCCCGAACATAAGAAAATAAAAAACTTGTATTACAATTTATGTAAATTCATTCCCATCTCGCCGGAAAGACCTTAAAATATTCAAATGAAATGACAAAAGCGTTGACAATACGACTTGATAAAACAGAATGTCGCTCATGAAATTTAACCAAATATGTACGTACAATATATTACCAAGAGATTGTAGCCGGGATAATTTTTTACGCACAGTGAATATCTGAAATTTTTATTAAAGAATTTTTTTCTGCCTATTTTCAATTTTTAAAGTGGAACATATTTTTTTAAAAATGTATCCTTCACAAAAATAGAATTTGGTACATTTATAAATACCATTGGGCATCTGTTATAGTTGGCTACATTTCTAACGGACAAATAAATCGGCAAAATGTTTTGTAATTTAAAGTTTCCAATAATATTTTTCGCATAATCTTTGCCAAATAGTTTTAATTATACGTTTTCCACGTTTCACATTTTCATAAAACTTTCTGATTGGTGATACTTATTGGGCCACATCGGCAACATAGCCTTAGAATACCGATATATGTAAAATGAATACGATTTGTTATATTCTATGATGATGATAAAGGTGATACTTTATAATAACAATAAATGTAACAGGTAAAACGTTTCACATTTCAATTAAAAAATTTTCATCCTAAATTCGGATTAGGACAACTTTTTCCATAATCTGACATAAATAATATCCATTTCTTGTGTAGGTAGTTTATCAAAAATTGAAATGTTTAGATTTGTCGAACTAACCAGATTATCTTTGTGTACATTTTACGTAAAATATTTTCTTTTAGTTCTACAAAATAAAATCGATTGACAATATTTTAATCCCGTTTGGATCATAATGAAAAATAATAATCTACAGGGTATTCGGAGGAGACGATGAATTTTAGATATAAAATGAAAGATGTAGGGTACAAATAAAATTTATTCTATAATTACAACTTGCTAAGTACCGGGTGATTTTTTTAAACTGAAACTTATATCTCGAAAAATAAGCACTCTTCAAAAAAATGTCAATAATCATAATTTAATCATTCCGCGGGGCAATATATTAGTTCTAACAGTGCTAAAATTAGTCACCTTCCATAAATAAATTTGAAGTCTTAAGTAGGAACCCCTTTTTTTAATGCAAATTCGGGTCCTATGGCTAAAAAGCACAAACGATTTGTCTGACGTTTTTTTTAATGATGATAGATGGCGATGTACTGGACACAATTAAATTTTCCTATTTCCCCTACTCAGGACCTTTGCATACGATTCTGCTATATGTTTGCTCCCTGATACGTGAGAGTCGACAGGCCTCACGTTAATCAATTAAGAGAACAGAAAACTACAACGTCACTGGGTTACGTTAATAGTAGTTCTTTCCCAGTCATTTTGCATTTCTACAGGTAACATATTCTTAGTTCGAAATTTGCAAAATGATTAAATATAAAACCTGACACATTTTTTTGCAGGCACAGTAAAATTTTATTTTATTATACATCGTACATATAAAATAATAAAAAGTTAATAGCCTATTTTATATACAAAACATATACAGGTAGCCCTCCAAAAACACCATATTCGAAGAACACCCTCGAATTACAAGGTTTCATAACGTTTTTTTTCTTTTTTGTATAGTCACGAAGAACACGGTTTCAAAGAACACGAAACGAATTAATCGTGTTTTTGGAGTGTTTCCTGTATTGAAAAATAAGTCATTTTGTTTGGTTTATTCTTATAAATCTGAAACATTTGTTAGAAACAAGTAAAATAACTTATTACAGAAGCATCGGTTAACTAGTAGTCTCTATAAACTAGTGCGTGTACCGTGGCGATATAAACAGATATTCATTGTTAAAAGGAATTCAAATTGTTCTAGAATACCGCAGACAGCCATCACCCTTTAAATCGAAAACAGAAAAGACTTCAATGAAAAAGAATTTTTGTTGTATTCATCATATCATCAATCTAACTCACACCAAAATCAATCATAAATTTTCCATACGTAGTTGGAACACCGCTTCATTCATCAAGTAACAATCGTTAAGTAAAATGACAATGTACAGTTTTGACCGCATTAAGACCATTAACTCCGCCTATTTCATCTTCATCACGAAGAACCACTAAAGTTTCGCTTCGGCACAAGATACTCTATTGTGGTTTCACGTGGTCCAAACACTTCGATTTAAATCGACTAACCAGAGAAAGAGCACCAAATACAACCAACTCCTTTGCGCTCTGAGCGAGAAAGTTAGCAAAGAAGTGAGTGATATTATCGTTGAATTCGACAAACAATATATACATATGTCGGTTTGAAACGAATCATCCATCGAATGGATGAGTCTCGTCAATCGCGGTTCCCCGATTTTTGCCGTGTCAGCACCGACCCCATCCAATTGTGAAACGTCACCAACGTAACGCTGGACGTTTCAAAGTTGTAATGTTTAACTCCCCTGATATAACACTGATACATAAGTCGGAAAACGCGGGGAATACAAACATCGATAACCCGGAGATACATAAATGACATAAACGCAAGGATTTGCCAAAAACATTGAAAAGTGCCGTGAACATTTTTGGAACTTCGTAATTTTTAGTGACGGGAGTAAATTTAATTTTCACTTATAAGCTGAAAATATAGTTGGAATAGTAAAATACGAAGGAGGTTTGAGGTTGTATACTGGCCAGTAGAACCGAAAATTTGAGGTTTATTGAGACGACATGGAATAGATTTGGTTACCTGAAAATTTTTAAGAACAATTTACGGAATAGCGCACAAAAATTGAAGAACAGACGCTAAATATAAATCGCTGTTCGTGAAGGACGTTATTGTATAATGTTCCCGAAGAGCTTAAATTACCTCCACAGACCATGATATGTAGCCCATCGCAAACCTATGGGATGAATTATAATAATAATAGGTCAAAATACAGCCAACGACAACAAAGAAGTTTGTACGTTCGATGTCAAGGAGAATGGCAGCAGTTATTAAATCTAAAGGCGGCCTAACCTAGTATTAATTCAATAATTATTTCGTTTAAATATATTCGCACGTCAAATATTCAATATTTCTATTGCGCAAGGAGAGCTACAATTTATGAAATAAATTATTTTGTTAGTTTATTATTTTAAATTACTAGTGCAACAAAAAAAAATGTTTACCCTATAAACTTTTGCACATAGCTAGGCACACAATTAGGCCCGTTGAACTTATAGCTTGCTGTTTTGGTTTCATAAACTCAAATAAGAGAAACATTGTAGATAAATTTCACGATCAATCCAATCTGTAAAGCAATATATTTAAATGTTTTAATTTCGCCTTGGAGTTGGAGGTAACTAATTAGCTAACATCGCCCATAAAATGAGCGATGTGAGCTTCGTTTCTATTCGACAGGTTTAAATAAAGAAATTAAATAAATTACGGCATACCAGTGGCTTGAGCTAAGCTTCACGAATTCTGTTTCACTCATTTTGGCTAAAGTAAACCGAGAAGCTGTGATCTCAAAACACAGTTCACTTTGCCAAAAAACATAGCTCAAGTGTGCAACAGGCCGTAGACTGCTTCCTTTTAACATTTTGGAAGTTGTAATATAACATTTATGCCCAATGTTTTTCAGGTTCTGCTTTTTAATACTCTGTGGGGTATATCCTCTATCCGGTCGCAAGTTAATTATTTGCGATCAGAAATATGGTTACTAGATTTATTTTGCCATGCCAATTGACACATTTTTCTTAAATTTAAATTTGTTTTGCGATTGTTAACTTTGTTAAGTAGAAATACATAAAACGACTGCGACCTCGGAAAAGGCGTAGCAGTTCTTTCATGGATTTCTACTTTACAATCGCAAAACAAATTTAAATTTAAAAAAAATGTGTCAATTGGCATGACAAAATAAATCTAGTAACCATATTTCTGATCGCAAATAATTAACTTGCGACCAGATAGAGGATATACCCCTGTATCTAAGTTGATCATTCAAATTGAATTATTCATGAAGCTAGCAAATACTCGTGTGTACAGAGGAGACGGTACAATTTTATTTGTTTACAGCAATGAAATAAATTTGTTTTGTATGTATTTTTTTAGTTAAATTAAATAATACATAATTTCTAAAAATATTTTCTACGAAAATCAATTTATAAATGTGATTTAATTTATAAGTAAGGACAACGAAAAAGTCTACGTACCAAAAGTTTAAAGTTGTTCTAAATTAATGATACATCAAAAGAGAGTTGTTCTTTTTTGTAACCATAACGAATTTTATGCTTACTTGATGGTTGTCATAAAACGCGTTTTTTACTGCGAGTTCATACGACGGATAAAAATCTCGGATTTTACTATCCCATCGTTTTATCCAATTACATCACGTAAATTATACAACGGGCACGCCTCTTTTCATATAAAAAAGTTGAAAATATTGAAAACAAAATCTGGGATAGAAAAATCCGAGATTTTTATCCGTCGTATGAACTCGCAGTTAATGAAAACTGAAAAAGGAAAAACATTTTTTGTTTGTAATAAGAAATATTATTGTTGAGTGGTAGGTCTTGTGAGTTACGTACATTTGTTTATTGAAATAAAAAATACTAGCACGTGCAAGTAAATGGTGTTTCATTTCGAGGTTAAAAACTTTGAATTTAAATAAAACACAGAAAAATAATTTTAATGGCCACCAATATTTTTTTTTGATATGATAAGGCACTTATTTGAACAAATAAGTCGGCGGTTGTGGGCTTAGAAGCAATCAATATTCTGCTCCCAAATAACATACCTTTATTTATTAGATGACTAGGACATGCGGTTTAATTCTTTTAAGGTGTCTCAATTCTTTAGTTATGTCAAGAAGTTGTATTGCTTCACTGTTGGTATGTTGCTGTAATCTTCTTTCATGTTTAATTGCAAATTTTCGAATCACTTCATCAATACATTTAATATTTAGACCGTTGTCTTATTCCTCGTAGGTCACGTAGCGGTAAGCATTCGTTATTAGACGTAGAAATTTACGCTACCCTGGGGCACCCCTGCTATGGCTGGGTATAAAAGTTGGAGTATGTTTCTTCATGAGATACTCTAAATTTTCGTTTGGAGATACGACTCGAGCTATTGGCAGTAATTTTGCGGCACTAGTTTACTTGATAAGACCCTCATGCCACACTCTATCGAAAGTCTGTGATATTTCTAGAAATACTGCAAGGCAATATTTCAAATGCTTGTTCAAATGCTACAATTGTCGAATGTTTATTTTTGAATCCAAACCGAAGTCAGGTATAATGATCATTGGTTTTCGTCATTTCCGCAGTACCCCCCTCTCTTTGATAACTCTTTAAACAGCATTGGCGAATTTTCATTAATTCCAGGTGACTTTTTCGGATTCAAATTCATATATATTTCTTGTGCAATTTCTAGTGGGGTGACACTTCTGATGTTTGATGGAAATCTATAGGCTGGTTTAGGATCAATCGTACACATGCTGTGCAAGTTCTGCTTTTTCTTCGTTACGTCCCACCCATTCTCCATTTATGTTCCTTATAGCTGGCACCTGGATTATTAGCCTCATGTATCTTTTAGTGGCTTTATAGAGAATAATTTTTGTCAGCTTCAGGACCCAGTTCTTTCAAAAAAATTTCAGTACATGCTTCTTTATGTTCTTTAATTAATCGGTTACCTTTATTAATTACTCGATTAAATTCTCTTTTGTCAATAATATTTTTGGTACTATGCCATATGCGTCTTTTCCTACGCCTTTCTATTATCAGTACTCGAACCGCCAAGGGGTAGTTGATCTCTTGTACGACTTTCTCACTTAATACTGGTGTAGCTTCGTTAGCTGCGCCACGAATCGAGTTAATAAAATATCCAGCTTCCGTTTCAAGTTTATGTTTAGTTTTAAGACTAACTTTTAACCTCTTGCGCTTCATATTTTGACGTGCAATGTACGTTACTTGTAATTTTTTCTATACTGAAAATGACGTACAGCGTACGTCTACTAGTGAATTGACTTTCTTATTTTTACACTTCCAAAAGAAAGATTTTATATTTTAACTTTTTACTTTCCTTTCTCACCGAATAAAAATAAAAAAATATCGTGGATTCTAAAAGAGCGGAGGAAAATAGTTTTTGACGATTTTGTTTTTTCAAAAAGAAAGGAAAATAAAATCCATTTAATAAACAACTTTGGAAGAGAGCCGAAAAAATATAAATAAACGAAATAATAAATTTTAAATTTGAATGCACGTACAGGAGAATTATATGTATAAAGATTGGGGGTGGTGAAATTTTGGGGTTATATGTTCGGATATATCAAAAAACAAAAGAAAAATTTCCTAGGACCCGCAGTGCCACCTACCGGGTTCAATTGTGAATCTAAACCATCCAGGAACCCACTCAAACACACAAAATTTCATTAAAATCGGTCCACCCATTTAGGAGGAGTTCATTTGGAATTTCTTTAAGTGCCCATCCACTTTTCTTCTAACTAATGGATAGCGCAAGACTAACTCAATTAGATTGTCCAGTTTCTCTATAAATAATTCCAAACCAGTAAATTTATTAGTGAGGACGAGTTTCATTTTCTTTTTAATTACTAATGTACTCAGAGTCATTAAGACCGGTGTGTGGACGGAAGTATGGTCGTCAATGCCTTCGACTTCAATGTAATTTGAGGCTATTCTTTTCGAAATATAGAAGTCAATCAAATTAGCAACTTGGTTGATGTATGTAGGCCAATAGGTTGGTTTACGCTATTAATGATATTCACAACCTGACATTACTATTGCACCTAGGAGTTCTTTTCCGTTTCCTGGTGTTATGAGTCGAGATCCCCACGCATTATTTTTGACGTTGTAGTCACCCCATATAATAAACCTTGGTCAAAGTTTATTAAAAATGTCGACATGATTTCTTACGATATTATGTCTTGGTGGACAGTAGATCGCCCCGAGACTTAGTTCAGCACTACCATGGTTAATCGTTATTACGGTAGCTTACATGAATTTCTTCTTGTTGGAAATGTAGGATATTTTGTTGGATTAAGATTGCGGTCCCTCCTCGAGCATGACCACTGGGATGCAATGTCCAATAGGCTCTATATCCGTAATTTTAATAGTTTTTCTCCGTAAGGTGTGTCTCTGATATTAGAGCTACATCTATGTTATTGTTTCTTAGAACTAGATCTAGTTCTTGGGCTTTTGCATTAAGCCCGTTAGCATTCCAGGCAATTGCACGCAGGAACGTTACAGCCATTTACTTTTAATGTTTTAGTACTATATTTGGTGGCTTGCAATTATCTTCCAGTTTATCCACTCTGTAATTTTACACCATTTCTGCCTAGGGTCGGCATTTGTTTGTCGTCGAGGAAAGACGTGTTTTTGTCTCTCCTCGAAATAAATAAAGCATTTAATTTAAATGTGTTGTAATAATTAATTAACTAATAAATAAATAATATACAGTGTTGATGGTTAAATAAATAAATAAATAATAATAAATTGTGTAATTTAATATGTAAAGTGAAAAGTTTAACATATTGTATATTTGTATTAAATTGCGTGTGGTGCGCTTGCAATAGTATAGAATATGTACATAACAATTTTCGTTTGTATGTATTTTGACACCGTTGCTTTAACGCTTCATACGCATTGCATGCAAACCATCAATATGTAGGACTATTTTGATTCCAGATGATGTATAAGCTAAGTGTTTTTTCATTTTTTCATTGTCTTAACACATATTTTACTACATATTAATTATTAATATATATTTTTCCAAATAAGCTTTAATGTATATAAACTTTTTAACTGTATTTTGTAACACATAAAGGTGTAGAGTACTAGTATTTTCATGTCTTACTATTTTCATGTATTTGTTTGCGCGAGAAAGTGTTCTTCAATTCTGTTCCGTTTTGTTACACTCGCTAAGAATTTTTGTTGTTGTTTTGGGGCGATTATTTTTCTGCTATTTCTGCCATTGCCATGGTAATTTTGAATCCTGTCTTTTGTTTTCTATATATATACTCGTACGACGTATGTACGTACATTATATTTTGCATGGAGATTAGTATTGGAGGTGTATAGCGGGATATACATTTCAATAATCACCAAAAATGTGGTTTTGCGATGTATATAAATAGTTGTTATATGCTTTTGGCTGTGTCTACTATGATTGGGGGTTATGTATGTATTGATTACGAACAAAGTACAAGATCATTACGCGTATTTTGATCCAGAATTGGGAGACGAAACCACAAATTTGTGAATCGTATACGACGTATAATACACAATTTTGAATTAGTGTGCTGTCGTTTGTTACGCATGTATGTGTGTTGTTTTTGTCAAAATTTATCGAACCGGGTGGAATCGGTTCAAATTTTTGTTGCTTCCACTTCTGTTTTGTGACATTTTCCCATGGTATCAAGATGGGGAACAAATTTATTTGGACGTAACGTCACACCATTCGCAGTGTTTTTATTTTAGGTTAATAATTTTATATTTTATAAATTAACAAATTTTATATTTTATAAAAAAAAACTATTGTAAAACATTTCGTGTTCAATAAAACGACACGTAAAAAATAAATTCACTTTCCTCAAAATTTAGCGTAATTTTGATTTTGTCAAATTATGCTAAATTTTGAGGAAAGTGAATTTATTTTTTACGTGTCGTTTTATTGAACACGAAATGTTTTACAATTGTTTTTTTTATAAAATATACAATTTGTTAATTTATAAAATATAAAATTATTAACCTAAAATAAAAACACTGCGAATGGTGTGACGTTACGTCCGAACAAATTTGTTTGTTACTAATACAATTCTTCTCTCCTGTTATTATTTTTGGATCAAAATACGCGTTCAGGGCAATTTTTGTTTTCATTTTGTTTTATTTATATCATTACATAATTGTTATATATTTACTATTTATGGTTGTGTGTGTAAATGTTTATATATGAAAAAACGATTGAAACATGGATTTTTGTTGTTGTTTGCTACCGAATGCACTATTCAATCAAATACGCATTTTTGACTTTTTCATTGATTACATTTTGTGTGATTAATTTGCGCAGGGGCGGCGAGGATATGGTGGACCTGTATTGCAATAAATTTTCTTTGATATTTATGGAGGAATGCTTTGAATTGGTTTCGTTCATCATGAGCATTGTGTTTCTTAACTTATCGATTGTTGCTATAGGAGGTTATCGATTGTTGCTATAGGAAAGCAAATTTGCAGTTTTACATAGAAACTTTGTCTGATTTTTAGATTTGTATGTTCAAATTAGTCTCCGCTGAATAGATGTTTTTGTTGAGGTTTGCCATCAAATTCGCGGCAGTGGCATCATTTTTGAAATTTTAGGATGGTCAGTCGTGCGATGAAATTTTGAGCTATATGATTACCACGTTACGTTTATAATCTGTCATGGATTCATCACGGCTTTGTAAAGCATAAATGTTGTTGATCGCATGATTACCGTGTATTGGAATTCGAAAATGACTTTAAGGTTGGCGTATGTTTGGTTTTCATTTGAGAAAAGCGGGTATCTAGCACTCCTTTATAAACGTTACATATTTTTCTTGGTACATTTTACTATGATTATTTATAAAAATGATGCTTTCAACAATTTGATTTCAGAGATTGACTAATTTTACTAATACTCTTTCATCTAATTTTATTCAACGTTTGAGTATTAAATTATTATATTTATTGTTTTGATTGCAATTTAGAGTTATCGAGGTTTATCAAATGTTTATTATTAATATTATTATTCATTGCAGTTCCTGATTAAGCTTATATATTTGGTTCACATTTTTGATTACTACATTTTAGCTAGTTTTTCAGGGATCATGGCATTTCTTTAATAAAATGGTTTTCTAGGTTGTTTCGGGAGACTGTAAATTGGTGTAGGGTTTGATTATGTTGTTCTGAGTTGGATAAATAATTATTGCTGGTTGTTGTTTTTATGATTTATTTAATACGATTAGGTTATACGATACGATGAAGGATCCTACAGTTGTGCTAGCAACTTATTATTAATTCTATCATCTTACAGATTCGTGATTGCTTTAAAAGTTTTATTTAATTTGTTTAGGTGTTGGGGTTCTAGAGCTGTGCCCAACATCCATTAATTGATCTTACATATTGCAGATTAGCTGTTTTTGAAACCTGTTGATATGCTGTTTTGATTACAAATTAGATTCCGATTTCAGAAGCAGTTAAAAACTTTTAATGGACAGTTTTGTAGTATAGAGACCTCTGTTTTTCCAGTGGCTTGGCTCCTTTTTAGTTAGGCGTTTTAGTAAGAATTTTTTAATTATTTGTATTGCATCCAGTGGGTGGTATTTAATAATATTAGATTTTATTAAAAATATGTATTAACGAAAATTCAAGAAGACAAGTTTGCAGAATTAAATAAGAATTTTTAATTTTCAGATGACCGGAAGTTTTTCAATTACATTATTAATAATTATTTCGTAGTTAGAATTGTGTCATCATTGTGTTACTAACTATCGACTACTTAGGTGTCTGTAACCGGGTCGAGTCTCTCCTTACTAACATAACCTTTCCTATCCCTCGATTTTGTTATGTGTAATAAAGGTATACGGTGGGCCCGGTCATATCTGGGATTACTTGTCAAATGCCTTGGCCGTACATCTCAATCAAATCAAATCTGTAATTTTAAACCATTTCTGCCTGAAATTCGGTGAGCATTTTCATGATATTATCATGGCTCGTTAAGCACAGTTTTCTGCCTGCTTTCTTGATTTAGATTGTTGTTTGAGGTTTTGGTCACCTGCGCGTGGGAAACTCATTCTCTAATAGTATCATATTGTTGGTTTCCCTTTTGCTCTAAGCTGTGTACTACTGTTATTTTTCTTGGCAGTTGAGCATTTCACTTTTTCTGATACACCTGGTATCCTTTATAGCTAGCCGGATGACCTTTTACTCCGCACAGTGCATAACTTGGTATAACATTTTGCGGCCTTTGGCATTGTTTTGTTTGATGATTCTCTGCACATTTGACACATTTTTCTTGCCTATTGCAGAAGTTCTTCGTGTATCCTAACTTTAGCAATTTGTACACTGATGCGGTATTACCTTTATAGGTGGTTCAATAAACACTTTGCAATATAGCAGGTTCTTAATGTTTTTAATGCTGGTTACTTTATGACCATGGTCCTCGATCGCCGCTTTGATCTTTTCACGATCAATACACCACGGTAAACCTCGTATTAGATGGATTCAGTTCTTTGATATCGCTAACTATTTTTTTTTATTTTAAGGTATCATTTTCAGACTGTGTTGTTATTTTGATATCGTTATTGGATATATTGCTTTAAACTGAAGGGGTTTCTCCGTCACTGCCAATACTTGAACTCTGAGTATATTAAAATTTCCAACATTGCTAACATTGATTTGTAGTGGTAAGGGTTCCTTTTGGGTGCATCTTGTGGTTGGTTTCGTATTTCATTGGCTTGCGGTAGAGATACCTTGTGGCGTTTTGGAGATGGCGTTTTCTAGTCTCCTCTTTTGATTTACATTTACTTTATTTTGTCTGGGTTGGACTTCCTTCTCAAGTTCCTCTTCATCCATAAAGTATTCACTACCGAGACTATATATGATCTGACTTCTACAGTTGATAGACGTAGAAGGTTTCATTTGCCTCTCTAGTGTTTCAATTCTGTTTTGTAAGTTTACCTTAATATCTTGGTATTTATTACATTGTAACTCATATTGCTGTCATTTTGTCCTTAGCGTATTATTCTGGTGCTCAAACGAAGCTAATTTTGATGTCATTTCATTGCCGTCTTGACGTAGACAATGTCTTTGCGCTAATATTGGAGAGTGTTTGAGTTATTTCTAATGGAGATATGGGTTCTTATATTTCTATCAGCTGTAGTAGCTACGCTTTCCACTACTAAAGCATTGCGGTCACTGGATATCGACGACTGGAAGCCTGCTCGCTTACTTTCCGGTACTGGGCATCCTAATTCTGCACAGTAGCGTTATTCTTCTCCTGATCTGCCATGGTTGGTTTATTGTACTGGGTTTCTGCATAGCTAGATTTGGTCCGCAGATGGTATTTTATTTCCAAGCCGGTTAAATAGCACTCCCCTATCCGCCACCTGGGGACACGCCACGAACGCAATGATCAGTTGGCAAATGCTTCTTTCAGTAAATTAATTGTATGGCATGTGGCACTATCTTGTAATAACATCATGTTTCTGATATCAATACCAACTAATTGAGACACAAAAGATCGGCCCATAAAGCACACCAAACGGTAACTTTTTGTGGATATAACGGTTTTTGAACAATGAGTGGTGGATTACCTTCACTATAAATGTCAATTCATAAATTGGTTAATATGTACTTGCGGTGTACATTGTATAGAGAGACTAAACATTTTTATAACGTACGTATCCGTTTAATTTCAATTTTGGAATATCATCATTCATAAAAAATAGCTTAATTCAAAAATTATTTGTCAGTCACGCATGTTGACTGTAATGTAACGGTTTGGTATGAATATAAGTATGGATTTATTAAAAAAACACGAATTTATGACTTGTGGTATTCGAATACCTGTATTGCCTTACATAGTTAGGTACTAATTCTATTTAGCTAATGTATCACTTTAAAAGAAGGGAAATCTGTTTCTTGTAGAATTTAAGGGTTGATATTTGTTATTATACGTTATATAGGATTTATGTATACGAATAAAGCAAATATTATTATATTATATCGGTGTATTCGGCATTGTACCCCACCTTATTGGATATTAATTATAATTTAGCATCTCATTTTATCCATTATTATAGTCACGTTTTCAAAAAAGCTACGATAAGGTATATCAAAAAGCAATGAGAATTAATCGTTATGTATACTTCCCACAATATTTACGGTATAAATCGAAAAATACGCGGAATATTAAATTATTGAATAATAATAATGATAAGAACAGGCTTTTTAAATTGAAATTTGTATTATCAAAACACGTTTTTTTTAAGGAAAATGATACGAAAATATTCAAGCTACCTACATAAGTCAATTCGGTTGGAATTGCTTTTTGTGTTATTTTTAATTGGGTTTCTACTCTTGTTATTATTGTTGATATTATATCACATTTCCAAATTAGTATTAATTATAAACATTGAAGCGGGAGGGAAGTTGATATTACATTCGTGTACTGCCATCTGTCAAACGATACCATACCAAGTTTTAGCCTAGTTAGTTCACAGGCTACTTTTTATTTGGCAGCCAGTTGTATTACTCGTGTTTCTCAATAAAATGGTTTCTCAATAACCTTCTCTTTTGACTGCAACCTTGGCGTGGTGAGAAGGCTTATAAATTTTTCAGTTTAGCTGACCAATAAAAAGTTTAACAAATACGAGTCGCAGAACAATACGATTCGCAAATTTACCTCTTCACAAATTTTGTTTGCTAAAACACCCCGGGCACCTAGATTTTTCTATGGAACGGTGTTTATCTGTTAGTTTTGATCATGAACAACTCAAAAGTGCAGTTAGTATTTGGCTACGGTTTTTCTACCACTAGGAAAAATGATCGGAAAAACCATACGATACGCAAATTTACCTCTTCACAAATTTTGTTTACTAAAACACCCGGGGCCCCTAGATTTTTCTAGCCGCCCCGGTGGCAGTGGGTAGCTTGCTTGCCCCAGCGACCGGAGGTCCCGGGTTCGATTCCCGGTGGTGACAAGGAAAAAATTTCACGGCTGGTTTAGGATCAATGAATTAATCACTCATTATCCGAAATGAAAATATGATTATGAAACCTCTTTTGAGGCGGCCAAATCCCTTGATGGGATATAATGCCAGAGAGAGAGGTGTTTATCTGTTAGTTTTGATCATGAACAACTCAAAAGTGCGCTTAGTATTTGGCTACGGTTTTTCTACCACTAGGAAAAATGATCGGAAAAACCATACGATACGCAAATTGACCTCTTTACAAATATTGTTCACTAAAACACCCGGCGCCCATAGATTTTTCTATGGAACGGTGTTTATCTGTTAGTTTTGATCATGAACAACTCAAAAGTGCGCTTAGTATTTGGCTACGGTTTTTCTACCACTAGGCAAAATGCTCGGAAAAACCATACGATACGCAAATTGACCTCTTCACAAATTTTGTTTACTAAAACACCCGGGCACCTAGATTTTTCTATGGAACGGTGTTTATCTGTTAGTTTTGATCATGAACAACTCAAAAGTGCGCTTAGTATTTGGCTACGGTTTTTCTACCACTAGGAAAAATGCTCGGAAAAACCATACGATACGCAAATTGACCTCTTTACAAATTTTGCTTACTAAAACACCCGGGGCCCCTAGATTTTACTATGGAACGGTGTTTATCTGTTAGTTTTGATCATGAACAACTCAAAAGTGCGCTTAGTATTTGGCTACGGTTTTTCTACCTCTAGGAAAAATGCTCGGAAAAACCATACGATACGCAAATTTACCTCTTCACAAATTTTGTTTACTATTATAGACATTGAAGCTGTAAATAACTATATTTGATATAACTCAATTACGAAAATATATAATCCAGTACGTTAGTATAGTATTTGCAGAACTTGCATTTATTACGAATATTCGTTATAAGTAGGTTTTACAAATACAGTCAAACAAAATAAACGTTTTTTGTTTATTTAGGAAGGTTTAGGAAATATTTCATCATCATGGATAACTTCAAATTACATTAAAGAAATTTTGCAAGTCGCAAATGTTAGAACCGGGTATCATGACACTGATGACTGTCACGATAGTAACATTTTTTCGAGCTGTGATAGTAAGCCTTCAAAGTAGTAATAGTTTAGTGTTACCATCGCATTTTTCGAGATGAGTATCGGGTTAGTTTCATATACATGTTAATTTAGAGCGAAAATAACAAAGTTTTTTGAAATTTTTGTGTGTCAAAGAGTTTGTCAGAGTAATAGAAAAGGATTGCTATCAATAAATCGGAATGTCCATCGATGAACGATGTATACTGATCCGTTATAGTGAGTGTTTTGTGAAGGTTGGTGGATTAAACAATAAGAGTGGTTCGAATCAGATTAACCGGCCAAATCGGGATGTAATTCTTCTAGAAGAGCCGCGATCAAATAATAACTCGAGGAAGTTTAAAAAAATTGAACTTTGTATTCTTCGGAAAAATAATTTAAATAGTTTTCTACTCCTACAATATAACGATTATACATTATCGCAACATGATTAAAGGTTAGAGACAAGCTAACTTTCAAAACAGAGAATAAGCAAATAATTGCGACATTTGAATGTGACACGAATGCATATGGCGATTATTTTAAGAATACTTATTAAACACTGAAGTGTTCCGATTCTCTTCATTATCTGTTACGGATTGAAACTTCACCACCAGTTCAACCTCACGGATGTGAAGTTTTTAACAAAACTACAAAATTACCAGAAACAAACACTCGGTAAAAGCAATCTTAACAATGAAACCTGACAACAAACGAAAGAACTATTATCAAAGCATAATTTTGATTGAAATAAAAATACTAAAATTACAATTTAAAAATATTTACATAAGTAAGACAAAACAGTTTATGTAATTTAATGATGTTAGTAAATTGTAATCTGCACTATTAACGATTCAGTTCTATGTATATTGCCACTGCAATGAAATCTAGTTGCATATAGATAAATCAAATGTCAACATCAGAGATGCTCTTTGAAATAAAATTGATGTCATCAAAAAAGTACGAAATTTTCCCAATTGTTAATGTGTTGAAAAATCGAATCCCATAGAAAATTTGGGTTTCAGTGTATAAATAATTGGCCAGATCGCAGAGATACAATCGAGTAGTTGCTACCAACAAATGATGGCATAAGTGAAATAAAGTTGGTCTCAAAAAACTACGATATTTTATAATTTTTTAAACCGGCCCCCAAGTTTCGAAAGTTAGCCAGACCACCCTTTACACGATTTATCTCGAAATGAGGATCCATCGCAATCGTTTCCTGGTACCAAGTTTCTGCATTTTTTATTAAAATCATTTGTTCCGAGGAAAAAAATAATACTGAACCCGGGCCTGTTAGACTTCCCATTACACGGGTTTTACAAGAATGTTTCGCAATCAGTTCCTGGTACTCAAAAACACCTTCCTGCAATTTTCATTTAAATCGTTTGAGCTTAGCAAAATAATTAAAAGTGAACCCGGGGCCAACCAGAAAACCTGTTATACGATTTTTCCCGAAATGAGGATCTATCGCAGTCGGTTCCTGGTACTAGAAAGCAATTTCCATTTAAGCAATTTCCATTTAAATCGTTGGAGCTAAGAGAAAAAATAAAAAATACACGGGACTGACAAGATCCGTCCGGGACGTTCCGACTGTTTGTTTTTGTTAATTTAACAAATTTGTTTTTTGTTGATTTTGTTATTTTGAAACTTTTGTTTAAAAACTTCACGTCCGTTCAACGTCGACTTTAAACGTACTACTCGCAATTCCTTTGGGAATCATAAGATGACAAACGGGGTATAAATAAGAAATGTTGGAAAAAAGTTATTACGGTACAGTACACCAAGCCAATTATGAAAATTAGGACTGAACTTCTCGTATTGGGTTCCGTCTCCAATACGCGAATTTTCCTACAAATATGATCATCACGGACTTCATTTTACCACTTTCAGTAACCCATATATTGCTTTCTTATCAGGTATTTCTTCTCATTAAGGATTTGAATATGATATAGCTGTATAGCTGTAACCGAAATTAAATTTTAAATTTTATTTATTCGGTTAAAATGTTTATCGGAAATGATTTAATATCCTACAAATGCTCAACGATACGGTGCGCTTGTAAGCCTATTGAACTTTGGTAAATTAAGTATTTCTAAATTCTTTGAATATACAATTTCTTAGTAAAAATATCGTTGAGTCAAAGAATTTCAGTACTATTAAGAAGATTCGCATGTCTCAGTCACACACATCCTTCAAACCAATTTTCATCAGAATGCACATTCCACAACTCCATCTAAAATTCATGTTATACTCGTTTATCCTACTTCTGACGCCCATAGTTTTTTACCAAAACCGTTTAAGAAATAACCGAAACCGACTAAACAGTTCATCTTCCAAAATTTCGTAAACATTTTTGGTAAAAATCCCGATCACATTACTATATCATGCCCCTATTCTGGAATAGTCCAATATTAACATTATATTCCCAATTCAGGGGGACTATTTGGGAATTCGATTCGATAACGAGAGTACTAAATTCTAATTTGGTTTGAATGTGATTCGAAAGATTCTTATTTAAAATCAAATATAAATCAAATCCCCACAGTTCTAAGCAAATTTTGCCATAGTCGGGTAAAACTTAGTTCAGTTCATCAAGGGTCTTATGACAACCCTGAGCAGGGTTCATAATTAATTTTTAAATTTAATTGGTATAGAAATGGCCGAATTTCATGCAGCGAAGACATATTCCAAAACGTGGACTTATGAAAAAATTCATGTTATATACCAAGCCAATTCTAAATACCGGATTTGACAATCTGCTCAAAAATCCGACAAATGTGAAAAGCACTAAAAATAAGACCAATAAAATAAATGGAACTAAACAAAGCCAAATATAACAAAGCATACTAAAACAATGTGCACTAAACTTCTTTCACTAAACCTTGGGGTAGATCAGTTTTACCACATAAATTGTAGACGCCTTTACAGAGTCAAATTTTCAAAATTATTAGTAATATATTTTTCTCATTCTCTTTCCTTTAATTATGTACGCTCAAGTGTGGACACCCTTGCATATGGAAAAGCAAACGAAATTTAGCGTTCCATTACAAGAGCACACATCTAAAAAATCAGCATCATTATGGTAATAAACTTTATCATATACATACATTGTTCATTTTATGTGCACATTAATGATTTTATGAAACATTTTTATTGATGTACGTTCTCTATTGGTATTACATATTGTTAAATGTTATCAGTATACTAGAATAATTTGACATTAAATTGACAATATCACTTCTAATGAATACATCAACATGTAAAACATTTTGGTATGCGTTCCAAAACGGTTATTACTTGTTCTATAACTGTGGTTTGAGAGAAATACATACATTTATTGGTTGACATTTTTCATCTTATTTTTCTTATAAACAATTTTTTTACTATTGCTCGTAAATGTGAACAACACTGGGTGTAACACGTTGCGACCAATAAAAGTTATGTCTTATAACATTCTACAGGCAAGAATGAATATCCTGCCTTCAAACAAATTACCGCCTGATTAGTTATCGAGTTACATGAATTATGTGGAACTAAGGCTCCAAAAGTGTTCTAAACAAAATCTTTTCAAAGCAGTTTCAAAATTTAATAAAATCTTGGATGAAATGGCGACCACTCAGGAAGAAGATATAAAATAATAAAATTATTGTGATAGCTACCCTTGGTTTTAAATTACTATTTTATTAATTTTGTTGAATTTACCAAACTAAAATATTTTTATGTTCTGTGATAACACTGAATTTTGTTATTACATATATTATAATTTGAAAATTTATAATGATTAATAATAATATTTAATATGTTTTAGCCTGGTACAAAAATCTGAAATAAAAAATACCTTTTTCATGGATATTTTGTTGTTGACCTGAAAATGACAGTTTGTTGATTGTAATTTTAGAAATGTTACATTTTATTCTAAATGCATTTCTTACCAATCAAGTGGATTAACGTTTACAAAATTACGAATTTCACTTGTGTATATCGTGTGGAGTTGTTTGTTCCCACTCTTCGAGACACAGTTCCTCAGTAATTGTTCCATTTTGATCGCATCTGTCTACTAGATCGTGGTTAATGGACTTGGTGGTCTCGTCGATCATCCAATTATGTAAGCAGGCGGCCGCTTCAAAATAATTTCTAATGTCGTTTTTTTATTGATAATTCATTTAAAAATTATAAACCTTTCGGAAAAAATGCCAAACTTATTTTCAATCTTGAGACAATATGATAGTTAAAAAAATTTATCAAGAGGCAACCTACCCGTGCTAGGACCTGGGAAGCAAAGGAAACGCCTCATTGCCCACAACTATGTACTAGTAATTTTCGAAATATTCATCCATCACTCGTTGATCCGGGGTTGTCAGTGTCTAGCACGGTAAACCTATAACGAGCGTGACATGCAGCCAATAGTACCACAGAATGTTGATGCATGGAGTTAAAATGACTTGAACCTGAATTACCAAAAGCCTGGAAAACGACAGCACAGATAAGCTTAGAACTGCTAAACGCAATATATTGAGCCCTTTATTGTGAAAGTGGTTTACGTCCATTTTTCAATTTTAGTCTAGTATCATCGAAACCACAAAGATTTTATCATTTGAAAATTAGCTAGTTAATGAAATGTAAAAAAAAAATTTGATAGTGGATTAAATCCACTTGAAAAAAAATAACTTTGATTTGGACTGTTTTACGTAACAAAAATTGAAAAAAGGCATTAATGCTTAGAAGAGTATGGCATTGTAAATTCGTCCCATTTCAACTTCTAAAGGTACAAAGACATGGTGGAGTTATTAAAGTACGTACCTTCTGTGCATCATACATATTTTACAAATCTCACACATAATCCGTAAGAGGAGAATGAATAATATAAGATAATTTGATTTTTTTTGTTTAATTTTAAGAATTCCTAAGACAATGTTATTTTAATTTTGTAATAAATGAATAAATTTTACTATTAAATAATTTTTTTTCTATTAAAAATCTGTCTCAAGTTATAAAACTGTTCTTTCTATTTGAAACTTTAAATATAATACATTTATCTACATCAAATATAAAAAAAATACAATTTCTACTGTTTAATTTGTATAAAATAATAATTCCAAGACATTACACTAAAAAAGTAACTATTCAACAATTAGAAGAATCACTAAACAAGACCTAAGACTAAGTAAGACCTTTCATTTGAATTTATTTCCCACCATGACACTTTAAACGGTCAATTTTTAGAAATTTTCAAATTTTGTCCGTGCGATATATTCAATCGAGTTCTCCCAAGCTCCTCACATGAAAATTGAACTGCAATTTTTTTCAAGTGTGAACATCAGTAAGACCGTTCATTTGAATCTATTTCCAACCATGACACTTTTAACGGTCAATTTTTAGAAATTTTCAAATTTTGTGCGTGCGATATATTCAACCGAGTTTTCCCAAGCTCCCCACGTGAAAATTGACCTGAAGTTTTTTCCAGTTGTGGACATCAGTACGACCTTTCATTTGAATCTATTTCCAACCATGATACTTTAAAAGATCAATTTTTAGAAATTTTCAAACTTTGTGTGTGCGATATATTTATAGGTATACAAGTTTCCGTATTGGAAAATGAATTTTTAAACAATTAATAATGCTATTTAAAATATAGTTTAGTGTTTTATTGGTTAAATTTCATTTGATTTTATTTTGTAGAAAACAAGTATTTTTTGTAAAAAAAAAGTACTTTCGGCTGAAAAATATTGGCTGAGAAATGTCGGCTGAGATTTGTCGGCTGATCTATGTCGGCTGAAAAATGTCAGCTGATAACTTTCGGCTGAAGAATATTAATATTTGACATTTCATATTATATTTTCGGCTGAGATAGCAAAGACACTATCTGCATTATCGATTTTTTTTACTTTCGGCTGGAAACTATCGCCTAACTTTAATAGGGTACTTAAACCACTTTCAAAATAAACGGCTCAATTGAATAATATTAAAAACAATATCTGAATATTGGCATGCTTCCCATCTACAGCTCCTAAGCAATATGAAAAATTGCAAATATGTTCCATAATTTCTATGGTAAACGTATACAAATTCAGCGTACAAAATCCCACTGCATAGCTAATTGTGCGCCACTCCATTCCAGTTTTGGGTACCAGAACTATTAGAAAAAAATAATCGCATATATCAGCACATGTCTCTCGAATGACTTTATTTCCAATGGACATCATGGAATCCCCACTTGATAATTATCTGAAAGAATAGTGTTTCAGTAAATTAACTAATTTTAAAATTATAAAATATTAAACTTACCTATATGTTAAAGAGAATCTTTCCGCTGGCGTTATAATTTAGTCTGGGCGCAACAATATTTAGTAATTAATCGAATTCAATGTGGATAAAACCTTGACGTCCCTTTCTCAATCCTAAAGAATGTTTCCAGAATTGCTTAGAAGGTCTTATGCCTTCATAATCTAATATACCAGATAATAAAACTAATAAAAACCTGCGTGCTGACACATAATCGGCGTGTCCAGTCCGACCAAAATGATAAAAAATATCATGGTATTCTTTGGACCCTAACTTCACCCTTATAAATTTATGTCAAACCCGAGTGAAGGACCTAATAGAAAAAAAATATAAATTAATTTTGTGTGCCAAAACATTACTGACACTGTCATAACAAAAATGTAAAATGTACTAGTTCCTAATTGTTTTTACAATAGTTTAATACCACATCTTTTCTTAGCTAATACAACAACCCCGGGTCATCGTTATTCATGTTAGCAGAGATTTGCAGATAATTGAATGTGTTAAAAATCTTTCACAAAAGCCGACAAAAAATATCATGATATTTTTTATGATTTTTGCGTGACTGAACCACAAAATCTGAATTAAAGTCCACCTTTTTACCACGCTTATATTAGCTCACTCTGTGTGTCTGTTTGTATCGTCAAATTTTGTAATCAATTTTTCAATCACTGATAGTCCAATTGAGCTGAAATTTTGCATGCAGGCTTAACTCCGATGACAATACAAGATTCTAACATTTTTGGACATTAAATATGCTCTGGCATAGTATATTTATTCATGTTTTTTTTGTATGGGCAATATAGGGAGTGAAGTTGGCTGTGAATGGTATTATTTCAAATTTAAAAAACCCGTTACAAAGTGCTATTGTGTGACTTAAATATAAGTTTTGTCACATGAAATGAAATTGCTTTCAAGTCTCAGTGGCGCAAATAGTTGTATAAGTGCCTTATCCTCCTACGGGGCCGCATACCAAAAAATGTATCCTCCAAAACCATAAAAACCCTCAAAATCAAAGAAGACGGAAACTGCTACACAACGAAAAAGACGATTGGAAAAAGCTAAGCAAAAATATAAAAAAGAAAGCCGCGCTACAGAGACAGCAGAGTGTAAGCTTGCCAGATTAGACAGGCAAAGAGAACGAGAATCAAGTGAACAACGTACAGCACATTTAGATAGAGTTTGCAAGCATATCTCTCAAGCTAGAGCAGCAGAAACAGCCGAAGAAAGGCAAAATCGATTGGAAAGCGTTCGCATGCATATATCACAATTAAGAGCTCTACACCTGAGGTGTATCAAATAAGATTGCAGACTGATCGTGAACGGCACACACATGCGAGAGCCGCAGAAACAACTGAACAGCAGCGAGCAAATGTAGCTCGAAACAGACAAAACATGTCTCAAATACGAGAACGGTTACGAAGATGCTATCCAAATCAGATCACATCGTGTTGCCCAATTATCCAAGCTGCTAATTATCTTCCACCCGAGCTTGTGAGATCTACAACCCTTCGCGTTTTTCACAGATGTAAGACTCATTTGACCAGCAACAAAGTCACTCATCCACCGAAAGCATACTGGAATAGTCTTGACACACTTGCTACACCAGATGTGATTCAACGACTCACAAAATCTGAGCAACGGTTGCTGTCAAGAGTAATACCATTCATTAAGATAGTAAACCTAACTAGAGATATCGGTCAACATGCATGTCATGGACAAGCTGTACTCTTCGACAGGACATATTTGAAGTCACTGAGAAGCTACCGAATATGCTGCCAAGATCAACAAATAACTCTGGTATCGTATTCGTGGTGGAGCGATTAGAGGATCTTGACAAAACAAGAGAGTTCTCAATATATCGATCGCGAATCTATGAAGCTCTAGAATAGCTGAAACAGAACAATCCACTTTACAGTGATGTGGCTACTGACAATAACGCTCACATCAATGAACGAGATTTGGTTCGTGTTGCAATATCAGCTTCTGTAATTGAAGATGTCCAAGGAAGTAATGCTTATATGTCCATTAGCGAAGTATCTCGAGTTGTATGTGCTTGCTATGCAGGAGTGCAATGTGCAGCTATGGTTCTTGCAAATATTGTGAGTGCGATTTTTCCACCAAGCCGATGGAATACTTTGACATTGGACTGAAATATGGTAGAGGGTGATGGTATTTATGAGACAATTAGAATATACACCGAAGAACGCCCAAGGGCACTAAGAAATGACGGTAGTGGTTTCTTAATAGAATAGTAATAGAATGTGATACCTTCGAGGAACTCGTACGGGTATGCAAACGTGCAACATCTTGAAGAAATGAACCGTATACCCTTGAATACATTGATGTACACCAGAAAACGAAATTTGAGTGCGACGAAGACTCGATACATGTGCAAGCATCGATAGCAGTACCAGTAGAGGAACCAGAACAACCAGAAATAGCTATCCATACATCGGTGATAGCTGCAATAGATTGTGCCCAGCCAGATGTTGAGGAAGTACCAATATCGAATACTTGGCAGTGATACACGATTCTAGCAAATTGAGTATCTGTTCTATGCACTGCCAATGTTCGAATGTTATAGAGTCACTTCCACGATAGCAGCTTGTGGAAAGAAAATCGAAAGGCAAGTCATCCCTGCATCAAGAACCTGCGAGGTTTGGTGCTTACTGACGCTCGGCACTGAATGAGCTTCTAGCTTAAATTAGATGCCTTGGACCACCAACCTACTTCGTCACATTCAGCTGTAATGAATTGAACTGGTTGTATATGAGAAAAGCATTACTGATTGCCGATGGAAGACCGAATGAAGATCCAAGCAGTATTGATATACATGCAACACAAGTTCTCATCGAGAGATATCCAGTTGTGGTAAGCCGGCATTTCATGATACGAGTCAATGCATTAATAAGATTCATGCGAAGCAACACTAATGTACTTTGCGGTCGAGTTAAACACTTCTGGTGGAGAATCGAGTTTCAGATGAGAGGCAGTCCACATCTCCACATGGTTGTGTGGATTGAAAACCATCCAGCTTTCGATACAACAGAAGGTCTGGCACAAATAGATCGTGTATGCTCTTGTTAACTTCCAAATGAGGAATCAGAGCTTTATGAGACAGTTAAGAAATGCCAAACTCATACACACAAAGATACTTGCTATAAGAACAATACTGCTGATAGATGATGCCGGTTCAGCTTCCCGCGAACTGTGTGAGAGGTAACGAAGATTGTGTCTCATTCGTCGGATGATTTCATACGAAATGAAGGAAGATTCTGTCTACTGAAGCGGCGTGAACAAGACCGGAAAATCAATAACAATCCCACACTTCTCAAACTGTGGGAAGATAATATGGATATTCAGCCATGCGGATCGAATGAAGCTATCGCATTCTACATAGCCAAGTACATGTCCAAATCAGAGCCGACAGACCTTGATGTTGGAATTGCACAGGCCATTCAGCAGATACGACGCGAGGAAACCAACATCTTTCGAGAGCTCTTCAAGATCTCTATGAGAATCCTTGAGGAAAGACAAGTATCTGCATGTGAAGCTGTATATCGCCTAGTTCTTCTCAAGATGCGAAAGAGCTCTAGTAAATGTGTGTTCCTCAATACGCACAAGCCAGAACAACGATACAAGGTACTTCAGTTCAATGAGGAAAGTTTGGCGACTGGCTAATGTAAGAGTATACTCGATAGATACGAATTGAGCCAGATTCGAATCCGACTATTGATTTCAATAACATGAGCTTGATTGAGTTCGCAATGCGCTTCGAAGCATATTACAGTAAGAAGGATACTAGTGAAGAAGGCCTTGATGATGATATACTCGACAATGAACCACGAACTAGAAAGACCATTATCAAGCTCAAGGATAACAAATCCAGAATAGTCGAGCGAGCCACGCCAGCAGTTGTGCAAGTCCCATACTTCATCGGTACATCCGATCCAGAAAATTACTACTACAGTCTCCTCCTTCAGTACATGCCATATCGTCAAAAAACCGAGTTGATTGTAGATTACGATACGGCAAGAGATCAAATGCACGCATTCCAACTTCTGGAGGAGAGCCCAGCTGCAGTTGTAGTTGATAATGAAGAAGAAATTGAATTTGACAATGCAATGACCGATGAGCAATTTACAAATGCACAACGCGCTATGAATGTCAAACAGCGTGAACTCTTCAAACACATCACACGAAGCATACAGGAACAAATGGATGGCAGCACAAATCGAGAAAGACTGTTGATTACAGGAGGTGCAGGTATTGGAAAGACATTCATATTCAACCTGCTAAGAAACCAGGTGAACAGATGCTATGGAAAGCAGGCAACAAAGGCTGGAGCGCTAACAGGTGTCGCAGCGCGACTTGTGGACGGATTAGCAATACACAGTCTGCTGAAGCTACCGGTTCAGAAGAATGGAAGATTCGTTAACAATCTACCACTTCTGACTGGCAATTACCTCCGATTAATGCGACAACAGTGAAAAGACTTAGAGTTCCTGTTTATAGACGAAATTTCCATGATAGCATACGAGATGTTGTGTATGATATACTCACGCTTAAGACAACTTAAGAATAGATATGAGCTCTTTGGCGGTATTAATGTCATACTGTTCGGAGATCTAATGCAGCTTCAACCGATTTGAGGGCATCAAGTATTCCTGCAGCTAGAGCGAATGATACCAGCTGTACATTTAAGGAGACTCTTCAAATTGGTTGAATTGACAGAAAATATGCGACAGCAAGGAGACAATACGTTCATAGATATCCTGAACGCACTGACAGTAGGCGAATTGCCGGCTCAACATATGAAAGTACTCATAGACAAAGTCAGCAATGAGTTTACCGGTAAATTCTCCATAGAACATGCCCTTCCCATATACCCAATCAAGAAGAAGTAGATGAGCATAATGAAGCTGTGTTACAATTCTTCAGAGACAAAAATACGTCAATGAATGCCATCAGAGCTCAGGTTTCATTAGTCGTTTCTACGCGGAATACAAACAACATGAACTTGGAAAGAGTCACTCCAAATGACATAAATAAGACAGCTGGGCTTCCAACAGAACTAGTCATATTCCGAGGCGCAAAACTGATGCTCAGATCCAACACCGATGTTGCGAAGGGCTTGGTCAATGGCTCCATAGGTCACATAATGGATATCAAGCGGCCGCAAGATCGTAGAGGACAATTGTATGCCCAAGACATACCAGCAGTAGAAGTAGATTTCGGTAGCCATGGTATTCACATCATACGTCCGATATCGAAACAGTTTCCAGCTAACTTAGATATGACACGATCGGAAGACGTACATATGCTACCATTAATACTATCATGGGCATCAACTGTACATAAGATGCAAGGTAGCACAGTTGACAATGCAGTCATTGACTTGGGTTCTGTCCTGTTCGCAAGTGGACAAGCTTATGTAGCTCTAAGTCGAGTCAGATCTCTCGAAGGTTTGCAAATAGTCGAACTAGATTGCGCGAAATTAACAGGAAAGAAGCCATGTAATAATGAGGCATTGACAGAAATGGTGAGACTAAGATCTATGGGACGCGAATAACTGATAAAAAAAACACATATTGACAAAGACTTATAAAAGTTGGCTATAATAAAAAACAATCATATGACATAGTGCTCTCGGATCGCACTCTAAAAGGTAAGGTCCAAAGATAGATATACCATCTATCTTTTTGCAACATCCTGACAAATGTTAACATGGACGAAAAATAGATTGCAAATTTCGATGAATAAAAAGCAGAAAATAAAATATATGTAAAATAAACTTTTTCAAAAACCACGCTTATATTTAAAGGCTCTAAAAAGTAGATAATAAAAGGCTTTGAAAAGTAGACGGTAAAATTTTTCTTCAATACTCCTCTCGAGGTATGTATATTTATAACAAGTAGAAATTTAAAATTAATATGACTAAAAATATAAGCGTCGGGCGCTCCTTCCGAATGTATATACTATCTCTCAATATATCATTTTTACGTTAATACTGAAATGCTCCAGCAAAAAATCTATTCTTAGGGTACATCAGAATCAGGGTTACCAGATTTAAAGATTTATATTTTTTTTAAAGATTTTGTACCTTTATAAAAGATTAAAAGATTTTCTTCAAAATAAAAAGATTTTTGGTTTTCATTTTATGTTGCACTGAGATTTGCAGCAATAATGTCATACATTTCACTTCTACATCATTTGAATTCGTCATTGTAATTTGTTGGTTTAAAGGTACATTTTTCCATATTTTTATTGATGTATGATACCATCTACAGTTCGGTTTTCAGGGCTAAACAGCAGAATGTCAAAATTATAAAGACTGTCAACAACCATTCGCCAAATAATTATAATCGTTTGTCTTAATAATAATATGTAATCCCGGTTTCATCATGATGGAAAAATACTTTAAGAAAGTTGGTAGGTATACAATCATTATTTATTTTACAATTAAATTAATTATTCATAAATTATCAATTTCAAGAATATAATCAAACGACGCGAAATGTAGAAAATACACATAACCTCAAAAGATGTTCCACTTCTGACTCGGCTCAAAAATCGGTAAGAATTCTTTTATATGGTCTTACTCATTTTAACAAAATTCAATTCATAATAAAATTTATATAATTTTAGCCACCAACGAAAATCAAAAATACTTCTAAATATAAAAACAGTTGGGAAGATGATCCCATACTGAAACCGTGGCTGACAAATGTTAATAATAAGCCGTATTGCCAGGTATGCGCATGTGAGTTGAGAAGTGCCGGTGGTGTAAGAGATCTTAAGCATAACGCCCAAACACTTAAACATACCACAAATTCGAAAGCAATTGCTTTACACAAGAAAAGCAGTCAATTATTTGCGGGAATTTCAAGTGTTAACCAAAGCGTTGTTAAGGCGGAATTACAACTTAGTGCGTTTTGTGCTGAGCACAATATTTCATTTACAACAATGGATCATTTGATTTCAATGTTGAAAAATGCAATACCGGATTCCCAAATTTTGAAAAACGTGACATGCGCAAGAACAAAAACCACAGCAATAATAAAAAATGTAATAGCTCCATCTCATTTAAATGAACTTTGTGGATTTTTAAATGAAAATTATTTTTCGTTGTGTGTGGACGAATCGACGGATATTTCAACGGCCAAGTTATTAAGTTTAGTTGTACGAACGTCATTTAATGATAAAATTCAGGATTTTTTCTTTGCATTGTTAAAAGTAGAAGCTTGTGATGCGGATTCCATCTATTCAAATATCGTAAAATATTTCAATGCAAAGAACATCGATTATAAAAAATTTTTGATTGGTTTTGGAGCGGACGGTGCGAATGTCATGACAGGTGCGAATCACTCGGTGGCAACTATGTTAAAAAATGATTGCCCAAATTTAGTAATATTTAAATGCTCCTGCCACTCGTTTGCCTTATGTGCTAATCATGCATGTAAGTATTTACCTCAATTTATTGAAACTTGCGCTAGGGAAATGTATAATTTCATCAAGAATAGCCCCAAGCGTATTGAGTTGTTATATTCGTCACTGCAAATTTTATTGGATTACAAACCGATAAAATTATTACATCCATCGCAAACTCGCTGGTTGAGCCTTGAAGCCACTGTCAATCAAATCCTAAGCAGATATGATGTGCTTCGGTTATTTTTTATACATGAGGATATGGCTAAATTCGAGTTGGTGCAAAGAATAAACCAAAATTTACAAAATCCTGAATTTGAACTTTATTTAAAATTTTTAAAATTCATTCTGGGCATGAACCAATTGAACAGATTATTTCAAAAGGAATCTCCTCAACTACGCCGTCTTTATGTGGAAATAACCCGACTATACACCAAAATTTTTGAGTCTTTTGTAAAAGCGGAGTTTCTGGCCGAACAACATTTGAATAATGTAGATCTAAATAATTTAGATATTTTGAAAGATTTAAAAGACATTTATTTGGGCGCTGACGTGACCGCATCACTTTCCACTACACATATATTGTCTCCAGAAAAAGAATTAGAGTTTCGATCGCATTGCCAACAATTTTATTTGCAACTTTGCAACCATTTAACAAAAAAATTCGATTTTGGCAATAAATTAATAATTGCACTGCAAATAACCGCGCCAAATAATGTTATAAATAAGAAAATTCCTAATTCTTGTGTCGATTTGGTAATTTTTTTCCCTAATCTCGTTGATCAAAACGACAACCAACAGGTTGACGACGAATGGAGAGAGCTTAGGCATTTTAATTTCAACGACACGGACTTCGACGTAAAAATGGAAATAGACATATTCTGGTCTAAAATTTTCGAATTGAAACGTTGCGATGGATCGATATGCTTTCCATTTTTAAAAAAAAATAATTATGGCTATTTTAACTATCCCTGTCGCTACAGCCAATGTGGAGCGAATATTCTCGATGATTAATTTAAATAAAACGAAAGTTCGTAATCGCTTAGATGTTCCCACTCTAAGTGGCATTTTATTAACAAAAGAATTTATGAAGAAAAGTGATAATAATTGTATTAATTTCGAGCCAAATAAAAAAATGTATCAACTATTTAATAATCAAATGTATTTAGCTACATTAAAGTGAAATTTTGTGATTTTTAGATCTTAAAATGTTTTATAAGATTTAAGTTTTATTTTATAATTTAATTATTTACAATTTTGAATTGTATGAAAATACATATATATATAAATATTGTTCATTGAAACGAACTGTGATAATAAACACCTGAAGTACAATTGACTTATTTTATTTACTAATTGAAAAATGATTTCCAAAGAAAAGTCGGAAAAAGATTTTTGCCGTTCAAAAAAGATTTTTTTTTTCGATTTGAGAAGATTTTTAAAAAAATAACCTGGCAACACTGATCAGAATAGACTGTTCCATTAGTGTTACTAAAAGACTTTACTAAGACTTTATGTGTCTAGTAGTCTTAAATTACTAATGCCGTAAAGGAGTGCCCCACGCCTTTAATTTCTACTTGTTATAAATAAACCTTTTTCAAAGCCTTTTATTTTCTACTTTTTAGAGCCTTTAACTATAAGGGTGGTTTCTCAAAAAGATTTTTTTAGATATATTTTATTAATTTATTAAATATTTGTATATTAGTAATAACTAATGAAAGTTAGTAATAATATTTTATATTTAATTTTTTAAAGAATTAGTCTTCGCGTAACATAATTCGAACAAGAAATTCGAAAATTAACAATTTTTGTTTTGTAAGAAAGTGGACCCTCGTTGTATAAAATTACAGATGAAAATAAGTATATGTTAAGTAGTAGTGAGTCATATCATATCAAAGAGTATCTAATGTTATAAAGAGTAATGAAACAAAGGAAAAAGTTTCATCAAAAAATACGTGGGTAATGCAATTTAAATGGGATAAACCAGTGTCTTCTATAGTACTGGCCTGTGACATCATTCATTTTTTGTTGGTGACATCATTGTAAGTCGTCAACAAGATGTCAGCATAACTAAGCAAAAATAACGCACCTTGCTTTCTTATTACGACGGCAATAAATTTTCACAAATTAATAAATTATGAACAATTTATTGTGGAATTGATTTTATTAATTAATAAATTGTATTTTTGGTATCCACATTCAAGAAGTTAGTGAAAATTTAATGAAATGCGTCTATTTAGATAACATAATACGAAGTTTTAGTGTATTCCACTTCAAAAATATAAACAACCGTGAGAGCGCAGAGAATATTATATGATCATTTTGTTATAGTTTGTGTATTATTTTTAGCGTTACTCGTTACACAATTAATTGAAGCGGTACGATGAATTTTTTCTGTATTTTACATGATATAGGTACTTTTTTGCTATTTTGATTGAATCTACGTACCAATTATAATCAGTTGGTGTAGAAGGCCAGTAGTTTAGAAGACATTGGATAAACAAAACACTTACACCTCTTTATTTACCGTAATTGTTATCGTTTTCTGTCAATAGTCACGAGTATGTAAATATTCGATACAAATAAAATAAAAAATTGTTGTGTACGTGCTTTGTATAACTAGTGACAACCTAAAAGAGATATTTCATCAAAATTTAAACTGCATATACATTTTCTGTAAATAGTACATACAATAAAAAATATTTTGTTTTTTCACGTACACTTACACGCATTTTGTGATGAAAATTTTTCCTCTATTTCGTTACTCTTTATAACATTACTTACTTTATGGTAATATAACCATATGGCAAAATATCAAAATAACATCGTTTTGTCATGACAAAATTAGTTTAGTAAATACCGAGCTTTATTTATCTATAGTATTTAGCAGTAAAAGAGAATCCTTTTTATTTAAGATTCACTACTTTTGAAATCAAAATAACCAGTATAAATGCTCAATAAAAATATTTTGTTTGTCGTTTTATTTTATAAATTCTATTTACGATTCACTGATAAAATGAGCGGTTTTCTGTTAGTTCTACAGTTTAGATCTGATAAAAGTGTTTTACATTTCCTTCTTTCTCTATTACCGTTTTTGAAAATCAAATTAATTCTTTTATCGCCCTACGGGACCTTTAAATTGATGTTTTTGTTTATTCTAATGGTATTTCAAACTTATCGAAGCCCAATTATTTAGATGTTAGATTGTTGACAGCAATTTACCGCCCATTAACCCAACCAGGTTGATATTAAAATTCACATTTCATATTATTATTTCATTTCCGCGCGAGGAATAAAGTTTGTATGTTAAATATTTAAAATCTATTCTATACCATTTTAAATCCAAGAATCGCCCTCATTATTTTTAAGATGATTCAATTATTAATTCACAATTATAAATTCCGGAAACATGAATTTTCACAAATTGTTTTTTCGGAATGTATATCGAGTTTTCTTAGAAATAACGACAGAATAGAAGAAAAATGAAATAAAACAAAATATAAAATAGGATGTTTTGATTGTCAGGTTATGCAAATTTATTCCATATAAATTAAATAAAGTATTTTAAATAGTGTGGGCGACTCTAAGGCAAATATGCAAGCAAAAATCCAAGCTTCACTAAATTTATCAAACACTGCGGGTAGTATTCGCTTAAATTTTAGTTTAAATTTTAAAATTTGAATTTTTCAATATCGCTAATAATAATTCTAACAATATCAATAACTTATAATAATTGTTTTAAAATTACTTTGAACTTTTCTGCAAAATTCTACCTAGGGCCCTGTTCAAGTAATTCCCTGGGAATAGGGAACAGGAGAAAGATTTTAACTAGCTTGTATAAAACTAATTGTTTTGATCTACTGAAGAAAAGCGTTTGATGAAATTTTTATAATTTGGGAATAATTTTTTCATAGCGAAACTGGCATCGAAAATGATTTTCAATTTTAGAGAGAGATTACTTTCGATGCAAGTTTAGTAACAAAATCGTCGTCTTTGAAACCGTTTCTTCCTTCCGGATATATCTCTCAAATATCCAAACATTTCATTTGACTGTGTGGAAAGAGGAGACGCGATTGATCGTCGTAGAGGAAAGACGCGTTTTTGTCTTTCTCTGTAGTGTAAAATTAAATTTTATTTAATTTTAATTTATTGTGATGTGTTATAAAAAAAACGTGGTAAAAAGGTGTTGTAATAAATAAAATAATTTAATAATGTGTTAATAATTTAATTAAAAGTGAAATTAATATAATTATAAATAAAATTAACAATAGTGCGGGTAGTGCGCAGCAATGGATAGAAATTGTGTGTAGTGCGAACAAATGTATCACACTTATTTCTATGTTCGAGTACGTTCCAAAGGATTCATAAGATAAGTGTTTTTATTATTTTTTTTAAATTATTTTATTAAAGTAGCTGTTGTTCTTGTTAAAAAAAACAAATACGCATCTTTAAAGTATAGCCATACAATGGTGTTACGTGTGTGTGTGGAAGAAAATATATAGTACGATAATTTTAGAAGTAAACTTACTATTAAAGGATAAGAAAAATAAGTTCGACCGTATGTTTTTAAATACAAATATGTATACAACTATGTTTTTTTCTCTCTTGTATATCCCTTTCCCTGCCATACAAAAAATTTTTTAGTCTCAGTTTGAGCCGACCCACACAAATGTGTGTGTATAAAATGACAGGTTGTGGTGTCTTCCGGATTTTAACAGATCTTAGTTAAATCGGAATTATTTTTGAAAAAACATAATTTGGTAACATATTAATTGTTTTGCTATTATTATAGTTATAGTGTTATTTTTCGGACGAAAACTATTTAAGTGGAATGCACAGAATTGTGTGTTGGTTCAAGGTGCATACAAAAATGAATTTTTGACATGATTCTTTTGCATTACGCACACAATTGTGATGGCAGGCAGAAAAGGGGATGTACTGTGCATATGCATTCACACATCATCACATAAAAATTATAATATGGTTATGTATATCCCTTTTTCAACCAGAAAAAATTGGCATACTTAAGTCCAAACCACACAAATGTGTGAGTAAAAAATCATAGTATGTAATGGCGTTTTTGATGAAACATATCGCTTCATTTGAAGTACAACCAACACAATTTTGTGTATAGTTATAGTGTTTTTTTTCGGACGAAAATAAGGAATACACAAATGTGTAAGTGATATGGTACTTTTGCCATACGCACACAATTGTGTTACCAAAATACATAAGGGATATACACGATGAATTGGTTAAAAGGCTAATGGCACTGGCAGTAAAGGATGAAAAGGAAATATAAAAGAAAAATAATTATCTGTTTGTGCGGTGTTCGTGTTTTATCAATGTGTGTATGTATGTTTGTATATCTGTATGTATAATTAATTGTATATATAAGTGATTGTTTTTATTTATAATTATTTTATAATTTTAATAATTAGTTTAATATATATGATATTAATATTATTTTAATGTATATATTTGTTTTTATTTATAATATGTGTAAATGTTTCCATTTATCGACGTATTTTTGTGTAACCTGTGGTTTCCATTTGAGTGCATCGCAATTATTTGCAAAGGAAAATTTTTGTATCATTTAGTGGTATTTGTGTGTTATTTTTATTTGTATATGTGATGTTTTCCAAAACAAAGCTTTTAATGACAACATAAATGGAACTAATTTACAAGAGATTTTTGGGTAATGACCACAATACAATTTAAGAACGACAGCAAAACTAAAATCTACAATGAAAAGTACGGCCAACGAGTTTTGCTATTAAAAATATTCATTATTTTCTGGGAGCAACAATTTAAACAATTTCCTATATTAAACAAAAATTGTTAATTGAAAAATGGCGATGTTTACTATTAAAATCATCCTACGGCTATTTATTAGCACAACGTTTTGACATTATAAAGTAATGTTTGTTCTCAAAACAAACAAGTTTCTATACAAAACAAAAAAAAATGGCTGTCAATTTTGCTGTGTTTTATGCAGGGTTGAAAATTTCTTTATATAAAATTAGGGAAATTTTCCACTTTTTGAGCAAATGCAAAATTTCCAATGCAAAGAGATGTATGCCCGAATACATTCGAATGCAAATCGCTTTGTTTTTTTTTTTTATGTGTGTGTATAAAAATGTATATACCGATACGAAATTTTTTTTAGAACGTGTGCTATCAAAGAAAACGATTGCAAATGATTGCAAGGCAATATCAAGTGGAAACGCACAAAAGTTGTTTGCGATAAATTAGTTTGGATAGACTATGCGCGGACATTGCAAAAATGATTCGATTATCGATGTGTGTGACAAACTTGTGTGTGTATGTGAATGATATTTTGAGGCCAGAAACCGGTCACTAAGGAGTCCTCGTGTGAATTCGTCCAATGTAATTTAAATTAATTGTAATTTAACTGATTTTTATGTTTGTTTAGTTGGTTTATAATTTGATTACTTAAATTAATTTTCTCTGTAACTATTAATAATGCATGATGAAAATTTCAAATAATTTAAATAACATATTTTTTGTAGACTGGTTTAAAAGGGTGAGACCTCATATATGTGTTACGGCATGGCAAAGGGAAAATGGGTTTTTATTTTTAGTTTCGTTTTTAATGACAAGTAAATATTTCATGTGATATCCGTCGGCCTTTTTATGTTGACTATTTTATAGATTGCTTAGTGCTGGCGCTGTTTCCTATAAAATAATCTATCTGGCTCAATAATATTTCTCGAAATAGGTTCGCAATTACATGGGAACGTCAGACACCAATATCGATTGATTTGAGTTCTAAACCCTGTTCAACGACATTTGCTCATGCACCAATTATGTAAGAAGCCTTCCGCGTGGTCCTACCGTCCGTTCGTGCCGTCGCCTCACGTAAACCTTGATCTGTTTTAATTGATTGAGATGTGCGGAATTGTCTCAGTAATCTGTTTCTAGACGGTATACTGCGGAAGATGTATAAAATATTTTTTGGGTACGGATTTTGCTGAATTGGAATTCTAGCAAACTTTAGTTTTGGGAAGCTGAATTTGACTGAGTCATCTCTTAGCGGGTGAAGGCCTAGTTTGGTTCAGCTATGGTGAATGTAGGAACTAGATATTTATTTGGTTGATTATTTTCAAATTTATTTTGAAGAAAAATCCAGAATCAAAAAATCCAAAAAAAACTTCATCCGCGATTTATGTTGGAATGTCGATTCATCTTAATATACCAGATTTGGACCTAATTAGTTATGAAATTTCCTAGCATGGCTGAATTTTAGAACTTTTCTAAAATCCATTATTAAATCCCTACCGAATTCTTCATACCTGATTTGGCAATCATTTTTTGGGGTGTGGGCAAGTTTCATTCAGAATGGTCAAACTATTGGACCACCAAAAAGACACGTTGGAACCCCAATACAAGTTGACCTTAGTTTATTAAGATTGAAACTAAAATGGAAAGTTATCGGTTAGGAAACGATCTGTATACTAATTTTTTTCGAGGGTCGCGACTTGGGAGTTTTTTTTTTTTTTTTTGTTTTTTTGTTTCATCGACACACTAGACGCAAAATATAGAATTTAGTTATTATTTACATCAATCAATAATAACATTAATTTTGTGTGTCTGGTGGGTTGGTGAAGGGGCAGTGGGGCTCCCAACTCTCAGGTCTTGGTTTTCGAACAGAGTTTATACTCTTTCATGAAATCCGAATCGCAAAATTTCGTCAAATTCAGCTTTGCGCACCGAATTTGACCATGATTTGTTGAGAGATGGCCTAGTTCTATTGAGCATTATGTTAGAGTGTCAATCCAATTCTGCATACCATATTTGACAGTAATTGGCTTAGGAGTGGTAAAGCTACATTGAGCATGGCATAATACGTTCTGTTTAGTATAATTTACTTGGTAATTAAACGAATATTCGTTAGTGACCAAAATGAATAAATCGTTTGCGAAATAAGCCAAATTTATTTGAAATATCCAATCCGGTAGTTGATCTAGTATTGAACAATATTCATAGTTTTCCAGGAACCATTGCCTTTGGGATGCCTCACATTTTTTTACAACTTTTCGATTTTTTTTTTTGCTGTCTCGAGGTTGCCAATTCAAGAGTTAAATACTAATGAATTTTAGAGTAATTTGTAATATAATTTAAATAATTATGGTTTCAGGAAATTATATTGAAAGGTGTGGAATTGCAGGAGGGTTTAATTAATTTTATTTTATTTAGGAAGCCGGAAATATTAATTTAGAATTAAATTTCAGGAAATTTACAAATGTACGTGAAATCATATTTCTTTGAAATATTAATTGGATGATTCACAAGCCAAACCAATTAACTCCATTTTTTAAATTTTAATATCATAGCACTTGGTTGGCTTCTAACCGTATATACATATTCAAAACAAATTTTTTGTAATAATAACTGTTAACACCACAAAATGACAAAGATAAAAGTAACTAAAGTTAAATTGCAACTGCAAGAAAGAAATTTAAGAAATTTAAAAAATCATTTTTGAAATTTCCTCATTTTTCTTAACTTCTTCTTTTATGGAGTTAATCGTTTTGACAAATGAAGCATCTAATTGTTGATTGTGTAGAATAGATTTGTGTTGTCATTGTGTTATTAACTCTCGACTTTACTTAGATGTCTGCAACCGGGCTGATTCAAAAAATTGATTTTGTTTAGAAAGCCGGAAAGCATTAATTTAGAATTTAATTTCAGGAAATTTCAGATGTACGTGAAATAATAATTTTTTTCCACAGGTTGCTGATTTAGTGAAGCAATTGTTGAAGACCCATACCATCGTTATCCATTAAACCTATTAAGCCCTTATCCTTCCTCTAGTAGATCAGAAGTAGATTAGAATTGTGTTGTGCCGTACGATCGCTAGGTGTCTGAAACCGAGTCGTTCCGTCCAAAAAAAAACCCCCTTTCCTCTCCTTCCTATTGTTATGTGTAAACAGGCTGTAGGAATAGGGCCGGCGTTATCCGGGACACTCGTCAAGAACTTGGTATTACAGTCCAATCAATCAATCAATCATTTCATTTGAGTGTGTGGAATGTGTGCTTCATGTATTGAAGGTCTCGAGTTGGAATCTTGGATATGTAACTCGCACAATGCCTGTGCAGCAATGTATGATAGGTAGCTCATATTAAGCCACTTACATACAAAATTTACATCATTTTATAGTTTTTTAAGGCTTGTAAAACGGCAATAACAATTTAGAGCCGCGTTCAGTGCAAAGCTGTGCTTGTCATAGACAACCATACATACTGATTTATTTTGGCAGTGGCTTATCGACCATTTTACAAGAGATACACAATTTATGATGCTTATTGATTGCTGCTTTTTTAGCCAAAACCCTTGTCCATGGAAGAGGGGTAAGAACCTTAAGAGATTTTACCGCTCTGCGCACCAAAACAATCGGCTTACAAAATAAGAACACTAAAAACTTTTACAACTAATAAATTTAAAACAAATATTTCACTCATAGATTCTCAGCTGAAAAATAAAACCAAATTTATTTCATCTATTTATAACAATTATATATTATATTTTGCGGGAAATAAAATTAATGCAACCAGTGGCCCTATTCTTGCTTTCCCGGGGAATCGGGAATTGGGAAAATATTTTACTGTAATTACAAATTCTACTAATTACCAAATATTTATCTCCTTTTTCCATATGTATATTCTGGCAGACTGGAAATACTTTTTCAGGGAGAATATTTTATGTTTATTTTTATAAACTAAAACACGTATTAACTCGATTTAAGGAATGCCATTTAACGATGTTCGTCGCAATTTTACATTAATTTGGTATACAATTTTTTTGTAAAAGCTCAGGAATAGGGTCTCGGGAATTAAAAATTTTAATAAATTTATAGTTAATATTTTCAAAAAAAGTTGTTCTTTTTGGTTTTCTGAAATTTAAGCGGAAATAACGATTCTTAATTAAACGGAATAGTTTTAACAAAAATCATGCAAGCTTTATTATTCGCTTTAAAAATCAAGAATAGTATATTCAAAATTTATTTTTACATGTGTAGTAAAAGAAAGTGGGGTGTTGGTCAGAACAAATTCCCGCTCTATATTTTTCTTTTTTTTATGAAGTAAAACAAAGTAGAGTAGGTTAGGTTACAGTGGTTGCTATTGCACACTTAGGCCAATTTTGAACCATTGTGATACGACGCATTCACGCCACATCATTAACCCATTCAACATCATCGATCATAATCGATGGCGAAAATTTGAGTTGGATCTAGCCTCTGATGGGATTCGAACCCAGTACCTGCCGGTCCAAGTGCCGAAGCTTTAACCACTGCAACACTTGTCCGGTAAAGTAGAATAATGACGAATATTTTCGGCCTCGAGATTTTTGTAAGTCAAAAAAAGTAGTATTTAAAAAAATCCCTGTATTTGTGTCAGTGTCTATGTGGTGCTGTACAGACTAAATATCTGTGTCCTCCCTACCTATAACCGCGATGGTTTTTCTGATTTGGGTGAAATTTCATATTTAAGTATTTTTCATAAATTAGGAGTTCCCAGGGATTCTTGGCCGAATCCGACTACCAGAAGTAGAAACTTCCATTGGAGCATTTTCGTTTTTTTTGCAAATGTAATTGTAAATTAAATTTCAAACAAAATTAGTTCAGATCTATCAAATTTTTCCGACTTTTACGTAAATGGCGAGTTTTGATAGAAAAATTGTTTTACCAATATTCGACCTCTTTACCTTCCAGTATGTAAAGTTTTCCCATTAATTAGAAGGTATTTGCAAATTTTGTGGAAATCTACGTACCGGAAGTGGCAGCTTCCATGGAAGATTTTCAATTTCTGCAGTTAAGTTGAAAAGTTTAGCATTTACAAAAAACGACAAAGAATTAAAAGATTAAAATAAATTTTAAGATTTACCAGGTTTCCATCGTTATAGTATAAAAGTATAATAGTATTATACTACTACGATAGTATAAAAATTTATTTATAATCTTTCATTATATGTACTTATATATCAAATTATTATAGGTAGCAAATTGTTTTTTAACAATGTAAATTTTCATAACAGTGTTTTTTTGACAATCTCGATTTAAATTTGAGTTTGTTTATTTCATTTCAATACATATTGTGATAATAATTTTTGCTATAATCTGCTGGAATATGGTTTTTGTTGATAAAAAAAAACCCGCGGATTAAAATGGGCAGATGAGTAGATAAAACAAATGCTAAGGATAGCCATCGACTTAAATGTAAGTAATTTATTTATTGAAATAAAATTTAATAATATCCATAAAACTATATTTCATTCAAAATATTATCGTGTTTTTATTTCTTCGGATAAGCTCTGGGAATATTTACAGAAAAATTTCGCAAGTCATACAATACAAGAACGAGAGGCAAATTAAAATTAAATTTGGGAGTTTAAGAAAATATAGCTTCGGCGGTAAGATTTACAAAAAAAGTGGCGCTGAAGGTCCTGTCTCAACCATTTACGACGAGGAAATGAATATCCTTTAGATCGAAGAAATTTTCTGTTCCTGAATCTTGCGCTTTTAATACAACCAAAATGAATTTGGAATCTATCAAATCCGAAGAATTAAAAGAGGAAGAATTAAATAATTCTTCTAATTGTTTATTCGACATTTTAGCTTTAGATCCTTCTACACCATCCTCGTCAATTTCTACTCCTTCGAGTATGTTTGAAGGTGGTAAAACACCACAAGCTAAAAACGGAAAACCCGATATGGCAGAAATTTAAATGGGAAACTGCAACAAGAACCAAGCGATATAAATTTTATCAATTTGTTGTTTACCAAAATGGATTAACGCGACAAGCGAAATAATTCAGAAGAGGATTAAAATCCATATTTTTAATTTTATAATTTTCATGTATTTATTTACATTTTACAGAAAGGCAACGGATGCCTGTTATTTATGTATATATAAATATACATCACTTACTGAAAAGTTTATAATAAATTTTATTTTCTATTTATAACAATTTGTTGTCTTATTGGTAATTCATCTGTTAGTAATCTAAGAGCTTGTTTCACTTTTTCACCGCCATGTCTTATTTCCACTAAGTGTTGCCTTTGAGGAAACACCGATCTTGTCATATCCCTCATTTCGGGCCGTTCCAACAACTGTTTACTAGAAAGATCGTCATTCACGATTGGCGGATATGAATCCTTTTATAATTTTCTAATCTGTTGATTAATTTGCTAATTTTGATTATGATTTAGTGCTAGAATTCATATGATTTATTTTACCTTAGGTACAAAAGTATAGTCAATCTCAAAACTTTTTTTTAATATTTCCCATCTCCCTTTTAATTTACCGATTGTTTGTTCAATGTGAATACGAGCCGTGTTCATATACGTATTAAATGACTTCTTGTTGGGTAAGTGCGCCAGAGTAACCTTTAATTAACCATTTCATAAATGGATATGCTGGATCCCCAAGAATGGCATAGTCCACTTCGACATTATTAATTATTTTGGGATTCTGAAATACATAAAGTACATAATAATAACGTTACTCTTAAACTGCTTTAATTATTAAGATATTTTCCACTTACTTTTGGCAAAACGTTTCCACCACTTGTCCATCCCTTGCGATTGAGAAAACCTACATGACCATTAGGTGCTAATACTAGTAGGTGCATACTAGTATATGCGTTCCGTCGATTACCAATAATATTTGAGGTATTTTGCATATATCAAAAAACTTTTTTGAAATTACTTCAGCTTCCTCATTTGATGGCATACGTATAATTTCGCATTAGTAAATTTGCGTATGCATCTATAAACACTGGTTACATTGAGCTAAATTAAACAAAGTTATTTAAAAAAAAATCATTTTTAACGTTTCACTCTCCTTACCACCACATTATTGCCAATTACCCTCATTTCAGCGCAAGAGGCGAATTTATAAAGTGCTATGGCAACCGCCTTTTCAACCAAAATCTGTATTCTAGCACATAACACAGTAGGTTTCGGGTGCAAATCTTCACGCACCATCTCACAGATTTCGAAAAAAGTTTCTTTATCAAACCGGAAATTTTTAATTCAGTCACTAGTATTTAAAGGTTTTAAAACAATATTGTTCCACCAGGAAGAACTTCTTTGCTTTGAACAGCAACTTCTCCAGATTTTTTTTTTTCAAGGACCGCTGAAACAAAAATTGATTATGCATGCACATTTGAAGTAGCTCTCGAAAACATTGTTGCCTTCTACGACGTCTCAATCTCAAGATTTGGATTATATCTATTATGTTATTATCCTCGGAATCACTCATTTTAAAACACTTTTATTTTCGCAATAAATTTCGAACGCGTACGCGTCGTTTTTCACAAACAAAATAATTAATTGCGGTTAACTTCACACCTTATGATGGAAACCCGACAATGAAAGATATAACATAATATTAAAATACTATTATACTTCTATACTATTGACAATGGAAAGCTGGTATATATTTTCAACAAGAGCTTACCTAGTTGGGTTTGAGAAATTTAAACAGAAATAATGATTTTTGATAACACAAGACAGTTTTATCAAAAGTCTGATGTCTAATTCTCTGCTTTAGAAATCAAGTGTGGTGTATTTGCAGTCTATGTATACATTCGTGATAACAAAAAAAGTCGGCCGTTGGCCACAGCATATTCACCCCTCCATATTTTTTCAAAACTTTTTATAGACTATTCAGCTTAGTTCTTAAACGAGTGTTGAATTTGAAAATTATTGACAGTTTGGTGCAAAAATATTTTGTCTTTTGTTGGTAGGGCGCTAATTACTGGTTGAAAGTTGTACTGTTTACTTGGCTGGCTTGTAAAACTAAATCACCATGTACTGTCAGAGTTTTAAAAGTAGTCAGTGAATGTTTTTGTTTTCAAATTGCGGTTTTCTTCTTTTTCGTCTTCGCCTATAAACTAAATTTTAGACCGGGGGTATTTTGCACCAAAAATTTCAAGTGCGCTCTTGTTTTATACTCGCTAACATAAACGAAAAAAAATCAGATTTTTTTTTGTTTTTACGCGATTAGTATGGAATTTTTGTAGAAAATAAACGCCTGAGCAAATGTGAAGAATTTCACATTTTATTTCAATGCCTACTAGATTTATAAATTTTATTTTTTTTATCCGTTTCGTTCAAGCATTCAACATAAAATGAAAATAATTTTACACATACATAAACACGAGCCACACTTGAGTGGAAAGGCAAATGCAGCTTGAGTTTTGTTGCAAAACGCAGTGTGTGGAAAGTACAGCGATTTAGCCTTGAGAAATAAAAAGTGTTTTACTTTGGGAATTTTACAACAACAATTCCATATACATTTCAATCCGGAATGAATAATTTCATTCCACCTAAAAGTAGGATTAGAATTATTCCATTCTTTGTGTAGTTAAAATGCTCACCGCCCGGTTAGGTAATAAAATAATTTTATTTTTATGAGTTGTCACTGTGGGAGTAATGTTGTATTTTTATCGCATAAAGAATAAAAAACCAAATGACATAAATCAACGATACAAAAAATGAGCTTCGATGTTAAACTAATATGAAAAATAAGACATGTAAGTCGAAAACGCATTTTATATTTTCATAAATATTTGTTATGACATAAAATTAAATCACATGCTTAGTTTGATTTTACTAAATTTTTATACCAACCGATAAAAGTATAAAAAAAAATCACTTGGCTGTTACTTTGGGCACAAATTTCATTCCTATTCAAATACGAATAATGTTTCCCAAAGTAAGACCACAAAAATATTAAAGGCCAGTTTATGAATTAGCAGTGTTGGTTTCTGAATGTATCGTAGCAGAAGAAGATACTTCATCATAGTTGGCTTCTTTATCAATAGGAATTTTTAAACCTTCAATTTTTTGATGTACATAAAGCAAACTCGCATTTAACTACTACTGATAATGCTAACTATGATCACGAATTTTCGTTTGCTGTGGCAAATTCAGAACAACCAGTGCTAATTTCAAAACTGCGACAAAACTGCAATCCGTCCTTTATGCTTCGCTTGTAGATTTGAACGTACCGTTCATTTAAAGGCAAATCCAAATACATAGTGTTTTCAAAATGTTGCTTTACCTCACGGCTACAGAAAATTCTAGAAACGACCTTTCTCAAGACAAGAAAAAACGCTACACCTGAAAAACTCGTCCCACTGCAATCAAATTCAAACAAATTGTTTACAAACTGCCGTAAATCATTTCATCCTCTTTTGTTTCGTTTTCCGTTCTGATAAAATAAACTTTCAACATCGCTATATATTGCCTAAATTGAGCAATAAAATACTAAATTGTAACAAAATATATTTAAATGACGGTGCCGAACTTTATTACTGGTTAACCATTTATTTATGTTTGTACAATATCCATACGATACCGTACACGTTCATACATACACTGTACATAAAAACGGAATTATCGCCATTTACCTAAAGACTATTTATTTACTTTGTAATGTGTTTGTTGTAACCATTTTGCTGGATAAATTAATATATTTACAACAACAAGAATATTTAGTTTTTCAATTATATAACTTTTTTGTGTTGTAAAATGTACGTTGTTGTTAAAATAATAAAATTAAAGTTTAAGTGTCAAATTATTTTCATTCCAGGTGAGTTTTAAGTAATAACAGTTCGTTATTGCATGATGAGAACTAGAAGCATAAAATTAAAGTTAAAAATTTTTTCAAAAACGTTTTAAGTGCCTCGTTTTTATTATGAACAGCTTTGATAAAAACTTTATTTTCGATAATCATATATGTATAGTACGTGACATAGACATTCTATCCTAGCTACTGAAACACATTTAGACGTACGTACAAACACGTACTCGAAAATACGTATTTAAAAACTTAAATTGTTTTAATAACCTGATTACGAAAATTAATTTTTGGGAGAAAACCTTTTAGTTATAAAAAAAAACTGTTTAAAATTTTATTAAAATATAAAATAATTTTTATTATATATAATTTAATATAAATTTGCCAATGCTGAGGGAATATTCAAATTGTTTTTGTTAATTTTCCAACTTATCTAAAAAATTTCCGATCAACTAAAACAAAACAAATAATTTACATGGAAAACGAGGCAACACAGAAAATTTAATAATGGCTTCACAGTTTAAGAAAATCTTTGCTAAGGATCAAAAAATATTATATTGTATTTTGTTGTTGTTATTGTAAAATGTTTAGTGTCATGAACAGTTGGGCCGGGCTATTTTATTATAATTTTACATTTATACTAATGATAGCTTAAAAAATTTAATGAATATTATAGCATTCGTGTAATTATTATTTTAATTTTTTTTTTGTGTGTTCCGTTTCTGGTGTCATCTGCCGTATATTTGGATAATAAAATATTTATGCTATCTTTGTGTCTGGTTTCTGGTTAAAAACACAAAAAACTTACTCTACAATTTTTTTTTTTTTGCCTTTTATATATTTATTTATTTTTAGTGTTTCCTTGTTTTATCTACCATGGCATATTAAAGCTTTCAGTTAATAAAATATAAACTAGTGGTTTATAGTTTTTTATTATTATAAAAATTACTAAAATAAATATTTAGCCATTCATTGTGTTGTTGTGAATAATCGTTGTTTACCGTGGGTCTACATTCATGTTCAATATCGAAAACGTGCGATGAAAAAATTGGCTTATTAGTCATTAATTATTAAGGATACATTATAGATATGTACTATATAATAAAGAGGTAAATTATTATTAAAGTTTGTTACAGCTAATAATGGCATACGTATAAAACACATTAGAAAGGTGTTATACAAATTAATTTTAATTATCTTATAGGTAGAAACAAGATGGAGGTAACCGAGCCACATTTTCATGGAATGGTAAGTTGTGGTCGTAATCCCAGTCACTTTATTCTTTCACAAGAAAATTAGAAACTTCTTCAAGCATTCAATTTCAATTCTTTTAATGTACACAACATAGTATGGACTCCAACTCGTTACAGCGAATTCCAGTTGAGATCGAACGTAAGCGAAATAGAATGAACATAAGGTTTGAATGTCTTTAAATTTACCTGTCCATCTTTTAATAAATTCGCTTTCACAATACAATTTTCAATATGCCTATTGAAACTGGCATTTCCGACAAATGTAACATCTACAGTCAGAAACATTCAGATGTATACGGCATACCATTTTTATTAGAGTGTTGAAATTTAATAAGAAAATGAAATTTTTTTCCGATTTTTTTTTTATAATCTTAGTTTATTTATTATTTTAGAGAATAAAAGCAAAAAAATAACAAAACAAAAAAGGTTATCCTTGAATATTCATTTGAAGATCATAAAACGTACAAACATTCAGATGTATACGAGTTCACGGAAAAACACTTGAGCATAAAGGAAAGCACTTGAGCTATAAGTTTTTAGTGCGTATTTTTTCTCTACTTTGGTTTTTTGTTTATTATTTAATCAGTATACTTCAATATCTATTTTATTTCACACCCGTAATTTAATTGATTGTAATCTTTCATAATGGGTAAGAGTACGTCGGTTAATATTAGATTGTTAGTGATTTTCTACTGAATAAAAGAGCAAACTTCGAGTGAAATCGTGATAATACTTAACATTTGTAAATCAGCAGTACAAAACATTTATGATCGGTATTTTAAATAAGGCCGAATAGAAAATACACCCAGTACAGAAGGTCCGAGGAAAATATCACCATCAGATGAAAAGTTCATTAAGCGCGAAATAGGGCAAAATCCTAAGTTTAACTGAAGTGGAATTAGCTAAAATGCTCTTCAGGTTTAATGGTAAAAATATAAATCCAATTACAGTTGAAAGAATTTTAAGAAAAAATGGTTATTTTTCACGTATAGCGAGGAAAATACCTTTTATTAGTAAAGAAAATAAAACGAACAGTAGGTTTTGGCTTAAAATATTAAAATGAAAGTATGTATCAAGTTTTGGAAAAATGTGATTTTTGTCGATGAAAGTCAATTTACTTTGTTTCAAAGTGGTAAAAGGGAAGAAAAAGTTTGAAGAAAACGTGGTAAAGAGTGTAATGTTAGAAAAGTATGCCCAACGTTTTAACACGGTGGAAATAGTGTAATGTTCTGGGGTACTATGGGTCATAAAGAAGTTAGACATTTGAAATTTTTGGATGGGATTATGGACAAGGAAAAATATTTAAACATGTTAAAGAAGATTTTAAAAGGATCGGCTCCATAACTGGATATTTAAAATACTTTTCCTTTTTATCAGGACAATTATCCAAAACATGAAGCATCGATTGTTAGAATGTGGTGTCTTTTCAAGTGTCCAAAAGTGATTGTAATTTCCCATTATTTCAAATTGATTTCTCATTTCCCATTATTACAAATTGTCGGTCTGTTACAAATTGTCGATAAGAATTGAACAAATTTATGTAAATCGAGTGAAACCAAAAATGTGAAAAAACTTTCTGGAGTGCGTTTTGATGGCAGATGGAATCAAATGCCTTACTGAAATCCGTGCACGATGTAGCGTGGATGGTGTTTTTCTATATCGATAATTATTTTACTGGTGAATTCAACCATTCTATTGATATATGACGTGCAATTGTGGATTTAAAGTTGTTGCATAATACTAATTCAAACAATTTTGAAATTGATGATGTATTTGATATTCCTCTGTAGCATGTAACGTCGTCTTGTTTACCCGATTTAAAAATTGGTGTAATTTTTGAAATTGTCCATTTTTTGGGAAACACACTGGAGCTTAAGCAGTCATTGAATAGATAACATAATGGAATTGCTAAAATATCAGCGTACTTAAATTCAAATTTATTATCCATATTATAAATTATTACAATGAAGCTTTACAATAAATATGTGAGAGTCCAGAAGATAAAATTATTTTCTTCTTAGTTCTTAATGAAAAATTTATTAATTGCTATTACCATTTTGTGTTGATAATATTATTAATTGTGAAGGAAAAACTAATGAAAGATAAGAAAACCTTACTGAATATTAATTTGAAACTTACTGAACTATTTAAAACTAAATCTATTATGTAATAAAACAGATATACAGTGCTGGGGAAAAAAATTGGGCAAAATATTTTATTGCAAATTGGAGTCTTTTTTTGCTAAAATTACAAAACTTTTGAAAGCAATTGGCTTTTTTTTCATTTTAAATATGTACATGTATGACGTAATTTTTTGAAAAAAAAAAATTTACCTGCGCTTTATGCACAAAACCCCGAAAAATGCCAAAATATTCAAAATACGTCGATTATATTAATAGTTAATCAACTGAGGTATTTCTATTGATTATAACACAACCTTGGGTAATATTAGTTGTGGACCATGTCAATTAAAAAAAATAAACAGGAGCTACACATCCAAGGGTGGGAACAATTTATCCAATTTATAATTGTGACCAAAAAGAATAAAAATTCCTGATCCAACTGTGATATCCCAAATGATCTTGTCACAAAATCCGGAATAAGAAGTTATGGACTATTTCAGATAGAAATAATAACCCAAATAACAATTCAATAATCTACTAAAGTTTGAACAATAAGTTAATGACTATTTGCCAAACTGGCATGATTCCAAAGTAATAATCCATATACTTGAGGATGACACATCTCATTTTGCCTAAGGATTCTCAATATATATGAACATTAATATTTATCTTTTCTAATTGGCATGGTCTTGAACTAAAGCCCCATATATCTGAGCTTGTGATAAGATTTCTATGGATACCTCAATAGGCCTAAGAATTTTTATTACAATTGGTCATAATACAAAATTCTATAAAATATCCTCTCCCTTGGATGTGGACTCTTTGAAAAACCTTTCTAACACGGTCTCCACCTAACACCCCATATACCAAAGCTTCTGTTAAGATATCTAGGGATATCTCTAACTGACATAGCCCCCAACAAATAATTGATATACCTCAGGTTGTGCTTGGGTCTCTATGGGTATCTGTTGTAGCCATAAGAATTCTCATTAAATTTGTTTCTAATTTTTAATTAGAAAAAGTTCCCTCCCTGTTTTTGAGCTTGTTTTTGGTTTTGAAGATTTTTTCTATTACCCCACCCATTTTAGTATCTCAATATTCGAGTTATATTATGATTTATTTTGGATTTTTTAAAGTTAAGTGCCAAATATTTAAAATAATGTTAATAAATTAAATGTTACAGTAATATCCGCTTTATACAGGTGTCATTTTGATAGGTACCAACACATATAAACGTTTAAACTTCACACTGCTGTATAAACATGTGAACTTTTGTTAATTGTTTTTACTAGTAACGCTTCAGCAGTATCTGCTCATGCATCGATGAAAGTTCTTATTTAAGCTTTTTTCCATAAATTGGTGGGCCCCAGTGATTTTAAACCGGTATCCACCGGAAGTGCAGCTTCCATTGGAGCTTTTTCGTTTTTTAAAAATTAAATTTTCAGTAAGGGTTTGTAGCCTTTGCCTGCTTTTGACCCGTCAGATGTTTTCGGGCCTACTCGTCGTAAGGGGGGGCTCATTGGTCAAAAGCGGTTTTGGCAAAGCACAATATTTACATCTGACTTACGATACGTTTATCCACTCTCATAACTCTCACATCACCATAATTAGATTTAATTTACCAAATCATTTCTTGAATCAACAACAACCACAAAAAAAAAATAATAGAAGCACTCGAATTATCCTAACCGTTAGAATCTTAATACTAGATAACAGTAGGCACAAGAAATTATATTTAAGATCGAGAAAAAGAAATGACGGAATTTAAATATTAAACTAACCAAAAGAAATTAAGAATAAAAACCTCAATGAAAAGACACGATCATTACAATATACGAAAGCTACTTTACTCAATAAAACAAAAAAATGTAAAGAAAGATACCTTAATCCTTCCAATAGGTCGTGGTAGAAGGCGAGATAACCATTGCCGATGCACTGATATCCTACGCTGCTCCTATTTTCCCGCAAGAAATGTCGCCTGCTTGTAGACTGCTCGCGTGTACCGCTCCCCGAGATGTTGTGTGATCCTGCACACTCAACCTTCACAAATTTTTTTTTTTTTATATTTGGCTGCTACATAAACTACGAAGGCGAACCGTATACAGCTAAGCTCAATTTGTTGTTGGTATGATTTTCGCCGTTGCTAACTGATATCGTGAAGAATTTAACCGTAGCACTGATTAATTACTAATTAACCAACAATAACTTTATTTTTCTTTCCACCAAGTGCAATACACTTATAATTTTTTTCTTTGTAATTCAAAAATTGTTCATGGCGTTTATGATGCTTAAGCCATAAATCCACAATTTAATAATTGTTTTCTTTATAGAACTGGTTAATAATTAAAACTTTGATGAACTTAAATTTTATTAAACTTTATTAAATTTAATTATTATAATTCTTATATTTATTTATGTTTCTTTTATAATTTATATATTTATTTAGTTTACAAAAAACAGACTTGAGTACAACTTTTCAATTATCTTTAATACACAAATAATATAAAAAAAAACTGATCGCTTCACTGGCGTTTTTATCTTTTCTTTGTGCGGTCTGTTCTCTACTGACTTGAAATTTTTTTCGTTTTTTCTTTTCTCTTTCGGCCACCCTCCTCATCAATAAAAAAAATTTACCTATAGGGGGGGGGGGGGAAGATCTATATGGTAATACCAGGAGAAGTATTTTATGGTTCTATGTTTATATCGATAATCGATAAATTAATAACACCATAATAGCTGGGTTCTATACCAATCGTTACAGGTTGACCTTGTTGGTATTCTGAAATTTAAGCAGTAATAATGATTTTGAATTATACAAGAAAATTTTACGAAAAGTCCGAAAATTTTAATTTTCCGCTTCAGAAATCAAAAGTGGTTTATTTGAGATCAATGTATACATTCGTGATAAAAGAAAGTCGGGTGTTGGCCATAACAAATTCACCCTCCTTTTTATTTTTTTTAAACGTAGCACATTTGCAATTAACGTTGTTTCGTCTTCAATCAAATTATCTCCGGTATTATTGGAGCAAAGTAATATTTTTATTCTAAATGGTTTCTGGTTTTGTTTTTCTAAAATCTAAAACACAAGTATATACAACTCTTTACAATATCCGAAATTTTTAAAGTTGCAACTTTTTAATTGTTTTTAATAAACTTTTATAACTTAATTAGAATTAATTAAATCTGATGAAAGTTATGTTGGTTGGGGTGGTTGTGGTAATTTCCAAAAATTCGATATAGGATTAATTAATTATTTGTTTTGATTTGTTTGATCTGATCCCAAATAATTGCTAAATTAACTAAGCTTATAAATTGTCTCCTTAGTAGCGATTTATAATAACACAAATCCCTGCAGAATAATTTAACAAGATATGATAATTGTAAAGGTCGTCCTACAAAATTTTTAATACAAGTGGAAAAAAATATTTCAGTTAGAACGCGATATGTGGTAATATAACCGCCCATTATATACCAAATAACATTTTGGCTGTAAAGGTCGACATGAAATTTTGAACGACGTGTGTTCTCGCAACATCCTCTTTTTGTGTAAAAACTCGATGTTTTTCAACATTATACATAATCAATCACACACAGTAAATTATAAATGAATGAAAATATTTTTGGAAAAAATGTTAAAAAAATTATTTCATACATGTCTATGAAACTTTATAAAAAAGCGAATACGTAAATACTCGTAACATACCAAAACATGTGTCTTCATTTATTTAACTCATCGAGTCATGCATAGTACGTAATAAAGGCATTTAAATAACGCAAGTTGAATTCATGGTATATAGACGTAAATATATGTAAATTTTTTGTTTAGTATTTAAACTACAACTAATCACTACTCCTAAAACTTAAAAATTACGATTTGTGTTTAGAACTTGGGTGCAACAGGGAAAACGTAAAACGACAACACCGAAAGACTTTAAGCTTATAAAAATCGATGTAGACAACTTTTAATCTTATTTAAATGATAACACATAAAATTTCAAAACATATTTTTTGGTTTGTCGAAAATTTTGTACGTATGTACTCGTATGTCTGATAATGCTTGTCTAGAAATAAAATATTTACTTTATTGTTTCTCACTATACAAAGTATTAAATATTAGAATAAACTTAATTAAAATTTAACTGGACCACACTATGTATGTGGAATGAGTGGTTTGCATCCTTCCAGCAAGCAGTAATTGAATTTGAGTACAAAGTACTTGCACATATTGCATTTCCCACAGACTATTTTAGGTGTCTCATCTACATATCGGTGAAATTTGTTGCAATTTGATTATTACATATTATAATTCGGATATTAATTTGACATTCTAGATTTTATTTTGAACGAGCTTTATTTAAATCTGCAATCGTTTTAATTCAATATTATAATATTGCGATGTACGTGTATACATAAAACTTTCAGCTGTCATAAACTATGAGTAGCTGTATAATACTTTGTTGCATTAAAAAAAGATATTTTCATACAAAAAAATACGATTTCATAAAAGTAACTGCATATAAATTTTGAATGACAGCATAAACAATTTTTCGGTTTAAAATTTTAATATAAAATATTACCGTATATAGTCGAACAGTACGAGTACGAACACAAAGTCCGTATGTGAAAACTTATAATGTTATGCAAGGATTTTACTGAACGTCGAGATAACAAACCCGTGAAATTGGTGAACAATTTGAAGTGAAATGGATTTGGGTATAAAAATAATTAAGAAAAAATTCGCGTAAAAATTGTTGATCAATTCAAATTTAAATTAATAGAAAAACGAATATATAAAATGTTTCCATAAAATAAATGTCCCATTAAAAAATATCTTTTTGTTAATCTCTCTATCCGGGCCTTGTTTTACGAATTTCACGGGTTTATTGCTTGCAGCAATTTAAAACAATTACGATCCCAGTATAAACCTGATACCCTTTTACCCTCATGTATGATATAACGAAATTTTTTTTTGTTTCTGCATACCATTTCACAGGCCATACTGTATATCGTATATGTAATCATGTAAAGAGCCAGTGTATATCGTTAAATAAAAATAAACTACCATTTAGTCTTTTAATATTTCAATTAAACCGAAACAGTTCTGAAAATTTTTCAACATTAAAATTTATGGTTCATGTTTCTATTTTTTTTTGTGTATTTAAAATTTCGGCAGATGGCTACAATCTAACTTTTTAACTTGGTTTATTGTTTTTTATTTTTAGAAAATGCTTTTATAGAGTGAAGTTACTAAAAACCTAAAAAGAAAATTTATTAACTGAAGTGGTTTGTTTGTAGTGATTGATGTTAGACTTTTTAAAGTGGTGACTTGTACGGCATTATTGATTTTTGAGATACTTACGATTTCTGTGTACAAAATACGAAAAATAATTCACGACGATTGTACAATTCGGCGGGTTTAGTGCATCGGGAGTTTCTTAAATCCGCATTTGAAATTATTTGCATTATAGAATCCACCGGAAAACTGCATTATCGATCCGCAATAAATCTGCATTTTCATCTGTACGTCAAAATTTTAACATTCAATTTGGTGTTTTTTACATTTCTGTTTAGTTGGTTTCTATATAAACTTTTTGGTAATTATTTTAAAAAATAAGATAAATGGAATGAAGAGGTGTTTTACAAATTAATAGGAAAAAGCATAGAAAAGCAGTACGAAATGGCTGTAAAGATATATTAAAAGTAAGCAAAAAATTTCTATGATGACATTTCATAATCATCTTTGTACATAATATAGATTTTTTTTTGTTTTAATTTTATATTTTTTGGAAATATCTACACTAACGGGGGACAGGAACCAACGAATACTCGGTAAGGATGTCACTTACAAATTCAAATTTTGTGCTAAACCTTAATTTTTTAGCTGGCTTCTATTTCTTCCGCTGTGGAGGTGGTGTTGTCTTCTTGGAGTTATTATTCGCCTGAAAAATCAATAAAAATTTTAAACTGCTCTTCATAATATCCGGTTGAATTTTAAAGTTGACGATTGCAATGCTAAAACAAGTCTCGAGCATGATAATCTTGGTGATATAAGAAATTCTCAACAAGATGAACAGTATTTGTCAGAAGCGAATGATTTCCGTAACCAAATATTGTAAAATTTTTGAATTCTGAAATAAAACAACTTGATCTTTCAATGGCTATAGTTTCGTTATTTAAAACAAAATATAAAACTATTTGACTTATCAACCTTCTTGGCAATTATCACAAGATAAATTTATAGCTTTCGAACAAAATGTTTTCATGACTATTATTTTCTTCTAATTAGGCTTTAAATATTTGATTGGATTCTTTTTACCAATCGCAAAATTTTTCAAATGCTCTATATTTCTTTTTTTGATTTAAGTTGAAAACGTCCCATCCTTTATTTTCAGTTCACGCAATTTCACAATACTGTTGTATTTCTGTTTGTCTTTCTATTTGTTTCTCTAAAAGTTACACTTCTTCGGTGCTTTAGCTGTTTTCCGTACTTCGGTGTTTCGTTCAATGGTTGGTATTTCAATTTCCAACTCATTTTCAAACATTTACGATGGAGAGATAACAAGTTCATCAACGATAGGTAAATTTTGTGTTTCCACACTAATATTGGTGACGTCATTTATTGTCCGGTTTAGTGGAACTCCGAACTTATTGGCATTTATCCCGTCTACAGCATCCGGTAGAGATACTAGCTGTATTACCTCTTCGTCTAATGCTGTGAATACCAGTTTTGTATTCGCACCGCCCCAGTGCTTTAAGTTTTAAGTGAGCCATTTTTTTAAAGCGGATTTATAGTCGCTCCAGACCTAAAACTACAAAAATTTACAATTACAATTTTAATTTTATTCGGTCATGCATCTTCCTATAAAACAATAAACCTTCTTCCATTCCGCCCTCTCTTTTATTTGTAGCCCCAGTGAATTTAGATCGTCTCTCAATTTTTGCCAGAACTCTAACACAACTTCTGGTCCTTCATTGGTTAGGTTTTTTTGCTATATTTCCGTGTGCCTTCATCATTAACACCATCATACCAAATTGTGATCAGTTAGTCGTACGTTTTCCTTAAAAATAGAAATTTAATTATTTAAAACAATTTATTTAATTTATTTAAAAAAACAATCTTTTTTAAAATTCTTACATTTTCTTATTCTCCATTAAGCTAAAATCACTTGAGCTTCATTCGCTTACGCATTAAATTTAATTCGGATTTAGAATAACATTTATTAAAAAGAGTTAGTTTCACTCACAGATTCTATACTATGTATTTTACGAACTGCATTACCGTCATCCGTTTTCTTTTGATCCGGTGATCCGGCGTTTTCAATAATAAGTCGAAATCGAATGAAATTCCCGCCGCGTCAATCCAGCGAGTTGGATAATCGACGTGAATTATTTCATCTCTACGGAATTTCTTCTATCTTTAAATGGAAAGCTTTGTTATTATCCATCCGAGTAGAAATATTACTGACAGGATTAAAAAATTAAAAAATATTTCGTTGACCACTAGCACTATGCGAGAATTAATATTGTCACACTTTACGTATTATGTTATCCACTGCAAGGTTTAAAGTAATATTTCCTTCTTGGCGGTGTAATTTTCGTTTTAATGTTGAAAGTTTGGCATGGGATCTGGAACAAGGTTGGTACGAATTTTCTCTGAAAACGCTTAACGAGAATGTACAGGGTTATCCAATCCGAGGTTGATAAAGTAGAAATCTGTATACCGACATCTGTCAAAGATAAACGTCAAGTACGCTATCATTTATTTAGTTGACTGCCATTTAAGAATATGGAGCATTTAACAATCGACCAACGCGTTAAAATTATTAACAGAAAAACAGGCCGTCGATGCTGATTTTTCGAACAAAATTTTCTTCAGTGATGAAGCTCATTTTTCGCTTGGTGGATACGTTAATAAGCAAAACTGTAGAATTTGGGGCTCAGAAAATCCACAATTGATTGTAGAGAAGCCATTACACCCGGAAAAAGTCACTGTTTGGTGCGCATTGTGGTCTGGTGGTGTGATTGGGCCGTATTTTTTTGAGAACAACCATGGACGAACCGTTACCGTCAATTCTGAGCGCTATGGCCGCATGTTAACCGATTATTTTTTTACGAAAATCGAAGATTATGATCTTGACGATATGTGGTTCCAGCAGGATGGAGCAACCAGTCACGTAACACCAGCAAATCGAGATCTTTTGCAAGAGAAATTTCCTGGACGTTTGATTTCGCGATTGGCTGATGTCAATTGGCCTCCAAGATCCTGTGATTTAACGCCTTTGGATTTCTTTTTGTGGGGCTACGCGAAAGATCGTGTTTACGCAAACAATCCTCAAACTCTTGACGAATTGAAAACCAATATTCGTAAGGTAATGGCCGAGATACCGCCCGAAATGTGCCGAAAAGTCATTGAAAATTACCTCAAAAGAATCAAGGCCTGTAAGAAGTCCCGTGGAGGACATTTGAATGATATCTTGTTTAACTAAAAATGGCAAGGATCAATCGGTAAAATGAAATAAAATTACAATACATTCCGAATATTTTGTGTGTTTTTTTTAAGTTTACTTTATCAACCTCGAATTGGATAACCCTTTACATAACTAGCGCATTTTGATTAATTCGCGTCTCCGCATTTTTCGCTCAAAACATCTTTTAATATTGAACAGCTGTACTCCTCCTACCGTCCCCGTTTGAAATCTCGTTGCAGTAAATGCAACACGCATTCTCCAACAAACTTTTACGTATATTCGGAAGTTTCCTCGATGCAAGCGGGTCTCTTATTTCATCCAGTCTTTCATTCGAACTATAAAAGTGTATAATTGTTTTACATATTACGTTGTGGAGTTAGCCGTTCTTTTTTCTTAGGGGCGAAATTATTTTAGTGATTTATATTAATGTGCGAGTATTTCGGCAAAATATCCAGTTTTATTTAACTATTTTAAAAGATTTTTATCCAACGGAAAAATAAGAATTAAAGTAACATTTTTGTATTTTAAAAGATTTAATATTAACGAACACGCTTTGTCAGGTTTATTAAATCTCGTAAAAGCAAATGGCTGGAAAGACAAACATTTTAACCATGGAGGTAAAACTGAAAATGGTTAAGGAAATAGAAAGTGGTGAAAAATTTTCTGTATTAGCCAGAAGGCATAATATAATTGAATCAAGCAAGCGTAAGAAGAATAAAATTAAATGCTGAAAAAATTGAAAGTTTAGTTGCTTGTTCTACACCATTATCTGGAAAAACCACTAAAAAAAATTGAAATTCTGTGTTAGAGAATTTCAGTCTCCTAATTGCTAAGCGTTTGGATAGAGGACCAAAATCAAAAACGAATGGCCGTTAGTTCATTTTAAACCTTTTGAAAAAGGAAGAGCAAACTTAATGTAATTCTGGGGAGCTGCAAACCACAGTAAACGATAGTTTGTAAGGTTCAAAGAATGGCAAAACTTACACAATAAAAAATGAATAGGGGAAGCGGCTTGTTCTGATACGGTAGCGGCTTCTTTCAAAGCTGGCGAGATTGGCCTAAAGAAGATAAATCTGCTCCTTATTTCAAGGTTCCAGAAGATAGACTATCACTATTGCTATGTGGAAATGCCTTTTAAAGGAATTCAAAAGGCTCTCTGCCAGTACATTGGAAACAAGAAAGCTTGGATGACAGGTAAGTATTTCGAATACTGATTTTTAAATTGCTTCTGCATAGAAATTGAGACTTACTCCAAACGTGAAAACATTGTCTTTAAGATTTTGCTGATTCTTGACAATGCGCCAAATCGTCCAGCGCACTTGGCTGATTTGCAACCCCCTTTAACGACTTTTTTACAACTAATTGAAGCTACTGATGGATCAGGCAGCCACTCAATTCGTGAATATTGGCAACAATACAACATCTTACACGCCATGCAAAATACTAAATTTGCATGGGATGAGGTAAAGAACTCCACAATGAATGGCTTTTGGAAAAAAAACATGGCCATAGTGCTTTAGAAGATATTACAGAACCTATAGAATGGACTCAAGGAGATCTTTCTGTTGAAGAAACATTAACATATTTTGCAGATAATGGGGTAGATACTTGATCGGCTAGCAAGCAAGCAATTTGCTAGCAGAAATCCTGACTACTCAATCAATTATACCAAGGAAATTTAAATTTCAAAAATACAGTTTTCATAAATTTTTTTTTGTGTATTTTTGCGATGTTACAGTTATTTTTACTGTCTTTGCAATCGTAAAAACAAAAATAAAAATCTTATTAAAAATATAATATGAAATTTAAATTTCGTTTGTAAAATTGATTGAGTAGTCAGGATTTCGGCTACCTAATTACTTACTTGCTAACCAATCGAGTATCTACCCCAATAACAATGATGAAAATAACGGAAATTACGACGTAGAAATTGTTGAAAAATAAATAGTTTTCGGTTTCGATGTCTAAAATTTTCGATTTCTTCTAATCCGTCCACGTGATAAATTAGTTTATTATACATCAACTGTGTTGGTACATTTGATAATTTTTTAAAATTAAATATTTACTTCGGTGATTATAAATAATCCAAACCAGTTTGGTTAAGGTAACAAAAATAATAATAATTCATTATTTATACTGTGTCCGAATTGTGTGATAAATATTTTCTAGCACAAATATTTGACACTAACGTGAAAATTTTAGTATTTGGAAAAAAAAATTTCAAGTTGCTGCCCGAATTCTGTGATAATTTTTTCGATAAAAATTCTCACCCTCAGTTTTAATTTTAATTTGAAAATATTGAATTTAATCATTATAAGATTAACATTAAGTTATAAATTATTAAAAACACTTGAAATCTTAAATCCAGTTTTATATTTATTTAATTTTAACTTTGTATTGAATTATTTAAAAATCGAAATACAATGATATTGTTTCTTAAGTCCATTTCTTTCACATATTAAACAGCTTCTAATCATAATCAATGAGATAAACAAGTGCATTCGATAATTTCCATCCATTTGAATTATCACTTATCTGTCAAAAATTGCTATGCCTATAGACTATGATAATTCGTGAGTCTTCGATATTTTCACAATGTTTGTACTAAAAAATATTTATCACACAATTCGGACACGGTCAGATTAAAATGATATATAGTTTGCTGTGCTTGAACGTGCATGGCGATAAAAAAAAGAAAACTAATGACAAAAAATATTAAAAATATTTATGGAGGCCGTGGCCGTGCCCATCTAATCATTGATTTAAAGTTCCTAATTTGGGAACGACTTTAGTACTGCTTACCAATTTAAAATTGTATATGAAATTAATTTAGCTGGTGGCCTAGATAGCTTTGACTAGAGGATTAAGAAAAATTACCCGAGAGCGTAGGAGCGGGGTTCTACAAACATATCAAAAACATAAGAGCCGGTGACGCCATTATTAAATGTTACTCCAAAATTCAAACATTTTTCAAAAATCATTCATTCATTCATTGAAAAAACTAGTCAGAATGTTAATTCATTGATGGAGCTGCCACTCCTGGCTCACGGATTTCCACCAATCGAATAAGTTTAAGTATGAAGTTTGATTCCGAATCGTCAATCCACCTGGACTATAGACATGCCAAATTATGGGGAAATAAAGCTTTTTTATTAAAACTCGTCATTTTCATTAAAATTAAAAAAAATACTTAAACTAATTTTGCTTGAAATTTAATACAATATCATCGTTTACGACACACAAATATCAAACTTAAACGGGTGTACTACGGAATCTCGGTTTTCAAAATGTCGGTTTCAGAATCTCGGTTTTAAAAAATCGCGGTTTTCAAAATCTCGGTATTCAAAATCTCTGTTTTCAAAATCCCGGTTTTCAAAATCCCGGTATTCAAAATCTCGGTTGTCTTTTCTTTTAGTTCTAATGCACAAAATAATTAATAAAGTTTTTTAATTTCAAGATTGTACTTGCAACATTTTGTAATTGCAACATTTTGTAGTTGCAATATTAATAAAAAAAGCAATATTTTGTAATGCAACTTTTTGAACTGCAATAATTGTAGAGGCCAACGGCTTCGATAACTCTCACGGGCACGCGGGAGGTTGTTGCGCCCCCTCCCCCGCTTAGCCCTCCGAGGGGCTTTAGCTTTGAACTTCTGGGGACGTAGTAGTCGGGATCGGGAGCCTACCGAAATCTTGGTTTTAAAAATCTTGATGTTATCAAAATCTTGGTTTTTTGCTATCTTGGTTTTTTAATTCTTGCTTTTCAAAATCTTGGCATTTAAAATCTTGGGTTTTCGGACAACAAAATCTTGGCTTTTTTAGATCTTGGTTTTTCTGAAAGTTTGTTAAAAGAATTAAAAATAGAATTATGAATATATAAAAGTATGAAATTTTCCTATTTTGCCCCCTAAATAATTTCTATATTTCTTTTTTTAATTAGAATCTACAATGGTCGTCCTGAGAAGGACGGATAATAATTCAAAGTTGAAAATAACTAGGCGGGAGTGGTATGGGATTTGGTTCTTGTCTGCTTTTGCTTTTTATCCCTCTTAAATAGTTCTTTTCGAACCATAACCCTATTTTCCGACTATCTGGATGAATCGATTTTTTCAGTTCTTTATAATAGCCCAAAACATCATTTTCTGGTACGAAAGCTAAACTTTTTAGCATTCGAATATTTAAACTGAAATTCTCATCGTTCCCATATTTGGTAACACAACCTTGAGCTTGAACCTTGCGCCAAATGATTTGCCCAAATTAGAACAAGTATCCTTTATATTGGGCCTCCGGAAAAAATATTTTTAAAGCCGATACACTTGCTTTTTTGAAATCGGAAATTACGACTTTTAGCTTCAAAGGTATGTTTCATTCACATGCCAATTTACATATTTCATAGAATGTCTTGAAATAAGCCACTTGAGTTTTAGAACTCATCACACAAAACAACAATGGTACAATGACCCGTTCGATTTTGCATGAATGGTTTTAAGTTTAATTCTTCATTGTGTTCTTAACACAATAATTTTTTAATAATCAAAACTCTTTTCTGCTAAGACAAATAGTTCTCTTTCTAAATATCGTATTTCTTCTGGGATCCTTATATTTAAAATATTTTCCGGTTGTTTTATAACAGTAACTCGGACTCTAGTTATTTTTTGCTTTTGAGACTGATTGCTCGGTAATTACACCCGGCATGCCGGTGGATATTCACGATTTTAATTATTTGGGAAGGCAACAGTGGGGTATTTACTGCGTCATTTTTCACGTGCTCATTCATTTCAAATGTCGCGTTTTCGTAAGAAGCAGGATCATGATGTATGGTTGGATGGACCCTTTTTCACTATATGAGAACCATTCGCGATTACGGTAACCACTCTTTCCTTGCATAACAGGGATTATGTTTCAGCACAAACCCATTGAAAAGTTGTACTTTTTCTTTCCAAGTGATACGCGTATCCGTCGATTATTAAATTTTGTCTCCCCTTTTTGATTCCACAGTGGTGATATTCATAAATCATAATGGAAATTATGCGCTATTCGAATGCAAATATTTACGATTCTACGTCAACAACACTTTTTATAACTTTTAGCACTATTTTTAACACTTGATCAATTTTACCAAGAACAATTAATTAATTAGCGATAGATTTTCGTCATTTAAGTAACCAATATTACATGCAAGAAGTAAATATAATTTTTTCTGGGAAATCCCCGACAATTCAATTTTCCAAATTTAAGTGTTTCCCCAGCTTTATGAAACTGCTTATAATTTTTTCCTGAGAATCCAAATCAATTTAATTTTCTAAATTTAGGGGTATCTCCAGCTGTTACGAAACGTTTTAATACATACATATGTCGTCTATTTTCAAGCGTGCATATTTTGTAATCCGCGCATCTTGTTGAGTACGGAGGTAACCGAGCCACATCTTCATGGAATGGTAAGTTGTGATCGTAATCCCAGTCACATCATCATCATGCCAAAGCTTTTTCTAAAATTTGGCATATCCCAATGAAATTTGGTGAACCAAAAGCAACTCTTTTCATGTGTGTTCGTTTTTTGCATTATTGTAAAGTAAACATGTAACAAAAAAAGTTCACTCAGTTTTTTTACAATTTAGAATGACAATTTTAAAGAAAATCGTATGTCCCCCTACATACAGACATAACACATGGCACGGATAATTTTAAAGAATATCGTACCGAAAAATGGGTTACCCTCGATAGCCTAAACATTTTTAAACAAAAAATAAAGAAAATACCAAAAGCCAATCCCAAAAAACAAAATCTCATATAAAAATAACCCATGAAAAACTTAATCCCCAAAAAATTATTAACTGAATAAAAATGGGCGAAAATAATATCCCAAAAAGGATAATCCAAAAATTATAATCTCAAAAATTTCCCAAGTACGGCCAGGCCAAATCAATCTAAAATTGCGCGCGCAGATTTGGATTAATTTGGTCTTATTTGGGAAATATTTGTAAAGTTTAATTTAATGTTTTTAATTAGTTGCTTGTAAATAATAATATTGTTGCTTGTAAATAATTAGAATAATTTCATCCTGACATTTATAATTACAAATGGATTAAAATAGTCTTGTTTTGCTTTAAAAAAAATTGGAAAAGTAGCCGAAAATCAAATGGCTAAAAACTGTTGTTTTGTTTTACGACTATTTGGATTTTGGAAAAAAAATGTCCAGTATTTTTTATTTTGGGAATTGTCTTGCCATTTTGTTCATTGATTGATTGATTGGACTGTAGAACCAAGTGCTAGCCAAGAGTCCCGGATAACGCCGGGCCTATTCCTACAGCCTGTTTACACATAACAATAGGAAGGATAGGAAAGGTTTTTTTTTTTTTTTTTTTTTTTTTTTTTTGGGACGGAACGATCCGGTTGCAGACACCTAGCGATCGTACGGCACAACACAATTCTAATCTACTTCTAATCTACTAGAGGAAGGATAAAGTTTTAATAGGTTTAATGGATAACGATGGTATTGCTTTGATCTTCAACAATTGCCTCACTTAATCAGCAACCTGAGAAAAAATAATATTATTTCACGTGCATCTGGAAATTTCTGTAATATAATTCTATATTAATACATTAAAACAGCCCGGTTACAAATACCTAGGTAAAGCCACTAGTTAGTAACATAGTGACAGCACAATTCTAATCTACACAACCAGCAATTAATATTTAAAAGAAATATTAATTCATACCATCTAAAGATTCCTGAAATTAATTCTTAATTAATCTACCGGTTTCCTAAATAATATAAATATTTATTAATTTAATCCTCTACAACTCCACAAGTTACAATATAATTTCCTGAAACCATAGTTATTTGAATTATAATAATAATAATTTGAATTATATTAATAATTAACATTAAATTATTAATAATTTCTCTAAAACCCTTAGCATTTAATAAATCCACTGCAAACTAGCCAAATAACTCAGTAAACATATATTAATTATTAAACCTGAAAACAAACTGTATGATTATTATTGACTACTTAATTGTATTCAATATATTCAACCTTATTACTTACTCTTCATGGTTCAAGTTATTAAGATACATAAAAACATGATTTTCACGCGCAAAATGACAGAAAATAAAAATTTATCTAAAATCATTAAAAATTTGAATTTTTATCGATCTAGAAAGAAATACGGAAAAGAGTTTGTTTTACGCCGCAATGACAATTAAATTCGGCAATTTTCACTGACCCTAGCAAATACTTTATAACTAATGGGCCCTTTCAGGTCCCCTATCATGATCAGTAAAATCATCGCCAATTTGATTTAAAAATTTCATGGTGCTACATATTTTCATAGCGTTGGCCGCGATTTTACTCAACATGTTCCCAACGGTTGCGTGTCCTGAAAGCGCCCATTGTGTATCAAATAAGTGATCATTAATTCATTATAGTAATGAAAATTAAAAGAGTTGCTAATTAACTTACACATAATATAAGTAAGGTCCAGAAAAACAGCACAAAACTAGTCTACTAGGGGAAGGATAGAGGTTTAATAGGTTAAATGGATAATGATGGTATTGATCATCAACAATTGCTTCTTTAAAACAGCAACCTAAGAAAAAATGTTATTATTTCACATGTATCTGGAAATCACCTGAAATTGAATACTATATTGATACTTTTCGACTTCCTAAACAAAATTGATTGTTTCAGTCGGCCCGATTACATACACCTAGGTAAAGACGATGGTTAGTAACACAAAGACAATACAAGTCTAAACTAGACAATCAGCAATTAATATTACAAAGAAATATTATTTCACAAGCCTATGTATATGTCCTGAAAATTAATAATAAATTAATATATTGCTGTTTACCTAAACCTAAATAATATGAACATTTATTAATTAAATAAAGAAAAAAAAAAAAAAAAGAAAAAAAAAAAAAAAAAGTCATAATCATATATAATATAATAAAATAATATAATAAACTAAAATAATTATAAATAAAAACATTCAATTGTGCATCTAATAAATACATGTATACATACATATGTAAACACATGCATACATATATTGTATATATATATACATATATACACACATACAGCCAGAAACATTTATTCGTACACGGCACGTCTCTTCTATCAAAGTGTTGAAATTTAATAAGAAAACGAAAACCTCCCCGGATCCTCCCTACAATCCTAGTCCATCAACCATCCTAGACAGCTGACAAAAAAAAAAAATAATTCAACAAAACAAAAACAAACAAAAAGGATACCAATCTGAAGATCACAAAACTTACAGACATTGAGCCATGCCACACATGGTACATGTGGTTACATAAGTTACTTCACCTTCCTTTATTTCCCCGTTTACCTGCAATATCCGTTTTAACTGTGACATTAAATTTTTCGCTGAATCCAAAATGAAAAAATAGAAATAGAACAGAACAAAACAATACAAAAAAAAATTTGGTGTTTCAATATAAAATAAGGGTCTAAATTAACAATAAAAATCTATGACGACTTAATTTGAAATCAGAAGCTGAAATCGTGTGTAGCCTGGCTGATTCAGTCGTATACGACTTCACGGAAAAACACTTGAGCATACGGAAGAGCTATAATTTTTTAGTGCGTATTTTCTCTACTTTGCTTTTTGTTTATTATTCAATCAGTGCAGTTCAATATTTATTTTATTTCACACTCGTAATTTAATTGATTGTATTCTTTCAAAATGGTTAAAAGTACGTCGGTTAATATGATCGTTAGTGATTTTCTACTTAACATTTGTAAATCAACAGGACAAAAATTTATGATCGATATTTTAAAGAAGGCCGAAAACAAAATACACCTAGCACAAAAGGTCCGAGAAAAATATCACCATCAAATGAAAAGTTCATTAATCTCGAAATAAGACAAAATCCTAAGTTAACTGAAGTAGAATTAACTAAAATGCTCTTCAGGTTTAATGGTAAAGATATAAATCCCATTACAGTTAAAAGAATTGTAAGAAAAATGGTTATTTTTCACGTATAGCAAGGAAGAAGCCTTTTATTAGTAAAGAAAATACAGAAGAGTAGATTTTGCCTTAAAATATAAAAATGAAGGTATTGAATTTTGCAAAAATGTGATTTTTGTCGATCACAGTCAATTTACCATATTTCAAAGAGGTAAAAGGCAACAAAAAGTTTTGAGAAAACGCGGTGAAGATTGTAATGTTAGAAATGTATGTCCAGCGTTTAAACACGGTGGAAATAGTGTAATGTTCTGGGGTGTTATGGGTCATAAAGGGGTTGGTCATTTGGGATTTATTGATGGGATTATCGACAAGGTAAATTATTTTAACATTTTAAAGGAAAATTTATAAGAATTGGCTCGAAAACTGGATATAGAAAATATTTTTCATTTTTATCAGAACAATTATCCTAAACATAAAGCATGGATTGTTAGAATATGGTGTCTTTTCAAGGGTCCAAAAGTGATTGGACTAAGACTCCCCCCCTCCCTCAAGGCCCAGATGTAAATCCAATTAACAATCTCGAAAGGAAAATGAAAGAAAATCATTCAATTAAAAAAAAAACCAATTAAAATCAGCTATTATTGAGGAATGACATAAAATTCCTACAAAAACAACGAAAACATTAGTAGAATCGATACCAGATCGATTGAAGGCTATTATAAAAATAATGGAGTTTTTTTTTCTTAGCAATAAAATAAAATTGAGTTTTATTATAACCCATCGTATACAACTGAATGTCCGTAAGTTCCACGATCCTCAACTGAACATTCAAGAGTAAATCCCTCTCTGTCCGCTCCCGCTCTGCTACTTCTTCCCACCCCTACCGTTCAAAATAATAAATAAACCAAAATTATAAAAAAAACGCGAAAATAAATTTGACCTTCTTAGCAAACTGCAACAACTCTTTTACAAAAAAAAAAAAAAAAAAAAAAAAAAAAACAGCGCCTCCGACCGCATATACACACATACAGATATGCAACCGCACCAAACACAACACAACACTCCCCTCACGCACACACCCACATTTAATACAAATACATACGCAAGAGAAAGAGACACCCCCAAACGATCGACAACAATAAACGGGCAGCATACGTCCACTTTCCTCGCCCTTGTCACACTTAAACACACATCCAACACACAAAACAGTTGTTATGAAACCCCACATTAAAATGAACGAGAGCTATACATTAAATAGTTTAGGCATCTCATCTCCTCCGCTCCAAACTCCATCGTACCCCACTACAACCGGGTATGCAAATCAAACATCCCCGATTCACACACGTCGCGGCTGCAGGAAAGATCATCATCTAAGATAGTAATCCTTATCTGTGGTTTAACTAAACAATTGTTTTTTTTTGTTGCGTACACCCCACGTTTCATTCCATGGTCGAAACATTTGAGAAAACAATCCGTCGAGATATATTTATCAAAACGACGGCAAAATAGGGATAGAACAATTATGAGTATATAACATAAAACCATAATCACACAATAACCACAGCACATAACACATTGCTAGCAAAAACATGTAAAATTGTTTATACATATGTTTACCAACAAAACAATATGTACCTGTCTGAAGCCACTATGAAATAATTGTTACGTCTAAATATCTGTATATCTCTTTAAGTAACCACTAACACAATTGTGTGGGTACGGCAAAAGTACCATGTCAAAAATTTACCCTTGTATGTGTTTTCAACCAACTTACAGATTTGTGCATTCCTTTAACACTTATTTTCGTCCGAAAAAAAGAAAAACACTATCCCTATACACACAATTGTATTGGTTGTACTTCAAGTCAAGCGAAATTTTTATCAAAAACTCATGTAATGGATGATGATGATTTTTTACTCACACATTTGTGTGGTTTGGACTTGAATGGCCCTTTTTTTTGGTTGAGAAAGGGATATATACAAAGAAATTCAGCTCATAAATCACTATCAACGATATCACAGCAATGCCTCCTCGATCCACAACTTTCAAAAACATTTGTGGTCTCAAGAATTCATCAATTTAAACATCGTCTGTTTAAATTGATGAATTCTTGAGACCACAAATGTAAATGTACCCTAAATTACAAATCAAAATTAAATCTCGACCTTATTTCTCGTTATTTCACGATTTCCGCTAGTTAAAAAACGAAGTGTTAAATATTTCTGTTCTTATCAGAAATATGTAGTTGATGGGTTTGGTTACAAATTGAAGAAGGCCACAATTTCTTAGTTGATGTGGATTTCAAGATTGTTGAATGATTTATTTAAGTAAAACATTGTTTAATTTTAACTGAAAATAAGAAAATAATTAAAAAATTTCTTCAACTATACTTATGAAACTTAAATAAGCTATTTTTTTAGAAAAAAAATATACATTTATTATCTGTTTATTTAAAAAAAATAATAATAAAAAAACCGTAATCACATGTATGTTGTCGTCACTGACGTTACATTTACATGAGCAATATTATACCCTCCAACTTTTCCATATCAATTTTCCTGCCTGCTCACACAATTGTGTGGGTAAGACAAAGGATTTTGTAGAAAATTTATTTTTATATGTGTTTTGAACCAACCTACATAATCAAGCGAAATTTTTTTATCTAAAACGACATTACATACTATGTTTTATACTCGCACATTTGTGTGGTTGATACTTTAATGTGCCAAATTTATGTATTTTTTTTGGTAGAAAAAGGGATATCGTGGATCATACATCTATACATCCATACACACATTTGCTTTCCATACGTTTAAGACAATTATCGTTGTGTGTAAATACAAAACGAATAGTGAGAGCGAAGAGAGCTTCAAGAATAAAGAAATTTATTATTTACATATAAACAACATCCATTCGCACACCAACACCTTGAATTCTTCCTAGTACACTTATACAGTAAAACTTCTACAAGTCGATCCATTTAGTTTGCAAAATAATATGCTTAAGATAGAGAAAATTCGAATAAAAGAAATCAAAAACCAATTTCATTCGAACTACCCGAGCATATGTACACATATTAGATATTAAACATATATATGTATATATATTTTTTAAACAGGAAACTGATGAAAAATGTTCCTACCATAAATCGAAATTCGATTTAAGGAGTAATTCGACTTACCGAAGCGTCACTGTATTTACACACACACCCACAATATATAACCATTCAATCACCATATAACATTTATGTATATAATAAAATATATTAAAAGGATACTTCTCTCCATTTTCTTCTCTGAATATGCAAATATATACATATACAGATATCGAAAAATTAAAACGACATAAACTTCGCGTAGAAATATATGCCGTTACAAATATTTCAACACGGTTTAATGTATATAAAAGCATTTCATCCACTGGACACCACTTTTTAATTATTATTATATGATTATTTTTTAAAAATAGTTAACTGTTTAATCACAAAACTACATTAAACTTAAAACTAAAAACAACGCGTACACACATTTCAAAGTGTAAATGATCGATCATTTTCACTTTACTTATTAATTATTACGAACACACAATTATTATTATTAATATTAAAATTATTATTTATTTGAACACATATATATTATATAATATTAGTTAATTAATTAATTTATTAAAACACATTTAAATTATTTATTTATTTAGAGGAGAGACAAAAACACATCTTTCCTCTACGACGTTCGATCCTTCTCCCGGGAATTGTCTTGCCATTTTGTTCATGCAACTAAATTTTGTATAATGATTTCGTTACTGTTTTGAACTGAAACAAACATTAAGATTTGGGCGCATTATCATTCATTGAAATAACGGTAAAACAGATACTAACATTAAGACCGTTATCTGTATTTTGTTACAAATCTAGTAATCAAAAAACATGCATTATCAATTGGGGAAAGGTTTTATATGTAATTTCTATTCAAATGTATTTTTCTGGCATACTGAGGTAAATAACAAGTGGTAATTTTTTTGAAAAGAAAGTAAAATTGGGAATAATTTTCCCTGCCAATTTAGATGTGTGAAAATTATTTCCAATTTATAAATATTTACATTAAATTTTTCTCCTCAGTAGATCGGAAAAAAATATTTGACCTGAAATTACATATAAATTCTTTTCCCAATTCTCTATTCCCGGGGAATTACAAGAACAGGAATATTATTTGTATTAAAATTCTTTATATTTTCCGAATTTTTCACCGGCTACATAAATCGTTTTTTCAAATTTGTTTGCAAGTTTTCTATTATTTATTTTCCTACTAAGAGAATAAATCCCCATCGATTTACCCAGTCAGAATTTTTCCCTTTGTGGGAAAATAAATAATAGAGAACTGCAAACAAATTTGCAAAAAACGTTAAAGTAGCCGGTGAAAAATTCCCTTAGTAGCCGGTGAAGAATTTTAATACAAAAAATATTCCACATGTGGAAATTTCCATCGATTTCAAGAATACGCGCCCTGTGGCACACTATTCTTGTAATTCCCTGGGAATAGAGAATTGGGGAAAGAATTTATATGTGTTTTCAGGTCAAATATTTTTTTCCGACCTACTGATTCTCTAATAAACAAGGTAATGTGTAAACTTGAAAACCATAGTAAGCTTTTCGACTTTACATAAATTACAACAACAATCCTGTGTTATTTTGTTTATTTTTTCGTTTACACATTATGGTGTTTTTTTTAGAGAATCAGGGTGCAGTAAAGAAATATCTGTAAAAAATTAAAATTTCAAAAAAAACAACCAACACTGTTATTTATAAGCACCCTCTTTTCTCACAAAAAGTTTCAAAAATTCCGGAAGGCATCAAATCGTAGAGCCATTTTAATAGCTTAAAAAGTTTATCTTCATATTGCTCGCCTCCTTCGTGCACTTCCCTTGAAACAAACCCCATTCCATTATATTCAAATTGGGTGAATATGGGGGCAATGACACATCTTCGTCACTTATCTAGGCTGAAATAATTCTTACGGTATGAAATAGTGCATTATCTTGTTGGCAAATGAATGACGACTCTTCCAAGATAGCTTTATATGAAAGTGCAGGCATTTTCTTGCTAGGAAAAACCAAGTCAATAGTTTTGTAGTACGAAATGGCGCCCCAAATCATTACGCCACCTTGTCCACTATGGTTTCTGTTCAAAACTATTTCCTCTCTCCTTAGATCATGAAAATAAAACCATCAGGACCATGCAAGCTAAATTTCTTTTCATCCGAAAAAGCAACTCAGTACCTTTTTTGCTTCCATGCTATGTAATTTTTGGCAAATTACAATCGGATTGTTTTACAAGATGCATTCAAAGAAGGCTTCTTATCAAGTTTTTTTAATTTAAGATGCTTTTTATTGTTAATATTTTATTGATACGCATGAAGTAACGGGCTTCCGAAACCAATTTTGTTTTCTGTTTTACGGTTCGAGAATCTTTCTTTCTCTAAAACTTCGATTATTGCTTTTTCTCCTAAAATTATTTTGTTTTCATAACAAGTTTAATTAAAAATAACAAATCAACACTAAGATACAGTTTTTGCTGTCTTACCACAAGCACCAACTATTCACTACTGTGGTCCTATTCTGGTAATTCCCCAGGAATAGGGAATATTTTTTTTGAGCAGCTATTTCTCAGACATTTTCCTTAAAATTCCTTTTTTTCCAAAAATTAATTCTGTCTGGAGACCGGCAGGATTAATGGGTTTGTTTTGACTTTTACTTTTTTGCATCCATAGTGGGATTTGTATTGAGTTTTTATATGTACTCACAAGTATTCTACGTGTCATTTTTACGTTCGTATATCTGTGGTACTGTGGCACTATTCTGGTAATTCCCCGGGAATAGGGATCTGGGGAAAGAATTTACATGTAATTTCTGTTCAAATACTTTTTTTCAAGCCAACCTAATTGGGAATAATTTTTGCATATCTAAATTGGCAGGGAAAATTATTTCCAATTTAATTTTGTATTCAACAAATTTAACAGTAGCTTTTTGAATTAAATTATTACTTTGAGTAAAACACTTACTCAAAATTTCCTTGTAGTGACAATATTTATTTGTTTTCAGGAATATCGATTTCAAAAAATATTTCAACTACTTAGCGTTTTACCTCAGTATGCCGGAATAAAATATTTAAACAGAAACTACATATAAATTCTTTCCCTATTCCCGGGAAATTACCAGAATAGTGCCATTGGCCATTCTATTTTCACCAAACTAAATTCCAAAATAAATGTCAAATCGGTTGCATTTTTATTATGAAAAGGACCAGTCAAAACCGTTGAGTTCATCTTTTCTTACTAAAAGTGTTTCCTGAAAGGTAACCTATACATTTAAAAAACATCGTACGTAATTCAATAAAAGAAGCTTCGGCGATCATTTGTGAATTCAATTTTGTAAAACTGACAACAAATTCAATTAGAATATTTTATACGGATAAAAAACTTGTAAAATGCCTTTTTCAAAGAACATCTCTATTGAACATCTTTTACTAAAATTTTAACTCAGCGTTCAGAATCGTATAATCATCTGTCTGTGGCTACCCGAGACACATTAATTTTTATAATTTAAACATATTAAACGGTAAAAGTTTAAGTAAAGAAACCAATCGGCGAAAAATAGTTACCAATCCAAACCAAAATACTGAAATCATCGTTTCCACCAAAAATGCATACTGTATACTGTAGTTGTGTGACTAGGTGAAGGGGTTAATGATGTGGCGTGAATGCGTGGTATCACAATGGGCCAAAATTGGCCTAAGCATCAACCACTGAAACCTTACCTAACCTAACAATGGCGGGATTGCACCTTTATGACTACTAATACACATTTTGATCACCAAAATCCTGAAAACTACTTATTTTCCGAAACTCAAGTTAAATAACCGTTTGTAAAGAAAACAATTTCGTTCAGCCTATACGTTACACCTTATATACGAAATTATAAAAAACAGTTTCTTTTCAAATCTCAGTTTCTTCTTCAATTCTGTACTACGACAGGTACAGAGTCTCTCTGAAATGTAACCTTAGAAAATTTTACAAATGGTTCACAATCTGTAATTATATTTCTTTTTCAAAGTATCTATACAGTTTCAAATAACATGCTAAGAAAAAAATGACATTACACTTTCAACAAATGAACAACTTGGCTCAAAATTTATTACTATATGGGAGAATTAATTTAAGTTAGCTGGGAATTTATTACCATTAGGTTGAACGTCTAGTAAAAAATTAAACTTTAAAACAAGCAAATTATTATGACAACTCGTTAAATGTTTTAATGTTAGATGTATTTACTTTTGAAACGTCAATTTAGTAGAACGAATAGTGTTGGGAAAACTTCTATAATTGGCAATTAGTTTCCCAAACGCCGTATACATATTTGCACATGTTGTCTAACATTTTATTATCTTATCTCTTAACAAGAAATATAACTTAGTGAAAATCTTAACGTGGTGAAGAAAGCTACAAATGGATATAAATAAACTATTTTTATGAGCTATGACTTTAATACGCTCAAAAGCATCTTTGAGATAATATATTGCTTTACTATAACCAGCGAACGTATAGGAAATAATTAAATTTTTAATTTTAAAATTAATGAGATTTAGAAGAAATAGTTAACCTAATTAGAAATTATCCTATATTAGAAAGCCCGTTGCATTTAAAATAAATTATATTTTAATTTATTTAAATTGTTTTGTTAAAATTGTTTACTTTCAATTTTCATATAAACTCTTCCCTTTATATATTGGTTTGGGTCCCAAATCTACAATATAAAAATCTTGTACTGTTTAAGTTATCTTCTTTAATTGATGTTTGTCATTGCCTCTAACCACTGTAGGTAAATGTTCATTTCAACAACATAAGAAATACCAAAATTATTAATTCCTTTTTCTCCCCTAATTTTCCACTTGCGAGTTTTTTTTAGTAGGGAAAATTCAGCTCAAATACATAAATTATAATATTATTATTCTTTTTTATTTTCAAAGTAACAAAATAATTTTAATTAAAAAAATTGTTTGAGTTAAAATAATATCTAAAACTTTAATCTTACATTTTTTACCAAAGAATTTTTCATTTTAATAATATTTACTGTTTTTCTCTGATAAGACCACAATTATTAGTCTTCGGTGTACCTCAAATTAAATTTGCTTTCTATGCGAGTACCTCGTTGTTGTTGTATTATTTTATACGAAATATTTTCGAAAATACGAGTATAAATTTTATAGTGGTACAACTAAATAGTTGCTCCTAGATAATTAAAATATTGGGTTTGTGATAAATTTTTTATTTTGAAAGCTGTGTGGGTGGTAATGATTTTAGGGAAAATATATTTTACATATTTCAGGATTGTTAAATGTTTTGAGATTTTGTTAAACCCAATCACATATCACTAACAAATTTGACGCCTAAGTATTCAATAGAGAAAAACAAATCAAAATATGTTTCCTAAATTACATAAGTATTACATTCCCCAAATTCCTTCAAGGTGTAAAAACTAATGGATATGTAGAGGTATGTGGAGTAATTGAAAAACTGTAAAAGAACAAACCCACAGTTTTTTTTTTAAATCTATTTGATACCCTTTTACAAGTTTGTTAATTTTTGAAAATTGTTTAACTTCATTTAGTTATTGTTCAACTTCATATATTAAATTAATCCATTACATACGAGCTTACTTATGTTGCATGTTGGTTTCAAGATCTCTACTATGTTTTGTCGTCCTATTATTTGTCATTTGTATCTAGGATAACTCATATTTCTAAAAAAAATAATTCAATGAAATGAGTTTTTTGCTTGTTATCTTAAATTTATTATCGGTAAAATCGATATGTGAATAGAATATATTTGTCTGCATCCAACTGCATAAGAAGAAGAACTTTACAAATATTATTGTAGTTTTGTCCTTTTGTATGGGGAGAGAAAAAAAATAACTCAACAAAGTATTTCTTTTGTGATGCAATTGTGGATATAAGACAAGGCATTAATGTGGAACAATCCTATTATTTAAGAATACAACACATCTAGAACTTGACAATCAACCTGAATTTAATTTAAAGTATTTAAAGTGAGGATATATGTCAGAATGCTATAACTATGACCTTGATTCGAAAAGTCGAACGTACCAGTTAAACAATCTCAAAAACGCACTAACAAAAAGGAACGCGATCTGAGTGAATGTACTAGATTGAATCTTCGAATCGTTAATGATACCCACGTACCCACTTAGCCGACAGAACAAAATCACCGATAAGCTCAGCAATGTCAGAAGATTGCTGTCCTAGACCATTCAACCACTTATAGTGCAGATATACTTTATGTGTAAATATTAGCATGATTCTTGGGTTTGAGAGATGTGCAATGCTAAAAAGGATGAGAACGACCGTTATAGTAGTTAGAATTTTTTGTATAAAGTTTATTCCACAGCCGAACTAGTGAAATTCGTTGAGACATGTTTAACGTAATTTTGAAGGCATACAGGAAGGATTGGCTCATGATAATGTGAATATGGTACGAACGCTCGCAAATACTGATAAATAAATTTAGTCGATTGTGCAAAACATTTTTAAAGGGAGCTAAAAGAAATGTTTCAACTATTTCATCATAATGCTGTTGATTTAGGTAAAATATAGAGTGGCACATGTAATACTGAAGAAAGTGTAGCAATTTGGAATCAACTCGAAAACAAATGTTCTGATTCTGACTCATTCTGCAAAACAGTTTTAATCAAAAATCCTGCCTATTTCTTTACAAATACAAAATCGATCTGCAACGATCTGGTATCGGCGAAGTGCATCTCGTTCCTGTGGTTGTGTCAGCGCTGTAGTTGTGCCGGCGAAGTGCCTTGTCGCCTGTCGGTGGTCTATAGTTGTGTATTCTAATTAAGCTTTTCGGCCAAAATTCCTGTCGGCAAGTGGATGCTTCTAGCGGTACAACTATTCCAGATAATTATATTTCAGTTATCACAATCTAATACACTTCTAAGAAGAACTTGTTACAATATGAGTATTGTTCCAGATATTGGTGTTTGTTTGAGTATGAATTAATACTATGCAAAATGCATATTTGTTTATATATATATATATATATATATATATATATATATATATATATATATATATATATATATATATATATATATATATATATATATATATATATATATATATATATATATATATATATATATATATATATATATATATATATATATATATATATATATATATATATATATATATATATATATATATATATATATATATATATATATATATATATATATATATATATATATATATATATATATATATATATATATATATATATATATATCCCTTTTGCTGCGCACTAACACAAATGTGTGGGTATGGAAAAAGTACCACGTCAAAAATTTATTTTTATATGTGTTTTCAACAAATTTACATATTTGTGTTTTCCTTCCAAACTTATTTTCGTCCGAAAAAAAACACTATAACTAACTGTGTTGGTTGTATTTCAAATCAAGCGAAATTTTTTATCAAAAACGCCATTACATATTATGATTTTTTTACTCACACATTTGCGTGGTTTGGGCTGTAATAGAGCCATTTTTTTTTTGGTTGAAAAAGGGATATAATGTGTTAGCAAAATTTTCGGGTTATTATTTTTGGAATCTCCTAGCCTGAGAAATTCCAAAAATTTATTTTGGATGAAAAATTATTTTAAAAAAAATAGTTTGAAAATTATTAATTGACAAGCAAGACTATTCAGAAGAGTAAAAATAAAATTAAAATAAAATTGTTTAAGTTTTTTGCGAATTGATAGTAATTGTGTTTTGATTTTGATTTTGACCGGCACAACAGTCACTATACAATATTATGTGTTCTATGCCTGGTGACTCATAAGATGTCGGAACAGGCAAGAAGTAATTTTGTTTCCACCTCTTTTTGCAATCCTTTCATGCTACATGTAGCAAAAGGCTTCATTTGTTACACAATTGTGAATGGTTAAATTGTAGGTCCACAATTGTCATTTGTAAAAACTTACATTTAAACGAAGTAGCGGTGTTGGGAAGCCTCCTGCTGTAAGTCGAAAGAGTAAGTTTTCATATTTGGATTCGATTTTGTCAATTTTTTGTCATCCTCCTTGTAAAAGCCAAATATGCCGCTTGACGATGATGTGATTGCATTTCAATTAAATTCTTCTTTTCATCATCAGACTTAGCAAAGCTGATCTGTTTTTTGAAATTATCGCATTTGGAACATATATCCGTCTTTGGCTGTTTAAATTTTAATCCGGCCTCTAGAATAAATAATTATAATCAATATAATTAAAAAATAAATAAATTGTGTCAAACCTCTAAAAAGTTCAGCACATTTCGTTATTGATACAGGATTGGCGTACGTCGAGCTATACAATTTATACATTAGCGAAATATTCAGGTCCGTTTGCAAATATCTTTTGCTCGTACGTCGGCGAGTGTAATGACTTTCGTATGCTGGGAATTAGTTAATATGTTTGATTATTTCTTGTATTTTTGCTTTCGGAAGTTTATTGGTTGGAGTTCTCTTTCCGCGTTAGTCTGAAAGAGAATTTTCAACAGAAGATAATTGTTTTTGAGCAATTGTTTTTAAAACGCTGTCGGTCACATCGAAAGTCTGCTTAAAACATTTTTGGCAGACTACCACTCTCAAGCCGTTCACCATTAAAGTGTATACACATGAATGTGTCCTATTACGTGGTGCAGTGGTCGATTTTTGTACAACCATACGTTTTCTATCCGCAATTTCAATTAACCCAGAAAGATATGCGGTGAACAGTATCAAATGTTGGTCTAATGAAATTTTTTCTCGACATTTCTTTTTATATTCTTTTAGCTATACATAATTTTTCCTTGGCTGTTCCACGCTTCCATTTTGGCTGAAAAATTATTTTAGTAATTAAACCCGGAAAGCCATGTTGATCTTGGCAGGCTGTTGCTGACAATGTAGAAATAGGGTACTGATCTCCACTAGCTACTGTTGTTGTAGAAATACAGGAAAGATGCGAATAATTGTTGTCAGTTATGTTTGATTCAATGACATCAGCCAATTTTGATATATCTGTTGTAATAATATCTGATGAATCCGAAGACGAATCACTTTAAGTAGTAGGAATAGATTGAGGATCGTTGTCACTATCATCAAATTCATCCCTTGCTGCTTTGGCCGTTATCTTGAAGTTTAGGTTCACTTGTTTTAATATGGGAATGTCCCCGCTTCGCCGTTATCAAACTTTTGCAAAATTTCTCCGCATAAATGTTTTTCGTCATGAGCAGCCGCTTTTTCGACAACATTTGGTTTACTACGTTTTATATGATGATCGCGATCTAGTAAAATAAAACAATCATAAAATGAAATCTTAAAGTATTCGTATTGTAGACATTGCTGTAACTTACCTTCTATAATAGAATTATTCGTTTCTATTCTTTTAGAATTCTCTTCGACATCCTTTCTCGCCATCCGCTGATCTGCAACATACTTTTAGCGCGAGACGCCATTATTGTCACAAAAATTGCAAACGTTAAGGAACCGTTATATTAATATGACTTCAACAAACGGTATAATTTAGTATTTCTATTACACACTGAATTTTTGAATTACCAAAGTAATGTTTTATTAATATTTAATATACGCTACAAATGAACACTCCTAAGTTTTCTCGGAAAATCCTAGGAATCCAACACCAAAATGACTTATATTTTAAGAGCCTTCTAGCTCACATTAAACATAAAAACACCTCAATTTTGACCAAATTGGGGGATCAGGGTATTTAGGACAACGAAGTTGCCATCTACTCTCTATAAGTCGCTTGTAAGATTTATAGAGAGTAGATGCCAACTTCGCTGTCCTTGGTGTTGGGTTCCTAGGATTTTCCGAGAAAACTTAGGAAAACCTTACAAGTGATTTATAGAGAGTAGATGACAATTTCACTGTCCTAAACACCATGATCCCCCAAGTTGGTCAAAATTGAGGTGTTTTTATGTTTAATATAAGCTAGAAGACTCTTAAAATATAAGTCATTTTTGTGTTGGGTTCCTAGGATTTTCCGAGAAAACTTAGGAAATCCTTACAAGTGATTTATAGAGAGAAGATGCCAACTTCACTATCCTAAACACCCAATGCATACTTTATTTATTATACAGGTTTATAGGAGATTCCCGAAAACATCCAGAAAAATTAATTTTTTGTTAGAAAATATTTTTATGTTACTATTTATTGTAAAATTCGTTCTATCGAGACATTTTACAAACACATATACACATATTTTGTTATTGTTGTTTTTTAAACTTCAGCAACGTGTATATTCTGCCATTGGTGTTGGGGAAATTTTTTTGAATATAATTAAGATACGGAGGCATTTAATTTACGAGCCGTATTTTTCTTTGGGCATGCTGCATTATTCAATATTGGACGAATGCGGAATTAAAACAACGAGTTCGAAGATCCCGAGAATACATCCCAATCAAAATAAGAAGGTTTTAATAAGTTAAGATTTTTTTATTAATTTACATTTTTAAATTAATTTTTTTAAATTTTGTAACACAATATTTTTTTTTTTTGCTCGTTAGTTTTTTCTTTCCATTTCCACTTTGGCATAATAGTGAATATGGTAATATTTTTTTGGTATTCTAATATATAATGATTTCTTTTTTGAGAGTGAAATGTTGAATTAATTTAAAATCTTCTGGTGTGAGGATTGTTGTCGAATTAAAAGCTAGTTGTTCAAAATTTCTAAATTGTATTGTTAAAGTGCAAAAACAACTTCACACCCTGAACCAACTGAACTACCGGTGTGATAAACAAGTTGTGTACTGTAACAAATTTACAGTATGCGCAACAAGAGCGTGTACGGCAAAAGCCTAAGTAAAAATACAAGTACGATTGATTTTTGTTTTTATTATGATAGTTTGTTGTATTTTCTAGGGCGCTATCAACTAAAATATAGTAAAGTCACCATTACTGTTAATAATTGCCTGGCTCCTTTTGTCCATACTTTCAACCAATTTTTCTGTATACTTTGGTGATACATTTTTCCATATCTTCCGGACCACTGGCGCTAGAGCGCTCAAATTTTTTATGTGGTACATTTTCAGCTTAATCTTCATGAGTGCTCACAAATTTTGATCGGATTGAAATAAGGTGCCTGAGATGGCGAGTCCAATGTTGTGATGCCCTTTTTGAGTTTAAATTTCGAACCATAGCCTATATGTTGCTTTGAACCGTTGTGTTCTTGCAAGATCCAATTAGAGCTCCTCGCTCCAAACCATTTCAGGATAGATGGTAACAAACCTCGTGAATAAATTTTATTCATGAAAAGTGCGTTTAGGTTCCGTGTGGAAACGATTAATTTACCAAAACCTTGCTTGGTGATGCATCCCCATACATGGAGCTAGGCGGATGCTCCACAGTTCGGGCAATCGTTTGTTTTTTGCTTAGTTCTCCCAAACACGCCTTTTAACATTAAAACCCCAAAAGGATGACTCATCGGTAAACACAATATTCGTAAAATCTTTGGTTTATATGATCATTCGGCCACTGTAGACGCTTTTCTATGTATTTTTGTGTTGCCAGTGGTTTCACCAAAGTATTTCCATATGCGTAGCCATGTTCTTTCGTATAGTTGTTTCTGGTAAAATAGAATTTGTAACCGATGGCTTGAGGTCGTCCAACACCACATGGCACACTTATCTTTGCGGGTAGCAATTAGTGGTTGGGCGGGTATTGTAAGCATATGATGTCGGGAGCCATTTACAATTTTTTTCATTTTCAAATAATTTAAGTGTGCATCTAGTTTGACCTAGTTAAGTTTTCGTCATCCCATTAACGTATTACCCCCTAGCACATTCTAGCCATTTAGACTAGCATGCAAAAGAAATAAGCTTCTCAAAGTTTATAATCGTTATCTCGTTGATCGACCAATACGCTATAAATCAATCAATGCACGCACCGTGTAAAATGCAGAAACCCAGAACACAATAAAATAATAAATCCATTCACAAATTAAATAATATGGAAAGCTGATTTAGCATCAATACTAATAAACAAATTACCTATATGTTTTGATTTACATTTATAAATTTGGCAGTTAAAAAATTTTTAAATAGCAAAATGGAGAAGAAAGAAGTTTAATGAAAATATAATTAATATAAAAGAATATCAATACGTTTGTACGTCACCAAAAGTAAGATGAATGATGTGATGGTGTCCTTGATTCCGCTCGGTCCTTCTTTCAGTAAGCAGGTGTATTGATGATGCCGCTGTACCGTTGTATTTGTAATAATATTGTTGATGTAAATTCGTTGTTACATTGATTACTTCGATTGCGTATATAAATATTTGTTGTTCGATTATGGGAATCCCCATATAATTTTGTTATAAATTTCGATAATTTGGGGGAAATCAAACTTTTAGTTTTGCAGTAATGAGTAGCACTTAACTAATATGTATATATAGTTAATTTTTAAATGCAGCTCAATCGATTTCCTTATCATCTCGTAATTAACTCAGAAGAGATGATTTTTTGTTTTCAATTTGTTTTTTTTTTGTATTAAAGATACCAAATAAATAACGTTTATCTTTAAACAAGCACTTTACGATTTATCGTTTCATCGACCAAGGTAAAATTGGCAACCAGAGTTTTTGCACACACATACACACTAATTTACCACACAGCATCGATGGACCAGTTCTCATGCGAAACAAATAAATAAAAACTTTATCTTTTTATGATGTTCGCATGCAAAAATTGAACACATGTAATTTTCTATTTTTTTTTTATTTTGTTCAGTTGTAAATTTATTTAACGTTACAAATTACTTGAAATTCAATTACAGATCAATTTTTTTTTTATTAACTTTTATAACTTTTATTAATCAATTTACATATAATTTAACATTATTTATTATCACACAAGGCATAATTGGTATTTTAAAATGTTCAGAAATTTATCATAAGCGAAAAATTACATTTCGGTTACTTATTTTCTAGTCACAATAATTATTAGAATTTTTTACTTTATAGATATTTTAGAAAACAAATATTTGGTTTTTATGTTCACTTTGTTTTTAAATTTTAATGCGATTATCTAGCGACTTTGATACCGACTAACTTTATCTTTTTTCCTTTGCCTATTTTTCGCATTTACAACGACCCGGTTTATCTAGATGTCCCCTATTCCCCACTACTTGTTTATTTTTTTCTAGCAACTGGAAATTTAAGCGCGCGAATTATGGTTAAATCATTTCGGGGTTTAACAACCTATATTTTAACATCGTTACAAATTCTTTTCCGCCAATTTTGCCACAGCTACATCGAGCGTAAGCGAAGAATTTTCATCAAATAACTTTATGATGCCTTCATCCTCCTTTTTTGCAGTGGTTCGGATTTTGCCTCTATCTGGCAAATCGTCAACATTTTTATAAATTGAATAATTTGCAATCCTCTTCTGTACAAATGTTTTCGACTTTTTTGTATAATTAGCTGCACTTGCAACCGACATTTTTGGTCTTTTCGGATGTGCACTTAAACACACCGCTGCTAATCGTTTTTTATAAACCGCACTTATTTCTTTCATATATGTTACACGCAAAACAGATGCAGTTAAACTAATGTTTGTTTTAGAGCATCCAAGAGGAATCAATAGAAAACCGATTTAAGCCCCGCCCATATTTGTTCCTATAGTTTTAAGTACAGTTTTGCCGTACACGCTCTTGTTGAACATACTGTATATTGCCCACTTCTACATTAGTAGCATTTCTAGAGCTAACTTATACTTCGCTATTTCTCAAATTGCTGTATTCACATCATATTTGGCTGTCGGTAATGTTTATTGGTGGTGTGGGTGTTGGCAAGGGTGTATCGGCAAAGTGGCTCATAATTCAAGGATATTTTAAATATTTTACTTCACAGTCTTCTTTAAATTTGAAATCAGATACATGTTATTTTTAAACGACGCAATGTGCTTCCCATCAAGACTTCCTTGTGCAATTGGGATTCTCATGAGTTCTTATACCAAAATTATATTCATCATTTAAAGACGCGATATCAAAAAAATGGATTGATATCCCGTTGTTTTCTTTGTTCGTTTTAGCTATGAAGAAAAATACTTTAAGCATCTTTTGGTTAGTTGATTCCAAAAATCAATGTGTCATGTGATGCACCTGTGTGTGTCACAAACCGTAGTTGTCGAATTTACTGTAAAATAACACTGAAAAACCCAATTTTTCTAAAAATAAAACGAAAACTTAGCCGAATTTTGAAAAAAAAGATTATCAAAAACCGTCATTTCGGCTTTAATAGTTAATTCGCAAATCCTATATTATAGAAAATATTTCCAAAAAACCAAAAGTTCTTGTAAAAAAGGATTTTATCAAAATTTGTCAATGCCAAATCCATTTCGGAATCTGCCAATTTATCAACAAACCTTACGTATGAAGTTTTATACCGATCACTTGACTTGTTTGGGCTGTAGAGTGGCTGAATTATTTATGATGAAATAACAGTTCATTGTCAAAAAATCGTTGTTAAGCTTAAATTTTAAAGAAATGATTTAAAACAATTTTGTTACAAATTTAATCATTTTACCGGACAAGTGGTGCAGTGGTCAAAGCTTCGGCACTTGGACCGGCAGGTACTGGGTTCGAATCCCATCAGAGGCAGGATGCAAATCGAATTTTCATCATCGATTACAATCGGCGATGTTAATAAACACAACTTAGACCCTCTGATGGAGTGCAGAATTCAACGCCGACTCACCGTCCATGTCAATGTACAGGTTGACATGGAGCTTGCAATGTGCAGGTGGTATACTGTAATTGTGTGAGTAGGTGAAAATAGGTGAATGGGTTAATGATGTGGCGTGAATGCGTGGTATCACAATGAGCCAAAAATGGCCTAAGTGTCAACCACTGAAACCTTAATAATTTTGTTCTTAATCGATTTTTTTTGGCAGATTCATCAAAAATGTGAAGTTTGCTTACTTTTAGTTTGTAAAAAAATTGATTATTACTCCACACTTAGTGAAGCAAAGGCTTAGCTCTATTCAGGTTAAAGAGCACGTCGTGTTGTTTCAATCAAATGAGATATTTTCTTAACACAAACCGAGTTCCATACTATTCGTTTGAGAAAAATCTTCGTCCCATCCAATTTACTTATTTTTCAACAGAGAGTGTTGTATTCCGATCGATTAAGACATGGTTTAGGTTCATCAAAATTAACAGTTTTCCAGGCATATCCAAAATTTATATTAGATTCCCATTTTCACCATTAATCTGAGTTTCATCACCGTCGGATTGAGATGGCATAGTGGACATATTGTGGAAAAAGGTGAAACATAGCGGCTAAACCGGAGCACCTATACAAATTTCCCAAAATCGTGATCCATTGCAATTATTTCCTGACATTGGAAAATACTCCTTCTCAATTTTTATCAAAATCATGCTAACCAAAAAGAAAAGAAATAAAGAGACCCGAGTAGTACCAGACGATATCAAAATCGGTTGAGGTTTGAACAAAATGTGCGAATCCTACAAATTACTATTGTTATTCATAACAACCAATATTTTCGAAATGACGCGATCATTGTAACCATATAATGTTTTCGTAACGCAAACAACAAAATATAATGCATCATTCCGCAATATGATAAAACATAACCAGATATCTAATTAACGAAGAACACAAGACACAACACGAAGCAACATAGTAGAAAATTGCGCAACATGATGCAACATCACGCAATATGGTACAACACACATAACGCTAAATGATGTAATATGACGCTATACGATGCATCATCAAACAACGTGGTGCAACATGACCGCCCATCAAGGACATCCCTAAATAAATTATCAAGAAGTAAGAACTTCTTGTTATCATTTCCTTGCATTCGAAAACCCCGTCCCACGAAATTTTATCAAAATCGTTTAAGCTAAATAAAATGTTAAAAGGCCACAAGCCGGTATGATGCAACATAGTGAAGCATCCCACGGACCAAACATAATGCAACATCCCCCAGCGTAGCGCAACACCCCAAAGCTTATAGCAGCACAACATTCCAAAACAGTGCAACATAACACTATCGTGCAATATCACTCAACATGGAGTAACATGATGCAACATCATGCAACATGATACATTACCATGCGACATGGTGCAACATCATACATTATGTATGACACAAGAAATTGCAACATGACGGCCTATCTGGTGAATCCTAAATGAATTATCCAGAAATCAGAACTCCTTATAATCGTTATTTTGTTATTGCCCCGATAAATTTTATCAAAATCGCCCAAGCCAAATAAAATGTTAAAAGAAGGTTCCAAGCTTCCTGGCCCCCATCGGTTGACCCATAAATGAATTTTCGCGAAATAAAAACCAATCAATATCGGTTTTTGGTAATCAAAAATGCTTCTGCAGCAATTTTTATAAAAACCGTGCCAGCCTAAAGAAAGGGACCCCAGCTCTAAGGAACTGGGGCCCTCTGGATAGATTTTCCTTAAAATCTGGACCAATCGCAATCGATTCCTGGCAAATTGCCCCTACCAAATGACCCTCCTAAACTAATTCCTACAAAATCAAGACACTGCTGAGAAATAAACAAGAAAAAGGAACCCAGGGGAAAGATTTTTTATGTAATTTCAGTTCAAATATTTTTTTTTCCGGCCTACTAAGAAGAAAAGTTTGATGCAAATATTTATAAATTGGGAATAGTTTTTCCATATCTAAATTGGCAGGGAAAATTATTCCCAAATTTATTTTGTTTTTAAAAAAATTACCACTAGGTTTTTACCTCAGTAAGCCAGAAAAAAAAATTTTAAAATAGAAATTACATATAAAATCTTTCCCCAATTCCCAGGGAATTACCAGAACAGTGCCACAGAGGACCGTTAAAAGAATTTTCCCGAAACCAAGACCCATCGCAACCAATTTTTAAACTCGCAAAATGCCTATCAAATACTTAACAAAAAAGTAACAAATTTTCTCATATACGTACATGCTGTATATATGTATTGGCTAGTTATTTCCCTAAATGTTGCTCTCAGGTAAAATAAAATAGAGTACAATTAGGCGAATAAAAATAAAAATATGCAATACAATCGAAATATCGATACAAAAATGTTTTCTAATTTTTGTTTTGTTTTGTGTAATTAGGCGAATACAAATAAAATTGTGTAACACAATCAGCCACGTTTTTCTAAAATAATCGAGTTGAGTTCGCGATAGTTTTTCCAAATTTGACCAATTTAAAATTAAAAAATTATTTTTTTTTGTTTATATTTAATAATCCTCTAAATATAACCGAAAAAGTCCATCATAAAAGTTGTATAGTTTTCTTGTAATTTCGCTGTTCCGCATAGTTCTGAACTACTCCGTTATTATACAGAACAACGATATTACAAGAAAACTGTACAAATTTATAATAGATTTTTTCTGTTGTACTTAGAGGGTTATTAAATCTAAATTATTTGTTTAAAAAAAATAAATTTTTTAATTTTAAATTGGACAAATTTGGAAAAACTATCGCGAAATCACCTTGATTATTTTCAGGAAATTGCAGCTAATCGAAACATTCATTTGAAAGAAAGGCTTTAATGTGCTGAATATGCGCAACGTAAAAAAAACCGTGTTTGTAAGTTAAAGCATAACAAAGTCTAAAGTATAAAAATGCTAAATGGTTGGTCCCATATACTAAATGTCCAAAATGCTAACTGGTTGGTTCATTTGAAGAACAAGCAATAACTGCAACAGTTAATTGCACGAAACTTCTATGAAAAATGTTGTTCTACAGAAGTCTAAAGTCCCACTAATAAACATGGTTTTTTATGATGGGCTTAGTATGCACTTTAATACAAAAATGTCAAATGGTCGGTCCCTGCGGTCCGTCATATGAATAGCAAGCGATAACTGCAACAGTTGTTTGCACGAAACTTCAATGAAAAATTGTATTCTACAGAAGTCAAAAGTCCCATATATACACATGGTTTTTTATGATGGCCTTAGTATGCACTTTAATACAAAAATGCCAAATGGTCGGTCCCTGGGGTCGGTCATATCAATAACAAGCAATAACTGACCATTTGGCATTTTTGTAATAAAGTGCATAAAGTGTCATCATAATAAACCATGGCTATATATATGGGACGTTTGACTTCTGTAGAACAAAATTTTTCACTGAAGTTTCGTGCAACAACTCTTGCAGTTATTGCTTGTTATTCATATGACCGACCCCAGGGACCGATCATTTGCAATTTTTATATTAAAGTGCATACTAAAGCCATCATAATTCCATCATTCCATTGATGCCATCATTGAAGTTTCATGCAACAGCTGTAGCAGTTATTGCTTGTTATTGATATGACCGACCTTAGGGAGCGACCATTTGCCATTTTTGTAATAAAGTGCATACTAAAGCCATCATAAAAAACCATGTCTATATATGGGACTTTTGACTTCTGTAGAACAAAATTGTTCATTAAAGTTTCATGGAACAACTGTGGCAGTTATTGCTTGTTATTGATATGACCGACCCCAGGGACCGATGATTTGGCATTTTTGTTTTAAATTGCATACTAAGGTCATCATAAAAAACCATGTCTATATATGGGACTTTTGACTTCTATAGAACAAAATTTTTCATTGAAGTTTGCAACAACTGTAGCAGGTATTGCTTGTTATTCATATGACCGACCACAGGGACCGACAACTTGGCATTTTTGTATTAAAGTGCATACTTAGGCAATCATTAAAAACCATGTCTATATATGGGACATTTGACTTCTGTAGAACAAAATTTTTCATTGAAGTTTCATGCATCAACTGTTGCAGTTATTGCTTGTTATTGATATGACCGACCCCAGGGACCGACCATTTGTCATTTTTATATTAAAGTGTATACTAACGCCATCATAAAAAACCATGTCTATATATGGGACTTTTGACTTCTGTAAAACAAAATTTTTCATTGAAGTTTCGTGCAACCACTGTTGCAGTTATTGCTTGTTATTCATATGACCGACCCCAGGGACCGACCATTTTGCATTTTGGTATTAAAGTGCATACTAAGGCCATCATAAAAAACCATGTTTATATATGGGACTTTTGACTTCTGTAGAACAAAATTGTTCATTGAAGTTTCATGCAACAACTGTTGCAGTTATTGCTTGTTCATATGACTGAACAAAGGAACCGACCATTTGACATTTTTGTATTAAAGTACCAAGGCTATCATAAAAAGTCAAGTTTTTCTATATGGGACTATTTGCTCAATTAATTTTAATTATTAATTTATTTTTATCATGCAACAATTGTTGCCAGTATTCCTCCTAAATGTACACTATTTGTATATTTATATTCTCACACATGTACAGTTTTTTGTTATTTGGTAGAAATTTGACTTCGGTAAACTGTAACTGTTGCCGCCCCGGTGGCAAAGTGGTCAGCATGCTTGCTCCAGCCACCGGAGGTCCTGGGTTCGATTCTCGGTGGTGACAAGGAAAAAATTTCACGGCTGGTTTAGGATCAATGAATCAATCACTCATTATACGAAATGAAAATATGATTATGACACCCCACTTGAGGCGGCCAAATCCCTTGATGGAATATAGTGCAAGAGAGAGAGAGAGAGAGAAACTGTAACTTTATATTTATCGGAGAGCGTTATAAAAGTTGCTCAAAATGTCCTCCTTGTGAATGAATACAGGCTAATATTCCTTTAAGTATGCCTTTGGTTATTTCAATTGTTAGTAATTCTTCCCTTATCTGTTGGGCTTCTTTGTGTATGCGTTGTATTAGCTCTTTTGTTTCAATTTCTTTGGAGTATACAAGCTCCGTCGATGTGACCAGGTGCACCATCTTGTTGGCATGTGTGAAAGAAACTACTTAAAATAGGAACATCATCAAAGAGGAGTGGCAAATCGTTTTGCAAAAATTGTAAATAACGTTCATTACTTAATGACGAAGGTAATATGAATGAGCCATTAAATTATCGCCAACTTCGTTTTGATCAACTAATCGAACAATACCATTCTTGTCAGCTGCGTAGAATTATTTGCAAACTCGTGTACGAATCAATGTCGAACGGCCGAAATTCGTAACAATACAAATTGGCGGATTATAACAATATAAAATGTTATTTAGGTTCCTACCTTATTAGTTTAAATCAAAATTCCTAGTATTGTAGCATATTTTGTCATGCACCTAAGCTCTAATCATGTTTTGTCGTAAAAAAAGAAAATTGAAATACGAGAGGCACCCAATAAAAATCCTTATTAATTTTATTTTTATGTAATTTCCTAGAGTTCCTTTCTATTGTTATTAATTTCAATTTCGTAGAATTTTTGTTATTCGAGTCCTTCCGGTCCTAATTTAAACTAAGTATATCAATTTCAAAATATCTGTACATAAAATTCTTGCATTAAGCAAGCTAAAAACCAAAGAAATTTTTTATTTTTTGGTGATGAGACAAATTGGATTGGTACAGGTATTCCCAACCTATAAAACTACCGTAATAAATAAATTTTCCGTAACCCATAGCATTGAATATTATTATTATAAGTTAAAAAGACGTGGATTGATTACCGAGCCAATTGAATTATTTTCTCTTGATTACGTCTTGACAAATACATGATTTGTCATATAAAAATTACTGTACATTCAAATAAATAAAAATCATTTCAGTACGTTCAACGGGAGAAAATAACCCATTTGGAAATGACAGCTTTTTACTTACTTAAAGCGCAATACAAAAAATAATAGATATTTTTAGAAATTATTTTTTAACCATGCAAGTATCCGAGAACAGAGATTTGGTAGCGATACACAAACGTACGCTACTCGTTCTGGTGGAACAAGAAAAAAAAGTATAATCCAGAAAACCAAATTTTTTACATAACTACGGAAATAATCTACTTTGAAATGAAAGCTTTCGAAACACATAAACAAGATTTTGAATTGAGAACAATATGTATTGTATTTCGACATAACATTAAGCTTTGACCCATAATAACGAAAATGGGCTATTAAGACATCATTGTAAATTATTAGAAAACAGTATTATTTCTTCCTGTAATTTTATTGAATTGATTCGGATCAACATATTTTTTTAAAACTGTGTGAACGATTAAAATCGATGTCAGCTGATAAACCTTATAAGGAACCTTATAAAGCCAGCCGGAACCACATCCTCTACTACCAAAATAACTATGGTATAAGAAGCACAATGGATTATGCATCATTGTGCACTATATTATGATGTTTCAGCTGGAACCTTAAAATTCTAAGCAAAACCTGATAAAGCCGGCCAGAACCATACTACAGTCAAATCAACTATGACACAAGAAGCCAAATATATTGTGCATGATGAATACTTTCGTTATATTTACACCACTATTTTTTTCAGTGTACCTAAGGAAAGTTAGGGGGAGGTCAATTTTTGATATCCTTTGAGATACAGGGTGTTTAAAAAATTTGGCTTGGGAAAAAAGTACAAGCGAATATTAAACTGTAACTTACAAAATATTTATTGAACGGCAACCAACAAAGCCTCATTTGACGGACAATTGAATAGGCTATATTTAAGATCGTAATGGCTATCTTGCATCTGGATTTATTTACGAGCTATGACGTTTTAAAGTTAAAAAAATAAAAAAAAAATTTTGTCTAATTTTAGATCCGCTATGATCTCCTCTACAATCCCGCAATCCGTTATTTGTACCCGCTTGCTATAGTTTTTTACTTATGAGATAAAGAATGAAAACACTACACACAAATATTAAACTGTACTTCCCAAAATATTTATTTAAAACTATATTATTTTTATAAAAACCGTATTTTCTCAACAAAAAAACAATTAAAATGTTGTTAAAATTAATTTTAATTCAGTGCGACGCCCAATACAAGGTTTGGCTCGAGAATAAACTAAATGTTCGTTGTAGTGACCTTTTTGAAACCACAAGTTAACTTTAAAGCAGTTTTTACTATTAAATTAATTTTATTTTTACTAAATTAACGTTTTCGATCACTGAGTGATCATCTTCCGATTTAATTTACAACTGTTGTAAATTATTTGTAAATTAAATCGGAAGATGATCACTCAGTGATCGAAAACGTTAATTTAGTAAAAATAAAATTAATTTAATAGTAAAAACTGCTTTAAAGTTAATTTATGATTTCAAAAAGGTCACTGCAAGGAACATTTAGTTATAAATGGAAACCACGGCGGTTGTGGAGTGCAATAATCGAGAATGTAACCGTCCATTCTAAGTGATAGAACGTTTATAAGTTTCGAGTATGCTTCAACGGCTGGGTGGTTATTTTTACCACTTAGTGAAGATGGGCAGACAAACCATACGTGCAAAAAAATAACAACCATAAGCACAGCGTTCTCATATTAGAAACTTATACCACCCACATGATTATTCTCCATCTCCATCACTCACCAAAAAAAGTCAAATCACTTCATTTAAAAAAAATTATAATTCATGATAATAAATTTATGATATATTTGGTTTTCATAGGAAATTAAAAAAAAAGAAATATATATTTATAATATAAAAAAATTATTTTAAAAAAACTCACCAAACCACATGTGAAGAGTACTCAACGCGTGTGCTTTGTCCTCCAACAGAAATGTATCCTACAAACTGAGTATATACAATTTTTTTTCGTTTCTTATGAAACCGTTTCAGATAATATGTACTTTAATTTTAATATAATTAATCCACTATATAATTTTAATTTTAATTTGATTTTTTTTTGTTTAGTAACTAAAGAACATATTCACATATTTTTACATTTGACAAAAAAACTATCACTTCGTTATTTCAATTCTTGGTAATTCTTCCCTAATCTGTTGAGCCGCTATGTGTATTCTTTGAATTAGATCTTCTTTTGTTTCAATCTCTTTGGTGTACACAAGTGCCTTCATCATTCCCCATACATAAAAATCTGATACAGTTAGATCGGGCGATCTTGCAGGCCAACGAATTGGACCATTCCTTCCAATCCAATTATTTGGATAATTTTCGTTTAAAAAATTACTAACAATTATACCGTAGTGACTAGGTGCACCATCACGTTGATATGTATGCAAGAATCTGCTTTCAAGAGGAACATCATCCAGAAGGAGTGGTAAATCGTTTAGTAAATATTGTAAATAGCGTTCGCTATTTAATGTCGATGGTAATATGAATAAGCCCATACGTTTACACTGAAGCGATGCTGAATTGACGTTTGTTTTTTCGAATGTGGATTTTCAGTAGCCCACGTGTGTAAACTATGAAAGTTTGTTATGCCGTCTATTGTGAATTGAGATTCATCCGTCCAAGGAATACATTTCACAAACCTATCATCATCAAAATTCTTTTCATTCGAAAAATTAGAAAATTCCAATCTTTTATTGGGGTCTATCGGTAATAGTTCATGGAAGGGTGTTGTATGATATGGATGAAGTTTCTCCTTCTGCAATACTTCATGAATTCTGTGGCGAGAGACGTTCAATTGTAAGGAGAGCCTCCGTATGCTGACAGCTGGATTTGCTGTTACATTTCTTATTATTTCATCATCGACATCCGAATGATTTGATGAGACTGCATGAGGCTCCACCCGCATATTTGAACTTGTTATTATATCTGGCAGTCTTCTATGAGTATTTGTGAATACTCTCGCGAGCTCTTGATGCATTACCATCGCAAAATCCATATACAAAATGGATATCCATGTACTCCTCACCCGAGAACTGTGTCATTCTGATATTAGTTTTATTAAATTAACTTTATTTTCTGGTTCAAAGCAACGACACAACACTAGATTTTTTCTCAAAACTAATGAAAATATTTAATTTTTGTTTTTCAACATTTAAACAAATGAGTTGATAATCGTCGCCTATTATTTTACTGATGAAAAAAAATTGTTGCAAATTTTACACTACAATATCTCTTAAATAAATTGAGAATAAACAGTTAATATTTGTGTGTAGTGTTTTCATTCTTCATCTCATAAGTAAAAAACTATAGCACATGGGTACAAATAACGGATTGGAGGATTGTAGAGGAGGTCATAGCGGACCTAAAATTAGGTAAAAACGCCATAGCTCTTAAATGGATACAGATGCAAGATAGCCAATACGATCTCAAATATAGCCTATTCAATTGTCCGTCAAATTTGTTGGTTGCCATCCGATAAATATTTTGTAAGTTACAGTTTAATATTCGCTTGTACTTTTTTCCCGAACCAAATTTTTTAAATGCCTTGTATCTCAAAGGATATCAAAAATTGACCATACGATTTTTTCATGAAATGAACCAAGGAATCACCCCTTAACGGATTAGTATACCAATCGGGGACACCCTGTATAATATTAATTATAAGAGCTTTACCTTAGAGTATTATTGAATGAAAAGATTTTCTATTATAAAAATCAACCGCATCCGTTGGCTGTTTTATTTGGATATGTGATCCATCAAACGCCCCTATTACACCGGGTATCCCAGAATGTGCCTTAAACTCCTGTAATAAAGAAATGTAGTACTCATTAGAATCTCAAGATCTTTTATAAATCAATTTTACTCACGTTAGAAATTTCCAGTTGCTTTGAAAGGTTGGGAAACTGGATATAGATAGATTTTAATTCGGTGACTGACCGTATTATTTGAACAAAAATTAAATGTCCCGTACTTAGCGCGAATCCGAATCTGTCGCTCGTCGACATAAAACACTCCTCTTTGGCTAAGAACCACGATGTAAATAAAATTTTGTTTTCTAATTGCACTTTCCTAGTATCGCCCAATTTTCCAAGTAAAACATTATATAGTATCTAAATTAAATGACAATTAATAATTTAAACTTTTAACTACAAATAATCCTTAATTATCAACCTCAAATGTGTGTCTACTCATTCGGAAATGCTTATTAGCATGCGGTGACTTTTCCGAAATGTCACAAAAAATAAGCTGACAATAAAGCTCAAAACAGAACAAGAGCGAAGGCGGCGAGCGAAATCGCCTGTCATATTACAAAACACAGAAAAAATACAATAAAAACACAACCATCGACGCAGGCGACGACGATTTTTTCGTTGAAATAAATTTAGATTCTATTTCTATTTTATCGCCGACGAAACAATGTTGCCAACTGTTTTTTCATATATATAAGATGGTAACGCCCCAACTTCATATGCCAAAAACATAAAACAAACAATTTTTATAATTTTAAATTTTTTATTATCCGAGTATGCTAACTTTAAGAATCGATTTTGACATAAATAAAATACGTCGTCGTTATGTCATTTGTGGTTGTTTTTTATCGCCATATACGCTGGCGCTCTTGTTCTGTTAGCTACAGCGATATCGCGGCGATATTTTTTATTTATTCGTCGACGCTCGCCGTTGTCGCTCTTGTTCTGTTTTGAGCTTAATATTGTCAATGTTTTTTATTATCTTGATGACTTGATGAAGTTTTAATACAAAATATGTGTAAGTCTTTATAATACCTTGTTAAAGTTAGCCGAAAGATTTCAGCCGAAAGATAATGCAGATAGTGTCTTGACTATGTTTAAACTCTCTTTATACTCTCGCCCCCATCGATTTTTAAATTCCTATAAACTGAAATAATTCCTCCTTCACCCGAATGATGTAATTCGATCCTAAATTCTCCTAAATTCGAGTTCATGACTGATTTTTGCTGTATTCAAGATACTATCTGCATTATCTTTCGGCTGGAAACTTTCGGCTAACTTTAACAGTATCTTTATAATTTTAAAAACCTCATCATATATCTGATAAAACTTAAAATGCAGCTGCTGTAAACTGTTGTAAATGTCATATATCATTTTATCCGAACCGTAAATTTTCATTGACTTCAATTTGTACCAACAAGCAAATGTCACGACAAATTGTCATTTTGTCATTTTGAATCTACAGCTGTCGCTCCTTGCTAAATGAATAGTTGGCAATTGATTGTACTATTCAATTTTTTTAATAATATTTTTTTAATAATATATTTTGTAGAGCGAATTTTAGAACCCTGCTTATTTTCCTTAAAACACTTAAATTTCGTTTTGTTGCTACATTTAAGCACTATTCCATATTCAGCATAATACGTTTAGGGCGGCAGTAGTATATAGAGAATTTGCTGAGAAAATTTTAATTTTTAAGGGTTGATCCGACTAAGCTTCAAGGAGATCCGCAACACCATTATCCGAAATTCAAGAGGTAGCTAAACATTTGAAACCTCACCCTATTATTTATCTCCAAAGCTACCGTCTTTACAGACGGACAGTAAAACAAAAAATTTTACAGCGTGTTTTTGTTGTGCAAATGCTTCAACCGTAAAATATATGTCCGAGGCTTTAATGAAAAAAACAAATCGATAAATTATAAAGTAACGATGATTTGATGCATTGATGTCACAGTCGTACGAGTATTACGTAATTTAATTCAAAATGTATGAAAAGTTACATAATGTATTATGTACTTGCATAATATATTATAAAGGGTTTATGTTTTGTTCAAAACATAATTACATAATATTAAAAATTAAAATAAATTATAAAAGTAGAGCGATTTTTTTTGTCATTCAATTCTAATGATGACCAACATTTTTTTCTCGTTGCAGGTATGTTATCAACATCACTATCATTCATACAGTACAGACGTACAGTGAATAATATGATAAGTATATAATTTATTAATATTGATATAGTAAGTTGCACTAATATTTTATTTAAACATAAGTATTTTAATTCTCTATTTGTTCATCAATTATAACTAATAAAATAATATATCTTAAATAATTGAGCTGAATGTCGTCAGTCTAATATATTAAATTATTGTTTAAGTGTCTTTATAAAATGCCAAGTACCTCATTCCAAATTCAATTGAATATATGTACGTCCTGATGTGTTGAATGTTTATTAATTAGCATAATGTTATTTATGTACATATATCGAAAGTGGCAGCAAAAATATATGAATAACTTAATTATGTATATACGAAAACACTTTTCTAATAAATTAATTAATTTGAAAATTGTTATTGAATATAATTATTATTATTGTACCGGAATAATAATGAAAATTTATGAATTGATAGTACATAAAAATCCATTAAATCTTATATTTAAAATAATGCAATAATTTTCCGACTTTTCCAATAATGTATTATATTAGTGCTTCGTAGGATGGGTTTTGTTTTAATTCGTTTTCGAGATAAACATCTTAAGTAAAGATCGTTCTTTTTATATAATTTTTGATGGACATAATTACTGGAAGCAGAATTAAAAATATGTTTCCGTATTTTTGTGGAGTATTAAGCAATATGTTCGTACATACCGAAAATATAATAAAACATGAATAATCCATATAACATGTCATCTCGTTGTATACCTTTTGATATTAATAGTTTACAGTATATTTTTCCTAGAAATAGGTCAAACAGCCTTAATTTGATTTTTAAATTCAAATTGTATATATTAAAAAATTCATCTATGTCATATATATGTATGTATTCCAAGAATGTTCTTCAATATGTATAATCAGCTTCGGAGGTTTTATCCATAATAAATGACCAAATCGTATTATTTTTTGAAGAGAATTTTGGATAATTTTAAATTATTTACTGCAGTGATGGGCAACTTGATTAAGATTGTTTGTGGTCGGCGGCATTACCAAGATGTTTCGGAATAAATATCTAAAACTATTTATTAATCTGAATTGAAAATTCTTTCACGTTAGAGAATGTCCAAAATTTACTGCTTACAGAAGCTAAAGTAGATTCAAAATTAAGACGATTTCCGGATTGAAGTTTCTAATTTGCTAATCATTTAGCCATTTCAAATAGTCATGAACGAGACAAACAAAAATCAGAATTAAAAATTTGAATTCTGATGTACGGTTTTCTTTTTTTTTGTATTATTTCGAAACTTTTAACAGAATTGATAACTTGTTCGCGTGTTCTACATTAAAAAGAAACGGAACGCGAAAAGAAACTCAAAATTGGCAAGTTTGCTCACCACTGATTTAGAGCAATCGCACCCACAGAAAATATATTCTGAAAAGGACAAATTGCTTATGTTATTTTCGTAAACAAATAATAAACCAAAACTCGGGTATCTTCTGCCTTTTATACATATATCAAATGTTACTTTCATGAATCATCACAATCCGTAATGGTTTTTACAAGTATAAAATGTATTTTGAGGAATATGAAATCACGAACAACTGAAAATGGTTAACTTTATTGATTACTCCTGTTTTTCACAAGTCAATGGGATATACGAGTAATACAAGGTAAAAAACATTCAGTTGTGTCGCTTTTGTTTTTCTCCCAACCTCGATGCAATTGACGAACTTGCGACTGCGTCTTAATTTTAATTTTCCTTTAAAATAAAGGGCATTATTCAAGAAGAACCACTTCTAAAAACCCGATTTCTTTGAAACTTGTGTACACATGTGTATCGTTTTCTATTCAAATTTGTAAGTTAATTGGACCGAAATTTGGGCTAAATTCATTTCAAATTTTTAATTGTACGTGCAGTTATAAGATTCCAGACATTTACAGCGAGTTCATACGACGGATAAAAATCTCGGATTTTACTGTTCCATCGTTTTAACCAATTACATCACGTAAATTATACAACGGGCACGGCTCTTTTCATATAAATAAGTTGAAAATATTGAAAAAAAAATCTGGGATAGAAAAATCCGAGATTTTTATCCGTCGTATGAACTAGCAGTTAATAGATCTAGGAATCGACATAAACCTTAAAGTTTTGACATTTGCATGTCAATACTAATTTTTATTTTTGATATTTTCATACAATTTTGTTCATGGCAGTCTGTGCGAATATTTAAATTAATTGTTCAATGCACAGTAATAATTTAAGATTTCATGTAGTCGAATACTTATGAAAATTTTCGTATTACTAAAATTGAAAAACAATGTCGCTAATGTTCCACTCAATTTTGTTGTGATTTCATATTTGAGCATACTTTCATGTTTGCAGGTAAGAGGGATCATACGAGATGCATGATAGTGCTCATAATTGTTTCTGAAATATTTAATAAAATCAAATCTTCTATATTTAGCAATAAAAGACGTGTCTCTACTAGACATGAATTATTCATCCATCATAGAGAGTTCCAGAATTAATTTTGCCTTATTTATGAAGTGTCTTATTATGCGGAATGTAATTTTTAATTACAGAAAGTAGTCACAGAAACAGAAAGTAGCAACTGGGTTCCAAGTCTGGACTGTACGGTGGATGCGGAATTTCTACGAAGCCGCAGTATTCCTTCAGAATCCCAGAAAATTGTTACCAAAACCTTACCAATTCCCTTGGTGGTGGTTCATCACGTTTAATACATTGCATTGATTCTTGTTGGGATTCCGAATTTCCATGATGAGGAACCCATGTTTCATCGCCTGTTTTTATGTTATCCTAGAAATTTTCTGGATCTTGAAACAAAATTAAAATCGCCTTTGAAGTTTGAACATGAATTTTTTGTTCGGCAGTCAACAAACGGGGAATTCATCGCGCACTTATTTTTGACGTGTGAAGGTGGTCATGCAATATGGTATAAGTGGTATATGAAAGGGAAAGTCTCTACGCTAACCGCGAAATAGACATACAGCGGTCCTTTCATACAATTGGTTCTGCCAAAATTACTTTTTCATGGCTAATAGCATCTGCAGGGAGATCCGGTCGGTTGTCGTCTTCTAATGACTCTGTAACCGCTCGCGGTAGCCTTTAGCGGTTTAACAGATTATCACTGTTCCGGATCTGGTGCGGTCGCATTTTTCCGCTAAGGTCTCAGAAGTGATGGGGGCGGGGTATTTCAAGGGAATCAGTGATTTAAATTTAACTGCTGTTTAATACAAATTTTCATTCCAAAAATTTAATTTGTGGCGACAACATGTCCCAATTCCAGCCAATACCCAGTTTATCGAGACATTAAAACAATTATAACAAAGAGTGTAACTAATACAATGGAAAGTCTCATTACTTCGTATTAGAGTGATAAGAGACTACGGATCACTTTAACGAATATACCTACAAGCTATCACCCATAAAAATTATATGATATACATAAAAATAAAATAACATAAACTTAACTGTATCTGTCCGGATGCGCCTCCCAGGTTGATTCACTTGATACGGGTTAAGACTAACACCTGTTGATCAGCCCTCGTGGGTTCCTATCTATTTTTGTTATACACCGTACACTTTCGTATTATGACACTATACTATTTTTTAATGTTTTTTTATTTATTTAGTTAGCCGCCCAACCGCCCCTCCTCCACTTAGTACAGTAATAGTATGAGCGCACGATATGGAGGCCTATAATGGATTCGACATTATGAGAATATCCACTTTAAAAAAAAAAGGTTCCAAAACTGTTGATTTGATATATCGACGGAATAGCCGAATAACAGGATGACTGTTACGAGTTTTTTTAATGACTTATTAGTGTACTAATTTATCCAAATTATTGGATTTAATCGTTCTTTTACACAATACACGAAATATTGTAATTACACCAAAAAAGAACTCTACTGACGATCATTAATGGTGGTTGCTTTGATGACGATTTTGTTTTAAATTGATGAATAAAGACAATAAAAAAATTACTTTGGTTGAAGACCACACTAAAACTCTTCATCAAAATCAGATCACAACTAACATTTTTTTATCGATCAACCACCTCCTCTCCACCAAAAAAAAATGTGTATCATATAATTTTATGATCGAACAATCAATAAAATACAGGGTAAACAAACCGGGTTTGAATGGTAACGCACCCGCTGCAGATGTACATAATGTCTGTGAAGTTAGCCCAGGATTTCATCCCAGAAAAATATAAAATAAATATCATCAGGCAACACTAAATCTGCATTATCATCCCAGCCCAGGGGCGGTATGTTGTACCATCACTTCGAATCGAAAATCGAAAAAAGTCGAATGGCGGGATGTTGTACCATTTCCGAAAAGCAAAAATGATACAATTTTCAATTTTTCGATTCGACTTTTTTCGAATTCGACTTTTTTCGAATTCGACTTTTTTCGATTCGAAGTGATGGTACAACATACCGCCCCAGGATTTGTTTATAGTTTATGTTAAATATGTCTAAATATGTACAGCATCGCAAAAAAAATAATGTGAATATAATGTGAATACATATCCCAGAAAACAAAAAAAAAATCAGTAAATTATACATTAAAAAAAATAAAAAACTTTAATGATATACGTAGTAACTAAATAAAAGAAAAATTTAAAACTTTATAATATTCGTACCGTTATAGCGATAATCTCAACATACGGATCGACTTGGGATTTTTATTGTGAATAAAGGTCATCATTACGAGTCGATAAGGCTTGCTTCAGTTTCCGGAACTCGTGGTTCCTGGGAACCATAAATTAAATTCTGTCATACTTGGGCCGTACAGATAAGAGCCTATAGCGCCAATCTCAACATGCAAATCAACTCGGGATTTTTAGGATAAGCCACAGTTATTATGGCAATTTGATACAGACTGCTTCGATTTCCGGAACTCGTGGTTCCTGGGAACAATTAATAAAAAACTGGTTCTCATGTACTGGGCCATACACATATGGGCGTATAGCGCCAATCTCAACTTACGGATCGACTTGGGATTTTTATTGTGTATAAGGGTCATCTTGCTGGGGTTGCTTATCCTAAAAATTCCGAGTTGATTTGTATGTTGAGATTGGCGCTATAAGCTCTTATATGTATGGCCCAAGTATGACAGAATTTAATTTATTGTTCCCAGGAACCACGAGTTCCGGAAAATGAAGCATGGCGTATCGACTAGTAATGATGACCACTATTCACAATAAAAATCACAATTCGATCCGTATGTTGAGATTGGCGCTATAACGGTACGAATATTATAAAGTTTTTATTGTTTTTAATGTGCAATTTACTGAATTTTTTTTGTTTTCCGGGATATGTATTCACATTATATTATTTTTTTTGCGATGTGGATATTTAATCATATTTAACATAAACTATAAACAAATCCTAGGCTGGGATGGTAATGCAGTTTTAGTGTTGCCTGATGATATTTTTTATTTTTCTGCGATGAAATCCTGGGCTAACTTCACAGACATTATGTACATACTTAACGGATACGTTACATCTCCCGACCACTTTTGAACAATTGTATCTACCTTGTTCCTGTGTTCCATCTTTTCAGAAATATTTTATAACTGCGCGATATTAAATTTCATTCATTTTAGAGTTTTTTCAAAACACGTTACTAAATTAAAGAAAACAAATGGTCTGTAAAATTTACATCGAAATTTGTTTCAATATGTTTCATCGCGACAAAATTTGTTTTTAAAAAATATATAGTTGTCTCACTCACTATTTTTTTCATATGAAATGGCAAGACTTTTTTATTCACCCTCGTAGTTTGGAGATAACGGCCTAACCAAATCTGCTTCTAAATGAATTCCTTCCTAATTTTTATGATAATAGTCCTCTTCGTCACTTTTGGAACTCTAATAAAAAAATCGATAATACAGATAGATAGTAAAATTGACAAAAACCACATTAAAAAAATGATAATATAAATTTGCCATATTATGTCATTGTGTCTTTAGTTGATGATGAGTTTTGTGAATTGCTTATAGCAGGTTTTTAAAAAGTAGATAATAAATTAAAAATAAAATGTTCTTCAAATTTAAATTTAATCTTAACTGAATACGTACTTACTTTTTATTAAAAGTATTTAAATTAAACTTTGTCATTCGAAATGTTTTAATTTATTGCCAGTATATATCATCAAATACACTCCAATCAACTATAGGTTCGTTTTAAAATTATTTTAAAATAACAAAAAACGAGTCGAAATTTGAAAATATTATGGCCTGAAAATAGATGCAAATAAATCCAATCCACATACAACATTGAATGGGGAAATCAATTCTCGATGCTGTAGAATCTCAGTATAATATTTTTCCAGTGTGTGTGGAAAATATTGTTTGAATTCCATACTAAATTCCGTACTACAAAATTTCAAACACAAAAGAAATATCGATTTTGGAGAAAAATAATTGTCTTTCTGTTTCGCGGTAATATTATTCATTTTTTTATAAGTTTTGTTTGTATATTGAATCTTTTATTTTCTCTTCTCAGTTTCATGCGTTTGTTTTTTTTTATTATAATTTCTTGTGTTGTTTTATTTTAATTATTAACAGTGACATTAATTTTATTTAGTTTAATTATAAAATAATAGTTTAATTATACGAGTAAAAGGGTAATAAAAAACAGTTTTGCCATGGCGTCGTCATTTACACATCTACCCAAATTTTTACGTAAAACGTTTTTGTGTTTTAGGATGCTGTGTAAAAATCTAGCAGGTGGGTGGCGCGTGAACATAACAATAATTTTTAAAATTTAAATAAAAAAGAAATATGTATTGAATATCTGAATAAAAATTACAAAAAATAGTTTTGTTTAATTTGAATAGAAAATTATTATAAATTTCATGTAAAAGTGCTATGGAAAGCTGTTCTATTTGAATGCGATAAAGTGTGTTAAATTAGTACGGAAGTGTATATGGAATATACTCGAATTTCCGGCGATATTCCACCTTATTTCCACTTTGTTTTTTTCTCTTTTCAGTCACATCGACACCGGAATTTTTGTGACATTTTTCTTTGGCGAGTAGTACGGATTTCCGTGTATATAACATGGTTCTTTCCATAGAAAGAGTGGTTTTTGAATCCGATTGTAAACGGAATTCCGTCGGCCTTGTATATTGAGATATAGAGGAAATTTGTCTGCGGAAAATGAGAGATTACGCTACTCGCCGCAAGTAGCAGCACTACCACAAAAGACATTTTTTTTTGTTATATAATCACCAGCGAAATTTTTTTATTTATTTTGCATCTCTTTGATCACTAAATAAAATATCCCAGCGGAATAAAATATTAAAAGTGATCCTTAAAATGACAAATTGATTGATCTCCGAAGTAAAGGAACTCGGTAAATGTAATCTTGAAATTTAACAATATGCCGTCATTCCGCCATTTCTTACCGTATATTACGATGAAATTTGGATAGTAGTCTGGGATTTTAATGTAAGTTTTGGACAAAACTCTACGATATATTCGTGCTAGATTAAACTGGCCATATCATAATCAGTCCTTATGAAAAATGGTACCTGTACATTTTACACGATATAAATAAATATTAAACTGGAGGGAACTCGGCTATTTATTAATTAAATTTTGTAAAATTTGCATCGCATACAGGGATAATTCGGAAAAAATTTATGGATTAGAATTTTCACTACAATATTTTGATTTTCTGTGGCCATATACATAAGCTATTTTCAGTTTTTGGCCAATGTCTCAAAAACTTCCACTAGTAACCAATACTTTCGCTTGTTTTTATAATAGCTTATGTCTTACTGAGACTACATGGAAAATTTGAGGAAAGTTCTAATCCATAAATTTTTTCCGAATTGTCCTTGTATGCGATATAAATTTTACAATTATTAATTAAGAAATAGCCGAATTCCCTCCAGTTTAAAATTTATTTATATAGTGTAGAATCTACAGATACCATTTTTCATAAGGATTGGTTATAAAATGGCCAAGTTTAGTCCAGCACGAACGGTAAGTAGATTCCTCTCTCTCTCACTCTATGTGTGTCTCTCTCTCTCACTCTCTGTGTCTCTCTCTCTCTCTCTCTCTTGCACTATATCCCATCAAGGGATTTGGCTGCCTCAAATGAGGTTTCATAACCATACTTTCATTTCGGGTAATGAATTTGATCCTAGACCAGCCGTGAAATTTTTTCATTGTCACCACCGGGATTTGAACCCTGACGTCCGGCCGCTGGAGCAAGCATGCTGACACTTTGCCACCGAGGCGGCAGGTGGATTCCAGTTGCGTGAAATTATTAGTGGAACGAGATATTGTAGTAAAAAAGAATAAAAAAAATTGAAAATTCAAGCAAGCTATCAAAAGTAATATAAAAAACAATCTCGTCCCATTCCTTTTCACCAAACCGGAATCTATATGCAGATCGTAGAACTTTGTCCAAAACTTATTACTTAAATCTCTGATCAATACTAGACTATCCAAATTTCATCGTAATTCGGTAAGAAATGGCGGAAAGACGGAATATTGTTAAATTTAAAGATTTCTTTTATTGATGTTCCTTTACATCGGAGATCATTCAATTTGTCGTTTAAGGATCACTTTTAATATTTTATTCCGCTGGAATGTTTTATTTAGTTATAAAAGAGATACAAAGTGAGTAAAAAATGTCCGCTGGTAATTACATATCAAAATATATTCTCTGTAGTGATAGTGCTAGCACTTGCGGCGAGTAGCGTAATCTCTTATTTTCCGTTGTCAAACATCCGCTATCTTATACATCATGTTCTCGTGGGCATGTAAAAGAAGATATCCGCAATACTAAATGCAAAGTGTGACTCTATGTGTGTGACGTCCGTTATGACTCTAATCTAATTTGAGTTTATAAATTATGATGGTGATCATCATTCTAACCTCTATAACATATGTATAAAATGTGTTCAAGCAGTCGCACTTTTCAAGACACCGATTTAAAAACGACTGCAGAATTGGCATATAGTCCCATGCAGTAAATACAATATTTCCTTTCTAGCACACGATTGCAGCGCAAACGTTTAAAGACAAGTCATAACGGACTTCAAAATGGTAAAGAAAATGTCAAGTGGCCGACCAGAAGTTCGGTAATCGTAAATAACCTGTAGTGTCCATTTTCGATGGATTTGGTTCTGCAAGATTTATAAAATGATTTTGGGATTTTCCAACTTAGCAAAAAGAAGGGAAACTTTAAAAGTTCAGAATTTCACTGAGCATGTTTTGAACAGTCGGTCGTTTGTTGCTTCGCTGAAGACTTATTAATCAATATTTTATTGCTCAAGGAGCGAAAAACTATCTTGCTGCTATTTGTAAAATATTAAGCGACCAAAAAATTGATATAGCATCGGACGATAAATTTTCCAGAGCTTAACTTATATTTCGTCCATTTTTTATGTCTTCATTCCAAGACACATTACTTCAACTTGAAGAATGCAGGATTTTTTTTAGAATTTTATTTATTGATTGAAAACTCGATCGAAAATAACAATAAGTAATTAAATCTTAGTCACTAAGGTAATAATGTTAATCTGCGGGAGCAGAATTTTTCTTGTTATCAATAAATTAATTTTATAATTTATGTTGTCACAGCCATCATTTTCTTCTATAATCGTGAAGACATAGATATATCTTTTAGATTTCTCGCCAGCAAAATTGGATGAGATGATAGTTTACCTGCATAGCTGATCCGCATCCTTTGTAAACTGTCTTTGACATTTAGGATGTTAAGGTCCTTATGTAAATTTTTTTACGAACCAGGGTACTCTTGTAATCATTCTGAGAATGTTTCACTTTGTTTGTTGGACAATATTCGAATTTGAGGTTGATTGTCATAATTGGCATGCATACTATACATTTGGTTTAATCATTGTGTTATACAGGAGAACCTTGTATTCTATGTCAACGGTTGGATGTTTCCCCATCAACCAGTGCATTTTATCAACTTTTAATTCAAAATAGTCTCATTTTATTTGAACCATTGAGCTCAGTGCACTTGCTCAATGGTTCGGATAAAAATAAGGTAAGCATTCGAACATGGAAAATACTGCCTTCTTGGGTGTTGCCCAAGCATTCGATAAAGTACAGCCCGGCAGACCTATTAAAAACCATTAATTTGGCAAACCGGCACTTAAAGATATTCAATGTGATCTAAGCAGTGCCACAATACTACTTATTAGAGCCAAATTATTTCAGTGCAGGTTTTCGATGGTTAACACTGTCGAATTTTAACGTTTGGTGCCAATCAGATTGAAAGTGCTACGAAATTTTACGGAAAATAAGTGGTTTTTTGTTGGATTTTATTTTTCGCAGGTTTAATTTTTATGTTAGAAATTAATTTAATAAATCATTCACTAAAAAGCGAATAGGATTTTTGTGCCTGAACTATATTTAATTATTGCTTTAAAATTTCTTGTGTGTGGTCTCCACCATACAGAAAAACAAAGCAACCGACTGCTGCGCCAGGAATTGAAGGTGTATGTGTGTGTCCATTACAATACTCAAAGCTCATAGGGTCAAGATTCATAATTTAAATGCGTAGCATGTTGTAGAAAATAATCTAACCTATACAATGTAAATCATTAGATTACATGTACAATAAGCAGACAACATAAAATAAGCTGCAATAATTACCGGTATAAGAAGCAAGCCGCAATATCAGTATTTTTTGCTCTAAATAAAGTTCTGCAGTTTATATTACTAAGCTCTTTACAATCAAATAAAACATTTTATAAGCAGTAATGGTCATATAGTGTATATAAATAAAAGGGGAGAGCTATTTTACAACATAAATGCCAACTACCCGGTACTAATATAAATAAATGGCATTATATAAAAAAATCACGTTTTTGGCCAAAATAAAATAAATAACGTTATTGTTATCTGTAACGTTGCTGATAGCACTCATACTGAGATTGATATTATCCAATGGCATTTATTTTATGTGCTCGTACAATTTTTGAAATGTTGAAAAATGTATAAAACGTTGTTTTCCACAGAGGAATATACATCACGGTATATGTACATATCCGTAGATCAGTGTTACTCAGAGGATAGTCCGCGATTTTTTGTTACCTACATAAAATATACCGACGAAAAGTTTTTATGTTCATATCGAGTTTTCATTGGAAATTCATTTCGGCATAAAAGAATTTTTGTTTCAATTCTAAGGCTGCGTACATTTTTCGGTAAATTCATTTATTTTTCAAAAACTCTGCGGTAAACTGATCGACTAATCTGTTCTAAATCCAATTTTTACCATAGTAAATGATTTAGCTGACTATTGGCCCGCATCCTAAGTTATTTGCTTTCATTTTCTCATTTTGTTGCATTTCTTTAGTCCCTAGGAAGTAAAATACATAATTATTGGCTGAGAGTAATGAGCATACAAATAAACAGTACAAATATAACTTACACCTGGACTGGTTTTTTTCTTTCATGTAGCTGGTAAATAGTCAATCAGTTGCAAATATGTGTTGTGCTCCACTTACAAAATTAATTTAAACATTAAACAGCCGAAAACATCCCGTAAGCTTGCTCAAAATTGACTTTAGCTAAGTTTTGCTGCTTCGCAAAATTATAAACTTTACGTGTGTCCAGGTAAAAAGTTTTAAAAACACTGACATAGAGAATGTAACCAAAAACGCCAGAAATTATTATGGAAAAATATTGGGGAGACAAACAACATGCCAATACCGAAAAACAACTTGAATCGTTTTATTGTCTCGATTATTATGTACTATTTACAACTTTTTGGGGGCTTTTTTGTGTAATGTCGAAAAGTGTCTATATTTCTGCCTGTACCAAATTAAATATTTATGTAATAATATAATCATAAATTTGATAAACTGCCATTCAAATTCTTGATTAATTCAAGAAGCATCAAATTCTGTTCAATTTTGGGACATTTTCTAGTACTTTTTTAAATCAATATAGTGTATTATGGAAGGTGTTATATGTACGTATATACGTCCATTCTTAAATGTATCGAGCATTTTTATAGGCCACATATTGCCTACAGTAAAATTAATATTACACGAAACATAAAATTTCCAAAGAAAATTAAACCTCTATTGTGTGTGTTGTATCCGAAAAGATTACTAATTTATGTCTGGCAACAACAGAAAATAGTTCGCCTTGAATTCAAATTTCGCAATGTATGAAATCCACCAACCGTATATCGATCAATATTACATGTTTCAGTTTCATATAGAAATATGTACTACTATATGTACCGTACTACGTATAATCTACATTCGCATAAATAAAATATAATATTTAGCTTTATTTAAAGATCATAATATGAAAACAAAATTTATTCAAGAAGGATTACGTAAAGGGTTAGTTTCTTTAAAAATTTACTTTTCATTTTTTGTTTCCAAAACACAAAATAATTTAAATGCTGATAATTTACATAACCATGTGTGCGATTTAATAAATTTATATTTAAGTTATCTTAATTTAAGTGTTAATAACTGTGCCGTATTTTTATGAAAGTTTTCTTTTCACTGTACGAATATAATAAACCCACACATGAAACATTTGAAAAATTAGCATACATAATTATTACTCGTATTTTATGTTTTCTAAGTTGATGGTGGTTTTATTTCTACAAATAAAATGCGGAAAATATTGACGAAATAATATTTGTAATAAATCTATTCGAATATGTATGTGAAATCATAAATTTATCATACTCGTACCAAACTTGCTTAACTTGAAGATGTACATACAATTTTTTGCAAATTTATGTTTATACAGCAAAGCAATCAAGCGAATTGATCATTCTTTTGCATATTTCATTCCCCACCACACCATATTCTACACGTTATGCGGTAATGTAACATTTTCCTCCTTGTCAAACAAAAATTAAAATTAGATTAAACGTCAAATAATTTTTCACTAAAATTATGTTTTCTGATAACATTATGGATATACACGCTTCCATGATTGATTATGGAATAATTCAACTGAATAACATTTATTTTTATCTGTTCACAAGAACAAACGTAAATTCAATATTGCTACACGGAATTCAATTAAATCATTTCGAAAATATCCGAATTTAAAGTACGTATGAAATAGAGAAAACCATACGAACCATGGAGCAATTCCATTCCGAGTACACGTAATTGTGAATTAATTACAAATAAAACCATAAATTTTTAATGGAAATATATTTTTATTTCATAATTCCATTACTAGTAATTAATTAAATTGGAAAATGCTTAATATTTTAATTTGCTTAATAAGCCAAAGGAGATTTTATTTTATTTATTTTTTCCACGATTGTAGTTGGAGCCTGGTAAATAGCACGTCCCTTAAGCTAGCAGAACCCATACGGCAGAACATTACAACATAGTATGGATAATTATAGGCTAATTAAATGCTCTATTAAAAAATTTTGGACTCCATCCCTTCTAACCAAAACGCATTGTTTTATTCTGCTCGTTTTAGAAAAGCTTACGGTTTTATCACTTCAAAGCTAGCAGAACCCAAATCGATAATCGAACCAAAAATCAAATTCGAACGCAAAACAACATCAATTGACAACAAAAATTTCAGACTCATTATGGTATAATGAAATGCCCCATTAAAAACTATTGGGCTCCACTTGTTCTTGACCAAACTGCAGGTCATTTAATCTAAAGCTAGCAGAACCCAAATCGAAAATCGAACCAAAAAATAATTGACAAACAAATAATTGTAGGCCATTTTTTCACAATTGACAAACAAATAATTTGAGGGTCGTTATGGTCTATCCAAATGTTCCATTAAAAAATTTTGGGCTCCACCCGTTTTAACCAAATTTCAGATCATTTAATTTAAGCTAGCAGAACCCAAATCGAAAATCGGACTGAAACCGAAATTAGAACGCAAACCAAAAATAATGGACAAACAAAAAATGTTAGGCTCATTATGGCCTAAACAAAAGGCCCATTAAACAATTTTGAGCTCCACTGGTTCTTGACCAAACTTCAGTTCATTCAATCTAAAAGCTAGCAAAAATAAAATCGAACCAAAACTAATATTAGAGCGCAAAACAAGATCAGTTGACAAACAAACAATTTTAGGCTCATTATGGCCTATCCAAATGCTCCATTAAAAATTGTTGGGCTCCATTCGTTTTGACCAAATTTCAGGCTAGTTAAGTCATAAAGATCCTAAAATTATTTGATTGCGTTCTTGATCTTGTTTGCATTCTAATTTCGGGTTTGGTCTGATTTTCGATTTGGGTTCTGCTAGCTGTTTTGCGTTTTAATTTCGGTTTCGGTTCGATTTTTGGTTTGGGTTCTGCTAGCTTTAGATTAAATAACCTGAAGTTTGGTCAACAGCAAGTGGAGCACAAAATTATTTAATAAGACATTTGATTAGGCCATAATTAGACCACACTATCGAGAAAAGAACAACCAGAATGGATGACGAGAAACATTTTGGCCTCATCACTTTAAAGACCGCTCACACAACATGTATGTGATGCAGTGCTGTGAAACGATTCAAATTTAATTTCGTTACAGTTTCAGTTATTTCATAATTTAAAATAATGGTTTTGGTTTCAGTTATTGTTCCGCCGATTTGTTTTTGTTACATTTTCCGTTACGTTTCAGATACAGTTACAATTTGGTTCTCTCTCATACATCATTATTGGGAAGACAATTTTTATCAATATTAACACATTATGGTCCATTCAAGCGTTTTCGCGCGTTTCGTGGTTTGGATTTTGAAGGTACAAAAAATATATAAACGAGCTAAAAATTTGTTTTGGTTACCTCAAGAAGTGGTATATTAAAAACAGAAAAATTTTACAAAAATTTTGCTGAGAATGTGACAAAGACAAAAACTAAAATGTACATTAGAGCGACTGAGAAACAATATTTTTATTTTATGGTAGAAAAAATTGGGGAAATTTGGAAATCAACAAAAACTAACCTTACATTTTTTAAATAAATAACTAAAAAAAATTATTTTTAAAAATTGGCAATTATTTTATATCGCAAAAATTAATAAAAAAATTAATATCATTTTTGAGATGAGCAAGAAATATGTTGTGATATTGATTAATTTACGAAATAATTTAAAAAATTGTCTACTATAAAATATTGGGAAAAAATTTTTGACAAGTTCGTAGTAACCTAAAATTTGACAGTCATGCAGCAGCCAAAAAGCAGCAAATTTCTCAAACTGAATAATAAAATAAATAATAAATTAGATAAATTTATGTGATATTGTAATGGTTACTCAAACGAAAGCGTCATCTCGAACGTCTCATATTCAAAACACAGTTGCCCACAGTACGAGCTAGATTTGATCGTGAACTTCATTAAATATTTGTTTTGTGTTTCTATTGTGAAGATGAAAAATGAAGTAGATCGATGACCAGTAGCACTAGTAGTGTAAATGTTTCAGTACTGGAAGATAATGAAGAGTCTGTCATCTTGTCTACCTGGATGTCTTCCAGCACCAATACTGTTTTGTCACCTAGATTTTAATAGGAAGATAAATTATATTGCTCACTAAACAAAACATTACAAATTAAAAAATATCTAAAATTTATAATTTTTTTTTATTATTTTAATAACGTAAAATAAAATTTTAGTTTTAGGTTGCAGAATGCAACACATTTTAAAACAAAACAAAATACCGCACTTTTACAAATTCCACTTTTTATTTCTACTTATATTTTTCCAACTTACCATATTTGTCCATTGCTTCCATTTATTTCCTATATATTTATTTTTCTAAATTTATTAATAATTTATTTATAATTTAATTTATTTAACAAAATATTCAATTTATTTAAAATTTCGTGTTTGATTGCTTAATTTATATATCCAATATTTTTTTCCAACAAAAATTAATTTTTTCGTTTCGACACACCAATCACAAAAAATTTATGTAGCTATAAAAATATCAAAAAAATAAAACTTTGCTGAGAGTGGCCAACCAACTCAACAACAACAAAAAATCACAGAAAAAAGAAATTCTGATGTTTCGCTCACACACAGAGAGCATTTATATTTTTATCTCATTCTAGTTTTCCGCAAAATAACACGCTGTTGTAGTGGAATAGGCTCATTAATAACTTAAAATAAGAAAAATATTTTTTTTATTCTGAAAAAATGTGAAAAAATGGTTACACAACTGAAATTCATATAAAACAAAATAAATAATTTTTGCAGACTGTAATGCGTTAATGTTATTGAACAAATAAAATTTATTCAAATTAAATTCAGTATTGTACATTTTTTTGGCCCATTTATTAAAATTTAAATTTGGTTTATAAAATTAATAATAAATAAAACATACATATTAAATATATATTTTTAAGTCTGTATGTATTTGAATATTTGTTAGAGTTGAAATAAATTTTCCGTTTCGGTTTTTCGTTACACTGTGATGCTATCGCCAACTGATTTAAAATATAAAAAAAAGTATTACAAAATTTTTTTATTTATTTTTTTATTTTATTTTATTTTTTTTGTGCAATTATGATTGCAAAAAAATAATAAAAAAACATATAAAAAATAAAAAAAAAACAAAAATTGTATTTGTATTTATATAACGTTTTTTTAAATTAATTCTTTAAAAATATTACCGGTTGTTGGCGAAGTTTAACTGCGCAGACGTGTGGCTATTAAAGTGTTAATAAAGGACCGTGATAGATTTTTTAAATACAATAAACGTTCACCAGATGATCCATACATTAGTAGTGTGCACAACAATCTAAATACCACTATAGTTAAGCTAGTAAAGAAGGCAAACCGTGATTATAATGAGAAACAATTTCGCTAATCGTACCATAATTCAAAATATTTGTGGTCTTTTTTAAAGAAAATTATCTTTAAAACTGACGATATGTAAAAAAAACGAATATAACGCATATTTAAATGTACGGTCTGATCCTGAAGTAGTCGCCAATTCCAACAAATCCCATAGCAAAGACACTATCCCAGCCGAAATACTAACTAGACAAATGCAATAAGACAAATGCAATAATTGTAGAGGCTAACGGCTTCCACAACTCTCACGGGCACGCGGGACGTAGCTGCGCTCCCCCCTCCCCGCTTATCCCTCCAAGGGGCTTGATTTGAACTTCGGGGGACCTAGGAGCCGGGATCACCAAACATGTCGGAGCGGATTATATAGAATCTATTGACCGCTTTATCGAAAAATCATATCGTATATGTTTTTCGGCTGGGATAGCAAAGACACTATCTGCATTATCTTTCGGCTGGAAACTTTCGGCTAACTTTAATACCTTGTTAAAGTTAGCCGAAAGATCAAAAAATCGATAATGCAGATAGTGTCTTCGCGTCCTCAGCCGAAAGTATATAAATACGTCACCGTTGATCAACATTCTTCAGCCGAAAGTTATCAGCCGAATAATTATTTCAACAACACATCAACAGAAACCAATTTGAAGGTTTTAGTATGCGAAGGTTGTTGTAAACCCTAATTCTATTTAAACATGAGAAAAACAAATGTTTACATTAACCTTGCTCCAAATGAACATAAAGTAAGGTAGGGATGCCACTATATCCATTTGATATATCATAATTGTTGGTCAACTTCGGCCTAATTATGTAGAAATTCTGAAGGGGATAAAGACATGTAATTTATCAAAATTCCGCTAATTCAATATATCGAAAATGCATTGAATGGTCTGTCGTTCTAGGTTTGCATACCTTGTCATTGATGCCACTATGGTCACTTGATAAGCCATCATGCTGGTCAACTTCGGCCTAACTGTGGAGAAATATTTATTTAGCGAGGTTAGCCCCCCCCCCCCCCCCCCCGTATGCGAAATGAAATTAACCGCTTAATGAAACCGGTTAACGATATTCTGATGGGGATAAGGAGGTCCAATTTGAAAAACTTTCCATAGTTTAATTTCTGAAAAATTCATTGAATGGCCTGGCGCTCTTTTTAAACCTCAATCCGCATTGATGCCACTATTGCCATTTGATAGGCCGTAATGCCTGTTAACAACAGTCAATCTTTGAAGAAATTGTGATGGGAATACGGTGGACAATTTAACAAAATTTTCATAGTTTAATTTCTGAAAAATACATTGGTCATTCAATGAACTTTCAGGCCCTAATGTCTGGTAACAACAGTCAAATTTTGAAGAAATTCTGATGGAAATACAGGGATGTAATTTGAATTCCATAGTTCAATTTCTGAAAAATTCATTGAATGGCCTGGCGCTCTTGCTTAACCTTAATTCGAATTGGTTCCACTTTTTCCATTTCATAGGCCCTAATGCCTGCTATTAACAGTCAAATTTTGAAATAAATTTTGATGGGGATACGGAGTGTAATTTGAAAAAAAAAAATCCATAGTTCAATTTCTGAAAAATTCATTGAATGGCCCGGCGCTCCTGATTGACCTAAATTGTTTAACCTAAATTGATGCCACTATGACCATTTGATAGGCCGTAATGCCTGTTAACAACAGTTCAATTTTGAAGAAATTCTGAATCTTGTTAACAGGGCCTATCAAATGGTCTTAGTGGCACCAATGCGAATTTAGGCTAAACAAGAGCACCGAGCCTTTAAAGAATTTTTCAGAAATTGAACTATGGAAATATTGTCAAATAACACCCCTGTACCCCATCAGAATTTCTTCAAAATTGTACTGTTGTTAACATGCATTAGGGCCTATCAAATAACTATAGTGACATCAATGCGAATTTAGGTTAAACAAGAGCGCCGGGGCATTCAATGAATTTTTCAGAACCACCATACACTCTTTTTTACACATACAAAACCGAAGAATTGGATTGGTTAACGAAGTGCGACAGAATGGGCCCGGTTACAGACACCTAACGAAGTCGTTTAACTTTGTCCTAAAAAATTATACCACACAACAGTTTCCAAAATGTAAGCAAAAGAAAAACGATTTTTTATTTTATTTTTTACTTTGATCGATGACATTCGGCCAGAAATGAAAGCGCTAGAAAGCAATAACGTACATTTAAAGAATGAAACAAATAAAACGAAGCCGGTCGTTTTCAATAGTAATAATAGGGCCCCATTTTCCACAAAATTTACGGGCTCTTTATAATAACTGATCAGAATAAAACTAACTTTTTGCTTAAGCTTTTTCTATAAGGTCAGAAATTCAAGTGAAAGTTGGCATTAACCGACAAACCTGATGTAGCAAAACAAGTTTTCACCGAAATTTGTCATCTCTACAGCCCAGACGGTTTAACCGTTCGGGATGGAATTTCATGCGTAAGTTTTTTATCCATGAATTGGGAGATTGTAGTGAAATTTGGCGGAAATCGGTGTACTTTTCCAATTTTTCAATCGATTCGCGAGAAAGCGACCAAAAATTAAAAGATTCAAATAAATTCAAAAATTATCTGTTTAATAAAAGCTCCGCTTGTTTTATAAAATCAAGTTTGGTGTTTTCGAGATTTTTGAGCATTCGTTGAAACAGGAGGTCATGAATTATATCTTTTGCTTGGTTATCGAAATGAATTCCGATTTTATTTTGTTGTTGTTTCGGTAAGAGAGACCCGATGCATAGACATCCTCTACGTGTTTGGAGCTACATTCACCTGTATTTATGACAGTAGGTTTTCTAAGGTATCCGCTATCTGATATGCTCTTTTTTTATTCTCACGTTTTTTTGTTATTTTGAACTTGCACGTGCGTGCACATTCTTTATTTCAATTCAGTTGGGCTATTACGTGGAGTGATTTAGTGTTATTTTAGTGTTTTGTTTGCGTTAATTTTTTCGAACTAAAACATTGATAGAATTGTTTATTTGGCAAATATGCATCTTGAATTAGTAGTAGTCAAAGATGAAGAACAAGAGCTTGCTGATTATTTTGATAGAGATACAGCTGCTATGGTTGACAATTCTAGAGATCACGATTTTGATAAAAACGATAATAGAAATTATGAACCGAGTAGAAATGATGAACAGCTTCAAGACATTTATTTTGCAGAACTTGTTTAGGGTATGGAAAATATTGATAATAGTGCTAACGAAGAAGAGTTAGATGAATAGCCACAAGCAGAAATAGAAGCGATTCGTGGCCAAAAGTACACGGGTCAAAGTAAAAGCGACAAAACCATTTGGTGGTCGATGTCTTCTGCTGCGGAAAAGGCGAGAACCGAAGAATTGTGAAAGGAAGTGATTGGACTCCATTCCCTGTAGCACTGATAGGAAACTAATAGAAAAGCCACAATTACGTATGCAGCGAATCAATGCGCACAGAATCTGAAAAAATTTAGACCTTGGCGAGATACCAATGTGGATGAAATGTACGCGTTTATCGGCATATTACTAAACGCTGGCGCAGAGAAATTAAATTTAGTGGCAGCTAAAGATTTATTCCATAAGTCTCATATGCCATTTTAGAGAGGAGTGATGTCATTAGAGAGATTCGATTGCAAGAAGGTAACTCTGCTCCAATTCGCCATATTTGGACTCTCTTCAGCAGTTGGTGATTTCCAGAAATAGATGCAGCTTTCGCCAATATATACCATCCAAGCTAGGTAAGTACGGGATTAAAATACTTTGGCTTGTAGATGCAAAAACAAATTATCCTATATTAGCAGAAATGTATTTGGGTACCCAACCAAACGATAAAAGATCCACTGGAATTTCACATGCCTTAGTAATGCGCCTTGCTCAATGCAATTTAGACATTGGCACAAGATTTGAACGCCCGCGACACGGGTACCATTACATCAAATATTTTGCATCGGTCGGAGCAACCAAGAAAAGAGGTCCGTTTTCTACTTTTACACTACCGATTCAAAAAAAAATGTGCTTCTATTGTCGACTGCAAATGCAACCGAGAAAATAACTGAAGGAATAAAAAAACCAATTATCATCCATGATTACAAACAACACAAAGGCGGCGTCGACACATTCGACAAAATGGTGCGCGGCTACACTTGTAAAAATAAAAAATGTTCTAATCGAATTAGGGCTAGAATTGGTTCAAAAACATCTAGACAACCGAAACAAACTTCCCTGAAGCCATCCGTGAAAACTGCTATCAAGTTGAGGCTACAAATTCAAATTCGTTCCTAAGGGTACCCACAACCCACCAATGCAGATAACCAATCAATTCTTCGCACAGATGTGAGCAATGGAAAAGATTTTGGATGATGAAAAAGATTTGGCCCACCATTGAGTAAACGAGCCCGAACAACGCCAGGCTCACACATACATTTATCAAATATATAATACAACAATAAAAAAAATGGATTCCTCGTATCATTGTCTTTTCTAATACAGGGGAATTCAATTTCCCGAACACGGGATTAAGCTGCTAAAAAGGTACACGATTCTAAGGTAGAACGTATATTAAGAAGAAAATAGTCAAGATGAGAAAGCTTATAAAAATAAAAAGAGGAGATCGTTTTAGATACCTGAGAATTCCAGCATATTCTTAATTAATTAGCATTCCAAAGAGGACGCCCTTTATTTAATGTGCAACATCATACCATGTGAAGGATTAAATTATAATTTCATCATATTCTCCTATTTTACTTTAATTAACTTAATGAGTATGTGGGTGCAACGTGATCGATTATTTTTAATTAAAAATTGTTTTTATTTTAATGTTGGTTTAAAATTATTCTGTAAATTTATATTTCGTTATATAATATATAATTTTTGTACTTTGTAAAAAATTAAAATTGTTTATTATTCAAAAACATTTCTAATTAATTCCACAAATAAAATATAATATTAGAATTTATTGCAACTTTTCAGATACGAGTAGTTCAGATACTAGTAGAAACGACTACGTCTTATAATTTATAATTTATACGTAAAACGAAGATTTTACGCAATAATTTAAAATTGATAATATTTATGTTCAAAGCGATACGCTCATGAAATATGTACCCAAACATAATTCATGTTGAAAATTATTCTTGGTTCATGGAAAGCTGCCAATATTATTCGAGTTCCTAAAATGGATAAAAATCTTCTTAATCCAATAGTTGTAGTGGTGCATGTACATATATGTATGTTAGTTAACTATACAAATATGTGTTGATGAAGAACAGGAAAAATAACAAAAACTTCTAATTTCCGTTACTTTAGTAGTGTAACAATGCAATATTTGAAAGAGATTTTATATACAGAAAAATCATATACAGCTGCAGGATGTTGTAACTTCACTGTTTTTGAATCGACTCGAAACGTACACTCAAAAATCAAATTTTACATTGTTTCATCAACATACATACATATGGAATAATAAACAATCCTACAAGTAACCAATACTTTTGCTTGTTTTTCTAATAGCTAAGGTTACCTTGGTCATTTCTAACCGGAGTTAAAGATCTGATATATTAAATGGTCTTAACAGAATTTTCGACCTTATCTTTCACTAATTTTCCTGATTTGTTTAAAATATATATAGGGTTTTCCAATAGGAATGATATGATTTTTAAGTGACGTTTCCGCCATTTGTAATGTGTCATGATCTGTCATTTTTTGTTTTATTGTTTTCAGTGATGTTTACAATTTCATCATGGTGAGATATACGCAAGAACAACGTTTACAAATTATTTAGCTTTATTATAAAAAAAAATCGTTCTCCAATTGCAACTTTTCGTGCGCTTTTGCCATTTTATAGTCGTAATAATCATCCAAGTGTGCTCGCTATTCGTCGAATTGTTGAAAATTTTGAGCGTACTGTTTCTTTACATAATGTTCAAGTGCCAATAAGACAAAGAAACGCTCGAAGTAATGCAAATATTACTGCCGTTCAGGCAAGTGTTGCTGAAGACCGCAATTTGTCGATTCCAAGACGTTCTCAAGAATTGGGACTGTTTCAAACCACAACCTGGTAGATTTTGAGAAAGAATTTGGGTTTGCATCCGTATAAAATTGTTCTCACTCAAGAACTGACGCCATTGGACCACCGTAAACGTCATGAATTTGCTGATAAACGCCTTGGAACAACTTGAAAACGATAACGATTTTTTTAAGAAAATCTTCTTCTCCGATGAGGCTTACTTTCATCTGAGTGGTGCGGTAAATAAACAAAACTGTCGATTCTGGTGTGAAGAAAATCCACAAATTTTTCATGAAAAACCATTACATTCACATAAATCGACAGTTTGGTGTGGTTTTTTTTCTGGTTGAATCATCGGTCCGTATTTTTTTCGAAATGAAGCTGGTAACACCGTTACTGTCAATGCAGATCGGTATAGATCGATGATAACCAACCTTTTATGGCCGAAATTGGAAGAAGTTGATCTTGACAACATTTGGTTCCAACAAGACGGGGCTACGTGCCACACAGCAAGTGCAACAATTGAATTATTGCGAGAAAAGTTTGGAGATTCGATTATTTCAAGAAATTGTGATATTGCATGGCCTCCAAGAAGTTGTGATTTAACACCATTAGACTATTTCTTGTGGGGTTATTTGAAATCATTGGTTTTTAGCAATAAACCAAACTCTCTTCAAGCTTTACAAGTCAATATTGAACGTGCTATTCATGACATACGACTTGATTTAGTGGAAAAAGTGCTCGAAAATTGGGTTCATCGAATTCTTTCCAGCAGAAGAAGTCGTGAAGGCCATTTGAATGACGTTTTATTCAAAACTTAATTGTATCGATTGTACTTCACATTAAATAAAAAACATTTCAATTTCCTTAACAATTAGTGTTTTTTTTTAAAGAAATCATATCAATCTTATTGGAAAACCCTTTACTAATCACTATTACCATCTTTTATCAACAATATTAACCACAAAGCGATCGAAATATCTTTGAGGAGCGAGACCAGTAGAAAAACCCACCTGAACGGAAGCCCATATTACAACTACAAAAATGCGGGCGCAATGAACTCTGATTTATTCTTTGAAAACATAAATTGGGACGACGAATTAAATAGCAAAAGCGTTGATATAATTGCAGACAAATCCACACACTTCTCTATAACGTAATCGATTTATTTGTCCTCTCCGCCGCCACTAAACTAAACCACTACCCTCCATGGTACGATAAAAAGACAAGGTTTATAAACAAAAACTTAAAAGTTACACCGAGGCTAGTAAACATAAACTCACAACATGTAAGAAACAATACGAAATCTACTATCAAGCGAAGTTCAAAAGTTTTATCTCTTGTCTTCAAGATAAAATAAGGAATAATCCAACATACTTCTGGACCTACTTTCAAACAAAGCGTGAGACTAACGGTTAGTCGGACATGACATTTGAAGACCTTAATTCTAGTGATCCACAAGTCATATCAAATATGTTCGCCCAATTTTTTCAATCACAATGTACAAGCCAGAAGACATCGAAAAATACTTAAAACCCTATAATGTTTTGATTTTCTGCGGCCATACGGTTCATTTTAGTTTCTTGCGAATTTCTCAAAAACTTCGACAAGTTACCAATACTTTCGGTTATTTTTCTATTAACTAAGGTCATACTGAGACCTCTTGGGAGAAAATTTGACTATTAGAATTTTCACTACTATTTTTAGAATTTCTGCGGTTTTGTAAGTTCATTTCAGTTTATCACTAATATTTCAAAAACTCTTCAAAATAGTCAATATTTTATTTTGTTTTTCTAATAATCAAGATCATACTGAGACTGAGATATACCATGTATATGTAAATATCCATAAGATATTGGCCGTAAAAGAACAGAAGAAGAATAAAAGAACTTATATACAGTCTTGGCCAAAAGTATTGAGCACCCATGATATCTTACAATTTTTTTGGGAATATGAATTTGAAATAAATTGAAACAATTTTTATAGGTTCACATTCTATTTATTTATATAAAATTTATATTTTGTGGCTCCACCTGTTCAATCTAAAATCAAATTACGAGTTCCTGAAATACATTTGTTGCCACCTGAAATACATTTGTTGTCACCTGGAATACATAAATCATCGCCTGAAAGAAAACCATCACCAATTTATCGTCGAACCCAACACTACAGCTGAGTTATTAATATCACCATCCGAGAATCGTCCCTCATTTAATATATGTAGTTATCTGAAATGTAATTAGATTAATTTAATTAAGTTCATACGTATATTATAATAATTACTTACCTTGTCATTATATTCATCTTGATTACCTAGAAATTAGTATAAATAATATTTAGATAACAAACCAAAAACATATGTAAACAATATACATAACATAATTTGCCCTTGAACTTGATCTTCAAAACACAACAAATTATGTCATGCATATTGTAACACAAATAAACATACACTAGAATTTCTCTATATATTTATTAACACATATAGATACTTACCTTTAAAACAATAAGGATAATTGGTTACCTAAAATAGTAATTAAGTTAAGATAAAAATTCAGTTTATTATGTATATTAAATATTTCTTACCAGTTTGTTATGACATTTCTGCATCACACAATTACTAATGTAATTATCTTATAGATTGTACTACCACCAATGTAATTCCTATTTATTAGAAAGTGCGTTTAATACTTAATATATAATTTGTAATGCCATCTAGTGGCAATTAAATTACGAGGCGATTGATAACCCTCTATGGTAAATAGACCAATATTTTTTGTAATTAATATTTATAAAAACAAAATAAAATTCTTTTTGTCATCAACCACCATAGCGATAAGTTGTGTTTTAGAATTGCATCGCGTTGTAAATCAAAATAAATATAAATATAATAATATAAAATTAAATAGAAATTTGTACAGTGAAGTTATACAGTACCACCGGTTTATTATTTCTACATTTGTTGGTCCTTTGAGCCGGATGCGATACCAAAGCGCATCAAAGTGTAAAGTTAAAAACTGCGACTGCAATTCTAAAACATCCACGCCATTACTAACCAGCGGATAGCAAAAAAGCGCAGTGTTATATTTCGATACAAGGCGATACTACAGCCAGCATTCACGCGCCGAAATACCCACCGCCATTCATCGCATGGTATTTCTACGTGGTTACATTAATCTGCAGAATTAATAAAGTGATAAAAACGGAAATACCCACCGCCATTCTTCGCATGGTATTTCTACGTGTTTAATTAATAAAATGCAGGATTAATAAAGTGATAAAGCCGAGATTCCAGCCGCCATTCGCCGAGTGGTTTTTTACGAGTTTGCATTCGCTCGCCCATATACAAACGAAGGCGATTGCAATTCGATACTGCAGCCAGCATTCACGCGACGATATACCCACCGCAATTTATCGCATGGTATTTCTACGTGGTTGCATTAATATGAAGATTTAATAAGTTGATTAAACCCGAGATTCCAGCCGCCATTCACCGAGTGGCTTTTGCAAGTTTGCATTCGCTCGCCCATATACCAACGTAGGCGATTGCAATTCGATACTAGCCGATACTGCAGCCAGCGTACATATTCCGAAATACCCACCGCAATTCACCGCATGGTATTTCATCATAACTGGTCAGCAGCCGCAATTCACCGCATGGTATTTCTACGGATTCGTACAAATCTTTAAAATTAGTAAAGGATTTATTCCGAAATACCCACCGCAATTCACCGCATGATATTGCATCATAACTGGTCAGCAGCCGCCATTCATCGCATGGTATTTATTATTTCCGGTTGGCAGATAAATAGACAAGTCCGGAGTGACAAACCAAGCACCATTCACCGCGTGCTCATATAGCAGCCGCCATTCATCGCATGCCAAGTACAGGATTAAAAACCAGCCACCATTCATCGCTTGCCCATATTCCAGCCGCCATTTGCCGAATGGTATTATTATCAGTCTCCAGTTGACAGTCGAGTACAGGATTAAAACCAGGTGAGCTGTTTCCATATCATTTAAGTAAATTGAACCCTAACCACAATATATTAAAAATATATTTTCGAATTTTTATAATTATATTTCGAGTGGTTCTTTGACATATTCCTTGTGCTCGCGCTGTGCGTATAAAATTATACATACTTCTGTTAAGTTATCGACCAATTTAATTATATTTTAACCTCGTGTTAATATGGAAGCATTAGTTAAGCGTAAAAGTGTGATCAAGGGTCAGTTAACGAAGATTGCTAATTTTGTAAATACGAAGGGCGAAAATGCCACTTATGACGAACTGTCAATTCGGTTAGCTAAAGTGAATGATATGTATAATCGATTTATTTCAATTGAGGAACAAATATTTAACTTGGATGCAGAAGCGAATTCGGATATGGATATTTTTGATGAAGCGTATTACTCAATCGTTGCGAAATTACAAGTGCTTTTAAGACAACTCTCGACTAAGTCCGCAATACCGACTCCTCACGATAATGCCGATGTTTCTTTGAATACCACCCAGATTAATTTTCGATCTGATTTCAAATTACCGAAACTGAGTCGCCCTACTTTCGATGGCAATCTGAAACAATGGCAATCATTTTATGATATTTACATATCCACGGTCCACGAGAATACAAACCTATCATCCGCCGAGAAGTTCAAATATCTCCTGGGGCAGTTACGTGGATCCGCATATACAACTGTTTGCCATTTCCGTATAGACGATGCAAGCTTTTATGAAGCGTTAAAACGATTGGTTAAAAAATACGATAGAAAACGGACTATAGTGGAAGGTTACATTCGCGAATTCCATTTGACGCCGAAGTTTAGTAAACCGTCAGCCGTGAATAACACTAAGCTTCATGATACGTTAGATGAAACCATTCGAGTCCTAAAGGCGCTCGGAGATCTAGCAACGCACCGTGACCCGTGGTTAATCCTTTTGCCAGCCGAAAAATTGGATGATGATACAAGGCAGCTACGGAAATACGAGTCAGCTGAAACCGATTATCCAACGGGTGATGAATTCTTAGAATTTCTATCTAAGAGAATGATTTCACTAGCTGAGCCTGCAACCAAAAGATTTGCTGCCCCCAAGTCACCAACACCGATTAATTCCTATTATGCCGCTATACAGCTACCGCCCTGTCCACTCTGTGAAAATGAAGAACATAGATTGTACGAGTGTCCTAAAATTCGTGCAATGGACAGTATCTCGCGCCGCGAGTTCATATCCAAATCCAACCGCTGTTTAAACTGCCTTACTGATCGACACCTAATCACGAACTGTAACAGCAGAAAACATTATCAAAAATGTCTCAAACGGCACAATACTTTGTTGCATTACGTCCATACCCCACAAATAACCAAAGGTTCAAAGAATGATAAAGGATCACCGAATACGAATGAGACCGTTCATCAAAATATCGTTCAACCAAATTCCAGTAATAATAACCAATCAGCTACCACGATGTTAGCAATACCGATGTGTCGATACCTAGAGAAACCAGTGCCAATTAAGGATCCAGTAGAAGATAGCCGTTCGATTAAACGTAACATCCCTATTTTACCTACCGCAAAATCGAACATACAGGATAAATATGAAAACTGGACAAAATGTCGAGCTCTGTTAGATTCGGGGTCGACGCACAATTTTATTACGAAAGATCTTATAAGCCGATTGAAAATTCCGCGTCCCATGTCGGATATTACAATTAGTTCAATTAATCAATCGCGATCATGTATCTCAAGAGAAAAATCCGAAATTAAACTACGAACTTCAGTCAATCCATCCTTTTGCATGGACATTGAACAACCTATTTCCAACACCAGTAAAACCTGTCATCATGTTGATTCTGAAACTCTTCAAAGGTTAGAGATAACTATGGGGAGATTTTGGCGAACAGAACAGGTGCACTTACCCCAAGATAAAGACTACCATCGTATCCTGTGGAGAGAAAACCCAGATATGAAATTATCTCAATACCGTTTAAAAGCGGCAACCTACGATAAGTACGAGACGATCTATCCGGAAGCCAGCAAAGTCATTAGGAAGGATTTTTACATGGATCTTAAATATTTAAATACAAAAACCTTAATCCGTGTTTTAGGATACCTTCTCAGATGCAAGAAAATTCTTCAAACCCGAAAATTAATACGAAAATCTTGCATTCACTTAATCGTAAAGGAGGTTGTAAATGCCGAATACTGTCTATTCCGATTTGTCCAGCATGAAGGTTATAAAAGCGATATTAGTTTATTATTAAACCATAAATTATTACCGAATAATTCAAAAAATTTTATTTTTATTCATATATCGACAACTATGGACTGCTGCTGCGGACGTTTGGAGAACGCTGCTATTATTCACGATGCTAAGCTCCGCATAACATTGCCAAGCAACCATGTTATCACCGAAGGTATAATCCGGTACATACATCACAGGAATTTACATGCCAGCCACAAATTATTGCATACCATATTAAAACAACGGTTTGCCATCCCTAGAGCAAAAACCGTCATACGCCGGATTATCCATCTATGTATCACCTGCAGACGCTTTAATACCAAGTTGGAACAACAACTTATGGGTCAGCTACCCAGCTGCCGTGTCAATCCACCAGCTAGGCCATTCATCGAGGTCACTATCTACCTAGCTGATCCATTTAATCTTAAACCATACAGGAGTAGAGGTGCCAAATCTAATAAATCCTAAATAGTAATATTTGTTTGTATGGCCACCAAAGCCACAACGATTGAAATTGTATCCCTCAAATTACCCGGAGGCCGCTTTCTCAACCGACCGATAAGTAAACTGTGCTTCTTACCTAATATTGACTCAACTGAGTCAACGGCGGCGGTATGTTCAATCTAAAATCAAATTACGAGTTCCTGAAATACATTTGTTGCCACCTGAAATACATTTGTTGTCACCTGGAATACATAAATCATCGCCTGAAAGAAAACCATCACCAATTTATCGTCGAACCCAACACTACAGCTGAGTTATTAATATCACCATCCGAGAATCGTCCCTCATTTAATATATGTAGTTATCTGAAATGTAATTAGATTAATTTAATTAAGTTCATACGTATATTATAATAATTACTTACCTTGTCATTATATTCATCTTGATTACCTAGAAATTAGTATAAATATTATTTAGATAACAAACCAAAAACATATGTAAACAATATACATAACATAATTTGCCCTTGAACTTGATCTTCAAAACACAACAAATTATGTCATGCATATTGTAACACAAATAAACATACACTAGAATTTCTCTATATATTTATTAACACATATAGATACTTACCTTTAAAACAATAAGGATAATTGGTTACCTAAAATAGTAATTAAGTTAAGATAAAAATTCAGTTTATTATGTATATTAAATATTTCTTACCAGTTTGTTATGACATTTCTGCATCACACAATTACTAATGTAATTATCTTATAGATTGTACTACCACCAATGTAATTCCTATTTATTAGAAAGTGCGTTTAATACTTAATATATAATTTGTAATGCCATCTAGTGGCAATTAAATTACGAGGCGATTGATAACCCTCTATGGTAAATAGACCAACATTTTTTGTAATTAATATTTATAAAAACAAAATAAAATTCTCTTTGTCATCAACCACCATAGCGATAAGTTGTGTTTTAGAATTGCATCGCGTTGTAAATCAAAATAAATATAAATATAATAATATAAAATTAAATAGAAATTTGTACAGTGAAGTTATACAGTACCACCGGTTTATTATTTCTACACCACCCTTTGTCTTAATTACGGCAGAAATTATTTTGGGTAGAGAGCTTACAAGTTTTTTTGCATTCTGCAGGACGTATAGCGCTCCATTCGTGGTGCAGACAGCGTTTTAGGTCTTCTTTGTTATTTATTGTGTAGCGCCTGACTCTGTGGCTTAATAAACTCCATAAATGTGCTATGGGGTTCAGGTCCGGGGACTGGACAGGCCACCCCTGAACCTCAAAGCCATTTTCTCAAAATCATGCCATTGTGCGGACAGATTTATGACATGGCGTGTTATCCTGCTGGAATTTAACGCTATCCAGGTTTGTATCACCAAAAAGTGTTAAAAATGAGGGCAGCAACGCAGATTCTATGACGTTTATGTATTTCGAAGAGTTCATGTGGCCCTCACACACGAACATTTCGCCAACTCCAGAATTAGTCATGCAGCACCAGACCATTACCTGGCACACCAGGTGTACCAAAAATCTGAAATAAAGAAAATGTAGAGACTTCGGAAAACTAAAATATGTATCGATGAATTTTATTTTAAAATCATATTATTTAATATTATTAGGGCATAGAATTGTCAACTTACTTCAAAGTTTGATTCGTCTGACCACACGATATTTGACTAATCTTCTTCGGTGAAACTTTGGTATTTTAAGGACCATTTTTACCGAGACTTCTTGATTTTCTCGGAGAGCCGGGGTTTCTTCCTGACTTTACAGCCTTTCAAACCAGCTTCCTGAAGCCTTCTGATAGTGGTGCGAGCAGAGGATTGTCTTCTTAGTTTCTACTGACAACTCAGCAGCGAGGTTTGAAGAAGTTTCGCGGTATGTAGTAGTGCGTTTGCGCCCGGTTCTGTACCTATTACTGTGTGATCCACTAGCGGTGAATCGCTCAATAGTATATTGCACAGATCGGCGTGAACATATCACAGTTTTATAAATCTCTACTTGTGATTTCCCTTGCTCATGCAGAACCTGTATCTGCACACGGTTTTCTAAACTTACTCTTTTTGTTTCGGCATATTGCAATAATATCACGAAATTTAACAAATAAAAACACCAAAAGCAGAGTAGATCACTGGATGTGTACACAATGAGCAAAAGAAGCGAACTGACGAATAAATACAAAATGGAAAAATAATAAATTTTATTGCACCAGGTGGTTTATTGCCACACCTGCGGTGAGTCACTATTATTAGTCCTTTTTAGATGTCGAAAAAATAGTAAACAAACAAAAGGGGTGGTTTTCTGTTATACTTATCGTGTACGCCACAAATTTATAGGGTGCTCAATACTTTTAGCCGATACTTTTAGCTTTTAAATTTTCCCCAAATTGACCATGTAGACTCGGTGTATTCTTAGCTAGAAAAACAACCGAAAGATCAGATCTTAAAATTTTGTCAAAAACTCGCTTTAGGTTCCCTAACCAATACTAATAACCAAATATCATCATAATTCGTTAAGAAATGGCGGAGAAAGATGGAACATTGTATGAAATTTCAAAATTGCATATGCCGAATTGTTTTACATCAGAGATCAACCAATTTGTTAATTTAAGGAATATTTTTAAGATTTTATCCGCTGGAAAATTTCTGCTCTTTTATAAAGCATTTTAATATGTGGATATTGGGCATTATTATTTTAAATCGGTAAATACTTCAACTGTGATTTTAATTTATATCTGGTGCTATCTTCGGGTTAAGTGTGTGATTGGTTCATTGAATCCTAGCCATGCTTTCTACATGCTGGAAGGAACGCACTGGTGCTGTATGAGGCATAATGGCATACCGATTCTCCTAGCAATTTGATTTGCGGTATCAACCATTTATACTGTTTTGAGTTGATAATAGTAAGGACTTACTTACTTCGGCTCCCACCGAACCTGATGATGATGAGACAAAGGAGGCCTTTTACAGTCACCTGGAGGCAACTGTAGCTTGTGCTCATACCGGTGATATTAAAATTGTGCTTGGCAATATGAACGCCAAAGTTGGCCAACGACAACTAAAATCTTCACACGTGCATAGGCCGTCATGGTACTGGCACAACTCGTAACAACAATGGAGAGAGGCTCGTGGATTTGTGCTCCAGTCAACAGCTCTTCATCAGTGGCACAAAGTTCCCACAAATATACATGGCAATCATCAGATGGTGTCACATGTAACCAAATTGACCACATCTTGATCAATAACAAATTCGCTAGCCGGTACTATCAGACTGCGGCCAGCTGCAATTAAACAACAGTGTAAAATTGCGCGAAAATACAATCTCAGCAAACTTCAAGATCTCGACAAGATGTATTTGAAATGTATTTAATTTGCAACTTCAGTCAAACATCGTCGCTGAGCATACAAACAAGTTCATGGGACAACGTCGAATCTGTAATTAAAGGTGCCGCAGAAGTTGCATTACGACGGTGCAGATTATTCGTGACTGTTAAATGCAATAGACGAAATTATCGCATTTATTATTCTTAATCGTATTTCACTATCTATTCACTTTTGAGACTACATCAACACTCTGCGAATTATCATCGAGCAATCACTGAATGGAATTCGCCTTCGTACGTCCTCTTTGTCGATTTCGAACGGGTCTTCGATAAAATATTCAGATAAGCTATTTGGACAGCATTGCTAAATCTCGGAATTCTCGGAGTCAGGCAAGGATGTGTCCTCTCACCTACACTTTTTTTTGTTATTCTGGATGAGTTTATGGCGCAAACCAGCATCGATGCATCAAACGGCATTCAATGGCGCCTGAATGAAAGGCTCAACGATCTCGACTACGCTGACGACATCAGTATGATGACTCACAGATTAGACGATATGTATGACACGTAAGCTTGAGAGGTTGATTTATAACGCTGAAAAAGTTGGCCTAAGGCGTAACTACTCAAAAAAGAAGTTGCTGCGAATCGAAACGACCGATAACCGCAAATTATCCATAATCACGATGCAACGATAGTCATTGAAGAAGTGGAGAAATTTAGCTACTTAGGGAGCCTAATTACTAAGACGGGCGGGTCTGAATCAGACGTGAAGTGAGGCGATAGCACTTGGCATAACATCTCTAGGAGCACCAAGCTAAGGATCTTCAACTCTAGCGTTAAATCGGTCCTATTATATGGTTGCGAGACTTGAAAAGAAACAACCACCATTTCTTAAAAACTACAAGTATATATCAACAAGAGTCTACGGCGAATCTGTGAAATCAATTGGCCAAACCGGTAGACGAAACCCCGGACGCGCAGTGAACACATTGCGCATATCAGTCAAAAAAGAATCGCGAACAGTTTCCGCTCTATGCTCCTCCTAGGAGTAATATTTTTTTATGTTTGTTTGTTATTATTATATTGTAAAAAAAACGGAGGACACAAATAAAGAAAAATATTGTGAAAAAATAGTAAGGACTTACAATGATTAGGAGCGTGTAGCAGCCGTTTGGTAGGATTGGCACAAATGACTATGTTCCATATAGCCCCATATACGAATATGAGAAAATCGCCCCATTCTCCTAGAAATGTGATTTACCGGAAATATTAGTTTGTGTTGTACAACATATGATAATTTTAAGCTCATATTATTACCACCTCAAAACAGTGTTAGCCATTTCCGGTAAATTATATTCCTAGAAGAATGGTAATAACTACTTTTTATATATTAAGCCATAAGGAAGCTATTCGATTGCGCAGATCCCACCAAACGGCTGGTACTGTCCGGTTGGCCACAGTTAGACCTTATCATAGTTTATTCAAAACATCACCAACCGTTATCGAAAAATTATATATCTAGGAGAATGGCTTGATTTTATCATAATCTTATATGAGGCCAAAACAGTATCAGTAATTTCCGTCAAATGATATTGCAAGAAGAATGGCGATTGCGGAAATCCTACCATACGTCTTATACTGTCCAGCTTACCAGATTTAGTCCTAACCAAAGGCTTACCATAGGCTAATTCAAATCATTATCAATCATTGCCAGCCAATCATGTTCCTATAGAATATCACGATTTCATCATATTATTATATAGGGCCATATAAAACTTGTCCATTTGCGTCAATCCTACCGTGCGGCTGGTACTACCCTCTTAGTCGCTGTAAGTCCTTACAATTACCAATTCAAAACAGTATCAATAATTTTTTTTAACAAACAATTGTTACCCACACATTATATTACTTAGAGAAAACTTGTTATACAGTCAGTCACAAGAGTCTACATACACCACTAAAATTTGTAAAATCGAGATAAATGAAACGAACTAAATATTGTAATATTACTTACATACTGCATTTAAATAATGCATTTAAAATTATTATTGGACAAAAACAAATAATAATTTTTAAAAAAATTCATAAAATTTATTTCACTAAAGTCTACATACCGTAAATAAAACCCAAAAGAATCGTTTTCAGACACACTTAAGAACTAAAATTAATATTTAGTTTGGCCACAATTATACCCTTGGCAGACTAGGGTTTAGCTAAACGCGTTTAGTCTAACTACTTTAGTTAATCTACTACAAAACCAATTAGGTTGACACACTAAAGTTTAGCAAACCCTCTTTCAATAATAAAATACGGTAGCGCTATATTTGTGCGGAATCGGTATTAAACAAATGTCATTGTAAAGTTTGATTTTATGTCAGTGGATTTGTGATTCTCTTTTTTAATATGTAGTGCAAAATTTGATTTCAGTTCTGTTTTTGTTATGTCGTTGATATGTTCTTTGTATATGTTATATAATTTATGTGCTATTAAATTATCATGTTTGTTTTTCATTTCCATTTCAGTAAGATCCGTTAAAATACGGAAGACATTAGAACTTATCATTATAATACATACACATTTGTGTATGTTGAACTTAAATAGAAGCAAAAAAAATTTTTTAAACTCGAAAGGGATAACTCAAAAAGTAAGCGGCATCTATCATTGTATCACAGCACTAAATGGCATTGTCTTATTTATAAATTTTAACCTTCATTGTTAGATGGCGCTCTCGCTAAACCCATTTTTATGCGATAAATTTCAAAATATTGAATGATGTGTGCACTAGACCCGCTTAGTTACTAAACCTAAAACAAAACCCGTTTACCTAATCTAGAAGTTGACACAGTAATCGCTAGGTGACTGGACATTGATAAAACTAGGTTCTCAGTAACCGCTGACGAAATTACAGCCCGTGCACTCGAAAGGGCACTTTTTAATGAATCCCTATTGGTAATCCTTTATTTTCAAACCCTTTGTTCCTGTTCATACCAAATATGTTCTATTGCATTCAGATTTGGTGACTGGGGAGGCGGATGAAGTTGTTTCGGCACATTAATAGAAGACATTGTCTTATACTGCCATCGCCGTATGTTTCGGATCATTATCTAGATATAAGATCCGACGGACGTTTGTTAATTGCTACGCAATATGTTCAAATACATTCGGTGATCCATAATACCTTCTATAAATATCAATTTTCCGAAACCAGCTGCAGCCATAGATCCCCAAACCATTACATTGCCACCGCTGTGTTTAACGGTGGAGAGCAAATTTTTTGAGCCATATCTTGGTTAATTTTTCACCAAATTTTTCCCTCCATCGGATTCGAATATAATGAATTTACTTTCGTCAGTGAAAAGCACTTTGATCCAAAATTCAGTGCCTTCATTAACGTATTTTTTTTTACAAATTCAAGCCTTAATAAATGGCTTATAAAAGGTTTTTCCCCCGGAACTCTTCCATTAAACCCTTCGTTTCGTAAAATTCGACGAATTGTTTTGGGAAGAACATCCTTACCAGTGCTATTCCATATCTCAACCGCTGTTTCTGGAACACTTTTCCTCGGATTGGATGCCACTTTTTTGTTGCTCGACTTTTACCAATAATTTTAGATATTTCATTATAACTCTTATTCTGTTCCCGTAGTTTTATTATTAAATTTCATATTTCTATTGACACTCCCGTTCGACGCACCATTTTTTTTATGCAAAAGACGAAAAATATTTCTCACTCAAGAGCAAGACGAATGCAAAGTTAATTTGCAATAATTCGAGACTAATAACAATTGCTACCCAATAACAATTTTCTTTATTTAAATATATTATTCAATTAATATTATTTAATAAAAATATATATTTAGTTCGTTTCATTTACCCTCGATTTTGCAAATTTTAGTGGTGTATATAGACTTTTGTGACTGACTGTAGTTGGTTTTACATGTGTAGAATACCAAAACAACAATTAAATGGAAAAAAAATTGGATGGATATTTGGAAAGAAATTTTTAAAAAATGTTCGTCTTGTTTGAGGATTTTTTTTTTCGGGGATGAAAATTGAGCTAACCTGATATGCTTCATTGAGCGGCCGATGTATAGGCCATACTTTTAAGTAAAAGTTTTTTTATTATTTTATTATTATTTGACCGCTTGACTAAATTGAAATAAAGTTTAATTACAATTTAAAAAAATATTGTAGGTTAAATCGTCATAAGGTGATGCTGATTAGTATGTTAATATAAATAAAATGCTAGGGAAGGTGAAAACACCCAATTACTGGTACGACAAAATATTGCTTCAATTATGTTATTTATTCAAAAATCGATATCACATAACACTACTTTAGAATGAATGTTTAGAACGAACCGAATTTAAAATTCATATAGTCAAGCATAAAATGATCAAAATTCTGCATTCAAGTACATCTGCAGGCAGTGGAAATAAAACTATTAAACTTCTTGGAAAAATTTATAATCTTAAATGTCATTTTTAAAATTATACGGAAACCGAGAAAAAACATAAAAAAATAAAATAAATACTCGGGGGTAAATTTAACTTTTCTGTTTTTAATACAGAAGTAATGCATCTGCGACCATATCAAATCAATTCTATTGTAAAATTGCATTTTTTATCACCAACCAATATTATTTTACAATACCATCTTATAAAATATGAACTCATGAAAAAAATGTTCCACTTTTTAATAGTTAAATAATAAAAAGTAGATTTATATTCAACAGAACTTTAAGCCATCGCGCGGCTTTATCAACAAAATGGATTTTTCGAATCTGCATATACGATTATGATTAGTTGATAGTGTTCAATGGAAGAATAAATGGTAGGTAGGTATCTCAACTTACTACGTATAACCCTAAAGTATATGAGGGTAGTTCGGTAGATTAAATTTATGAAATTGGATTAGGATGTAATGTTATTTTTGAATTTGAGTAATTTCGGTTTGGAAAAAAAATTTAATCCAATATATAAATTTAAAACAAATAAACTAACATTTATGAAAAAAAATTCGGTTTTAATATTTTACAAACTATAAACTACATATAATCAATTTTGTGAAGGTTAAAATTTTGCTCCAAATTTTGTTGAATATAAAAGAATCAACAGGTTTTATGTTGTTTATATTATGTAAAATAATAAGAAGGTCCATATGCGTCATTTATCTAATTAAAAATATGAATTTTAATTAAATATTTCGTTTCGTATAAATGAAAGTGAAAATGATGAAATTAATGCTAGGATTTTTCTGTTTGTGTGCCAAACCATGAAAATACCGCATAAATAAAATATTTACGATGTTAATCCCCAGCAAAAATGAATCTCAACCCTAAACACAAGTTTTTACGTCTCAACACATCTTATTTGGGATCGATAAAAGTTTTATAATTATATTTGGCGTAATGGCTAATATTGTTCAGTTAGTGTCGCTAACATTGTTCCCCTCCTAGTAAAGGTATTCGTTTACAATCCCTTATTGGCGATAAATTAGACAAATCTTTGTTTGATGACGGCATTCGTGATGCTGCTAAATTATTTGAACTTACGCCGAGTATCGCCACTTTTACGTCGAGTATCGCCACTTAGCACGCCGGCAAGTACGGCGACAACTGATGCGCTGTTTCGTGACACGTTTTGATCTTGTAAAATATTATTTATTTGTTCCTTGTACCTTTCCCATTAAACTAATCGAATTATGTGCGCCAATGGCCCCGTTCACCTATCAAGTACCTTGAGTTTTGCCCTGATGTTGTTAATATACCGCAATATATATCCATAAGCTTATGTTAGTCTTTCCCATCGACTAAATCTATTGGCATCTGGCATTGTGATGAACTTACGAGTTCCAATTTGGCGTGTCATAATATATTGGCATTCTTCGGTTGCTTCAATTAAGTTCGATATTAGTGTCTGTGGCCAGTTCTCTTAAGATTGAAATACAAATTGTGTTCCTATGAACCATTGGCTTTTTGTTGTTACTGTGCTTGAACCTTTCCATTCGGTTGCTTCATTTGCTACATTCTCCTCTGTTGGAACCCATCGCCACTCATTTGGTTCTGATGAATCCAGTAGCTCTGCGATAAGCTCTGTCCATGCCCCCCTGCGATACCCAAAGCACACATTTGTCTTTTTTGATTGTATGTTCCACAATTATTGTGATCTTCAGATCAACAGCAGAGATTGCTTTAGGCGGGGATACCATTTTTCGCGCAAACAGCATTCACGTCCGTTGCTGCTTTTATCAATTTTCGCTATAATCGGCGAACATATGTAGCGGAACAGATTCTTTAACTGATGAAGGCTAAACGCTGATGTAACATCGTGGGATTTCGACCTTTGTTTCTGGCAGCAATTTTATCCACATCAGCCACTTATCATAATCCTGGTCGATAATCTCTTCATCCCAATTTATTTTTGATCGCCATATTTTCTGAATCAATGTCATAGCGTAAGCCAAAAAGTTTGCAATTAGGCCTGTAGGATCGAATATAGACAAAGTGATACGTCGTGCCAAACGTTTACTGGGCTTTTCTCCCGATAGTATTTCTTGACTGATTCGATAATGGTTATAATTGAATAACGAAAACGATCTTGGGTGATGCCCACCACATTCTAAATACTTTTTCTGAATCAAGCCTCATGAAAAATTTTTTCGGCTCCCTTTTCCTGACTCATCCAATGCTGTCAACACCTTTGTCGAATTTGATATACAATTTCTGTTCTCAAGCCCTGCCTTTGAATATACGTATTTTACTTCTCTCGACACTTTAATCGCTTCATCTTCTTCGTCGAAACTTTGGAACCAATCATCTACGTAGTAGTTTGTTGCTCATGCTCAATGCCATTTATATTTTTACGTGTTGTGTTGATGACGGTAAACAAGACGATCGAATTGTCACTATTTGTATAATATATGTTTCTAGTTTCACATCGTCATTAATCGTGCCGATTAATTCAAATTTGATGAAACATCTCTCGATTATCTCCAAATATTACCACGGGCCGTTCACTGGCTCGATACAAAATTCCGAATAGTGACGATAACTGGTCTGGCCCTTTAAGTAGCATGGTATTGAGGAAATCCCTTTCATCTTGGCAGACGCATCCCAAAAAATACGAAATTTATGCGGTTTGTTGGGATTATGTACTACGAAGGTGGGGAGATACCATGTTATATGTACCTTTATCTCTTTTTCGTCTCCTACTAATTTGCGTGCGTATAGTCCTTTGCCACATATTCCAGAATCTGTTTTTTCATGTTTTGCTTCACGTTTGAATTTATTTTCGCCGCCAAACATCTCAGTCTTTTCAAAGCTTTCGGATAACAGTCTAGAAATTCAATATTGTCGTATTGCCATAGTAATCCCGTTTCGAAATAATCTCCTTTACGAATAGTAGTGTTCTCGAGTAGTATTCGGGCTCGCTCGCCTTTTCCACACCATACGACTCGATTACTTCCCTTACAATCGCATACTGTTGAAAAATAGGATTTTTTACAGTTTTGTTCCAATGGCAGTGTCATATGCCATTCAGAATTTTGTCTAGGCCATTCAGAATTTTGGGCTCTGCTTTATTGTATTTTTCTAGAGGAATATTTCACATATGTGGACACATTTTTGTACATTGTAAATTGTATTTTCGATTTGATGTTACAGCCGCAATTTCTAGATTTGCTTTGTGTGAATCCTTCTCTAGTCGACATGAGTTGCCGATCCATTTTAGACATATTGTTTCCTTTTCATAGCTTTAGTACATCAGCTATGATGTTATCCATTAATGTTATAAATGAACCGTCGTCCAATAACGCGTATGTATTGATCTCAATATCTTTGTTCTTTAATGTTACTGGTATATTACGGAACAGTACCTCTTGTGTTGAGTGCCGGTGTACACCTAAATTCACTACTTTCGCCAGTTTTTGTGTTTGCCATATTGGCTTATTTGATGATGCCTGTTTTATGTTGCTTGAGTTTGGATTGTGTAACAACAAGTAGTGATGTCGTCGTTGGCAACCGTGAACGTTGCATTTTAAATACGATCGGCCAAAATACGCCAAGTTGTTGCATACGACAAGCCAAGCGGTTGAGAACGGTGCCGAATCGATTCATCACGGTCATCGCGTACATGACAATTGGGTTTCAAATTTTTCGATGATAAAGCGAATTGTGCGTTCGGTAGGCCGATTATGTTGACCGTAAGTTGCTCTACGCTCGTACGAAACACATTTCTCGTAGAATGCTGATTTTTGTAAACAAGCTCAAAAGTTTGTAGACGCTGGGCCGGGCTAAGTTTTTTCATGATGAAATGTCAAACAATACTAAAAAAAAATACTATAACTATTTGGCACGACTCACACGTGATTTGTCATAAAATCCATACTGAAAAAACTTCAAATTTATTTGGCTCTTCATATTCCTTTCGCCAACTACGCACAGCGGCACAATTAGGGGAACAAAGAAAAAAGTTGAAAAAGGTGTTTAAAATCAATAGACCTTGGATTTATGAATATCTAAGAGAGGTGATAGAAGGAACATCCAAATTTGGGAAAAAACAATAATATTTTATTGAAAAATTATGAAACACTGTGATAATGGAAATATGCTACTCTGTTGAACGGATTACTTTTGATTGAGACAGTCAAATAAAACAAAATACAACCAATTCTTGTAACCAACCGGTTTTCTCTGTAACGGGTGTTACCTCCAACATCTTTCCCAACTGATTTCATTCGTTTTGCCACGCTTCCGATAACACGGTCGATCGTTTCTTGTGATAAATTTCACAAGAAACGAGCGATCGGGTATTTTCATGCATTAAAACAAAATTTTCTCCGATAAATGGGTCAAATGGTACCGCATGTTCTACCCAAATATCTGTAACATATCAGCTGTAAGGGATCCGCCATCAATAATCACAATTTCTGTACGGGCACCTAAACAAATACCGGACCAAACCATAATTGAGGTTCCACTATAAGTGACGGTTGTCGTAATATTACATTGAGAATAACGCTCACATATGATTGTCTCTATACTCTATGCCTTCCAGCGGTCGAGTTCACTAAGAAACGACTCTCGTCTGTGAACAAAATCGTATTTACGAGTTTTTTCGTGTGCTCTGGTGTTATTTTACTCCACTCTTCTAAAAATGCCTTTTTTAAGTCCGCTACATTATTAATCTCATGTTTTCTGATTTCTCTTTCAAGTTTAAACCAGGGTTGTATAATAAATATGAAGCAATTTTTTAGATCGCTGAAAATCCAGTCTATTCCGTATCGTCGAATGTACAAAAGACCAGTTAGAAAATAATCTTTCTATAGATGCAGACGACGCAGGAATTCTCATTAATTTCGGTGCGAGATTAGATAGAGATTTGTGATGGGTTCTCGCCATGTGCCAAAAAACTATTGAATCCAAGATTTCCTTGAAAAATTCTTCATTCTCCTTGATTGAAAAATTTTCAATGTTCGAAAAATTCCAATATTTTCTTGAAAATCATTCAAGCTTGATAAACCTTCCGAATCAAAAATAAAAAAATTCATTAATAAAAAATTCAGATATATTCTCTCGTTCTGTTTGAGATAATTTTAGCTTAGCTTCCTCGTGGAATTGTGGGTGTAGGTAGTATGCACACTTTGCATATTAATTACAGGACGATCATCATTCACGATTAATGTTTTCGTATGGTGTACATTTTGCATAAGACATTCGTAGGAATCCCGGTATGTACACCATCTCGTATCAATTGACGTTTTGATTCGTGAACCGCCTGGATCAACTACAGTGAGTCAAGTAAGAGCGTGGTCGTCATTACCGACAGGTAATGAAAGATTTCGCTCTAATTCCTTTGCGAGCCGATAGAGGGAAGCTTTGTCCTTGATGCATTGTCAACAAAGATTCAGTTGTCGTTGATCTTTTGATAGAGAATCACGTTAAGCGCCATGAGTGCTAAATACGCGTCGCGCTACGAGGCTGTGTTCCTTTGCACCCACTCGAAAGGTCCCAAAATGTCGCAATCAGCGGCTGCTAAATATATGAGAAAGTCGAAGGCATTTGTACATAAGTGGGTACAGCGATATAAAGTGGCTAAAAATGTCGATGATTTACCAGAACGTGGCTCGATAGGAAAAGTGGACAAAAAAGATAAAAAAAGAATAGTGAATCTGTTTTTGCGGAATCCTGGTTTAACACTGCGGCAAGGACAAGCAAAATTAAAGGCAAAAGGTTTAGATATATCCTACGAAACTATCCGAACCCATCTCCGTACTCATGACCTGAAATGGCACAACACAATGAAGAAGCCTCTGTTGACTGGAAAACATGTGAAAAAGCGACTCGCTTGGGTGCATGAGAATATCGATAGAGATTTTGAAAATGTCATTTTTACTGATGAATGTTCTGTATGGGCACGTTGTGTCCTCACACGAGCCTGGTCAACTTCCACCAATAGGCTTGTTCAGCGGACCGTAAAACACGGAATAAAGGTGCATCTTTGGGGCTGCTTCTCAAAGCAGGGATTCGGCACTTTGTACCTCTTTACCGACAACCTAAATGCCGAAAAAATGATTAAAATCTACAAAAAGGCTTTACTGCCATCTGCCAAACGTTGGTTCATCAGCAAAAATGAAGATTGGATTCTGCAAGAGGACAACGATCCTAAACACCTCAGCAAACTCTGTACTGAGTGGAAGACGCAATCTGGCATCGTTACATTGGATTGGCCGTCGCAGTCGCCCGATGCAAACCCTATTGAAAATGTGTGGGCGTATATTAAACAGAAACTTCGTGGAAGACGCACACACACTTTGAAGCAGCTATCTTGCGAAATTCGTCGGATCTGGAGATCGTTGCCACTAGAATACGCCGTCAAATTAGTAGAAAGCATGCCTCGGAGATGTCAGGCAATTATCGACGCCGATGGTGACTGGACACAATATTAACCGAATTGCATCATCGTTTGTAATGTGTACAATATATTTATAAATATGAAAGTTTCACCAAATAAATTTTTTTATAAATTAACCCGACCACGCTCTTACTTGACTGACTGTAGTCTTCTCGAAATTAGAATGTTTGAACTCTTTTAAAATCGTTAGCACTTGTTTGTTAAGCTACATATTCATCACGTCTTTTGCTAGAAGGTTCCCTGTGTGACTGCTACAATTACTGTGCCAAATATCGACATCTCTACCCATTTTCAACATAGAAGCTGCGTTGTCAGAAACCACGGCATACACTTCTGTATTGTATTGATTTTTGGCCAAACTTATCGATTCGTTTACAATTGCAGTCAGTTTTTCAGAAGTTTCCGACTCTGAGGTTACATCCCAAGCATTCAGAAACGCTTTCGACTTACCGGTATTATATCATTGACACAACTAACTTGCTGTTATTCGACGTATTTTTCCACTCGTCTATTAGGAAGACCGTGTTATTTTGAACTGCATCAGACGATAATTTGAGACAACTTTGAAATTCGGTATCCAATATGATTGTAGATAATGCCTTTCTTCCTGGCAACTTAGGTGAATAGGCCAGCCGAAGAATTTTTATGAAATTTTTGAAATTATCTGATTCGATGACATTGAATGAGATATTGCATCCAAAAAAGAATGCCGCTAGCTTTGAGGTGATGTTAGCAACCTCATCTTCAGTAATTTCATCAAAGAACTTTGGCAAATTTGAAGTCCGAGAACAATAATCCTAATAATAAATTTATTACATATTTTATGGAATTGTTTGTTTTATTAAACAAAATAAACGATTTAATTGATGAATTAACCTCACTTTGTAAGAAATGCGTGTAAAAAACTGAATTGTTTTGACGTTATTTATAGAAAAGAGCAAGAGGTGTACAGAAAAGAAAATAGAAACGATTACAAAACCAAGAAATATAGAAAATAAAAAACAAACATTTAGCTTTTAGATTACATAGATTACGCATAATTACATAAATAACAGCACTTTCTGTTTAATATGTTCAAATATACATTTTTGTTTAAATTGCCTTCGGTAAAGTCTAAATTTCCAACTCCGGAAAACAAGTGCATAACATAACATGACCTCTTAATTTTTAGCATCTAGCTCCGTATTAGTTTTTCTCCATACATAGTTTCTTTCGTCTGATCCAAAAAGGTTAAATTTGCTTTCATCAGCAAATAAACCCGTGTCTCAGAATGTTCCATCTTTATTTTTTGTTATTGGACAAATTTAATTCTAGCCTTAGGATTAACTCCCTGATATATGGATTCTTCAACATTGTTCTACCGTGAAAACTAGCTTCTTCGGCCCAGTTTGGAGCATTTAATTTGGGGTTTTCTTTTATTTTTCGGATAATCCATCTTTTTCGAAAAATATTTTATTGTGCACTTTCTAGGCTTATTTTCAACACATTGTTGATAAATGAGGCATTCAATAATATGCTGACCAGTAGGAGAACTTGTTTTCACCATTTCTGCGAATCTCCTTTGAGTTTCCATCTTTAAAGTGTTTAATAACTAATGACGCGTACCAGTACCTGTGTGGCGACCCATTTTCTCAATTATTACAAAATTTCACTTATTTGTACTATATTGACAATAATCGCACAAAATGTTGTTTAAAACTAATACTCAACATTGTTTTTCATTGAAAATTTTATTTTGTGTAGAAAAAGTACCGCTTATTTCAAAACAAAGAGAGTACATCATTTTACATGTGACATGTTTTTAATTAGAAATTTTGTTTTTTGTTACTATTTTGTTATAAATTGAATTTTTTTATTTGTTTTGTTTTATGAAATTAACAATTACTACTGAAGCTTATAATAAATGCAAATTAAAAATGGATATTTATTTTTGTTTTTTTAGATATACTTTAAAAAAAAATAAAAATTGCTTGTATCATTTTGGCTGTGACACACTGTACATGTATGATACGAAACTATTTAGTTTAAAACAAAAATTATTTAAAAAAAAATTTCAAACAACAAAACTCTAAGACAAAAAATATAAATCATTTAAAACAAAATCAATTAAAAATAAATTAAAAATTTTAAAAATAGTTGTTCAGGATATTTTTGATGATGTTGAATGATTTAGACAACAATGGAGTTGTTTTCTCCATTGTTTGTGGAATGATGTTCTAGGTCTAAAAACTCATGGTTTCGGAACTTTCTGCATGGCACATGCATTGATGTTTTCCAAAATGTAAGCTGATTGCTTATTTCTTATATCTTTCAACAGATCGATAAGTGGTAGACGTGAACACACCGAATCTTCTGGCTGTAACATTAAAGATTATAAATTAGAAAAACAAAAAATATTAAATATTCTTTTGTTTTTTCTTAATAAATCGAGTGTTACTTGTGAATGTGCCGCTGTGTGTATATAAAATAATATTCCTTGATTGTTTTATGATGTTTTTCATTATAGGGGCACATGCTCGATCAGCTAGCAAGCAAGCAATATGCTAGCGCAAAACCTGTCTACTCAATCAAATTTACCAAGTAAATTTGAATTTGAATTAATTTTTTTATACGTTTTTTGTTTTTTTTTGCGATTGCACAGTAATATAAAAATTTGCTGGCTAGTTTTCTAAGCCGCAAAGTTTACTGTGCAATCGCACAAAAATAAAAAAAGTAAATTCAAATTTAAATTTGCTTGGTAAAATTGATTGAGTAGCCAGGTTTTGCGCTAGCATATTGCTTCTTGCTAGCTGATCGAGCATGTACCCCATAATCTAGTACAGCGTTTCTCAAAGTGTGTTCCGCGAGAGCAGCCTGGGGCTGCAGTAAAAACTAAGTATTTTCAATTTTTAATTGGTCAAAATTTTCTTCAAATAAAGTTTTTCAATTTTTAATATATATGTTTTGCGTTTTTATTCATTTTGCTCAAAGGGTTAAGTTTTGTCGACTCATTCTAAAATTATTTAGAGTATATAAAATTACATTTACAACAACAATCAAAGAAAAATTATTTTGTTAAGAAGGTACATTTACCCAATTTTAAGCATTTTCTGTTAGTTTTTACGTTTTCTCGCATAACAACGGTTTTGATTGAAAACTTATTGAATTATTTTTCACTTTTTGCTGTTTCTTTTCGATTGTGTTTAAATGTTATTTTTATTAATTTGTTATATCGCGGGTAAGTTCAGGATGATAGAGGCAGCACCAGATCCTGCTCAGGAGGCTGAGAGAGCTGTATCATCACATACAATGAACGATAATACGACTTTACGGGAGGGAACAAATGTTATAGTTTCTAATGCGCAATTACAAACAATGATAGAGGCACGGGTTAGAGAGTTATTGTCTGATTTTACATCGAGTTCGGGTGTTCCATTTTTGGAAACAGGCGAAGATCGTCAAAATAAGACAAATTCCAACAGATTAGAATATAGCCCGTTTGAAAATGAGTCTAGGCCGACTAATGTGGCACATGTATTGTTTAAGGTACCACAGCCATTATTCTCGCAAAACCCTAAAACTTGGTTTACTATTATTGAACAGCAATTTTCGATTGCTGGTATTAGAACCGAGAAAGTAAAATATGCACATGCAGTTAGTGCCTTAGATGCACGGTTGTATAATCAATTTGTAAATTTAATTACCAGAGACAAATTTCTTACTCCATATACTGTGTTTAAGCAAGAAGTGATTCGAGGTTTAGGAGAATCTGAAAAAAACCAAATTGAATAAAATTTTACACGGTTTGTCGCTTGGTGATAAAAAAAACCCTCACAATTGTTGGAATAGTTCCAGATCAATGCTTCAGATTTTTCCGCAACCTCCATTAAACGTTTGTGGATGCAGAGATTACCTTCACAGATTCAACTTGTATTGACACCTTTTGAACAGGATATGGATAGTAATACGTTAGCTAAAAGAGCTGATGATCTTGTTGAGACATTGTGCAACACAAATTGTCAAATTGCAGAAGCTTAATCCAAAGTTAAAGAGAAAGTTAAAAATTTGGACATTCAGAAAGTTTTACAGTCTTTCAAGACTGAAATCTTGACGGAAGTAGCTGGGATTTTAAGACAAACAGATTCTGTCCATTCTCATCCCGTGCCCGGTCGAAATCTAGGGATAGTTCCAAGCTACGTGATAAATGTTATTATCACTTTAAATTTGGTGATAAGGGACAAAAATGTGTAACTGGTTGCAAAATGTGCGGTATTTTTCTGTACCAAAGCCAATTTTAATTCACCATCCAACTCGTCAAACTAAAAACTCATCAGCATTCGACGGTGTGTCTGGATGAGGTACATACACCAAACCGTCTACTTATTTTGGAAAAAAATCGAAATATTAGGCTTTTGATAGACACGGGAGCTGAATTATCAGTCTTGCCGAAAAATTTAGGAAAAACAATATGTAAAATTCTGTTTTTGGACACAATTTTATTTCTTGGACAAAAATTTATGGGAGTGTGCAATTTTAACAGTGTATTTATTTTATATTAAAATAATTCGAAAAAAATTATAACACATGTTGAAAAAAATAAAAGAAATTGTTTGAAATTAAAAAATCTAAAATGCTCATTATTAAATTTTTTTAAGTAAATCACATACCATACTGTATAAAATGATAAACCAAATAGTAAAAATCTCAGATATTGGCTCGCATAGTGACTATATACTTTCGAAAAGGGATACTATTTAAATCAGTTAGCCCCATCTCAAAATGATGAAGAATAAGGATCTCGTATCGAATATTTAAAGTTTTACCAATGCAGCGTGTCTGCATATCCACGAATGTTCTACTACTCTAAGCCAAATAGCCTATCGAGATAGAGCTTACTGATTTGAATAGCTCAATGTATCCCCTTTCGAACGTATATAGTCAGTATAGAGCCAATCCTTGAGATTTTTTGCTATTTTGCTTAGAGTAGTAGAACATCCATGGATATGCAGACACGCTGTATTGGTAAAACTTTAAAAATTCGATTCACAAGTCTTGGTCATCATATTGCGATAGGGTTTACTGATTTGAATAGCCTAATGTATTCCGTTTCGAACGTATATAGTAAATATGTGAGCCAATCCCCGAGATTTTTGCTATTTGGCTTAGAGTAGTAGAACATCCGTTGATATGCAGACTCGCTGTATTGGTAAAACTTTAAAAATTCGATTCACGAGCCTCGGTCATCATATCAAGATAAAGCTTACTGATCTGAATTGCTCAATGTATCCCCTTTCGAACGTATATAGTCAGTATGTGAGCCAATCTCTGAGATTTTTTGCTATTTTGCTTAGAGTAGTAGAACATCCATGGATATGCAGACTCGCTGTATTGGTAAAATTTTAAAATTTCGATCCACGAGCCTCGGTCATCATATCGAGATAAAGCTTACTGATTTGAATTGCTCAATGTATCCCCTTTCGAACGTATATAGTTACTATGTGAGCCAATCCCTGAGATTTTTTGCTATTTTGCTTAGAGTAGTAGAACATCCATGGATATGCAGACTCGCTGTATTGGTAAAACTTTAAAAATTCGATTCACAAGTCTTGGTCATCATATTGCGATAGGGTTTACTGATTTGAATAGCCTAATGTATCCCGTTTCGAACGTATATAGTAAGTATGTGAGCCAATCCCCGAGATTTTTGCTATTTGGCTTAGAGTAGTAGAACATCCGTTGATATGCAGACTCGCTGTATTGGTAAAACTTTAAAAATTCGATTCACGAGCCTCGGTCATCATATCAAGATAAAGCTTACTGATCTGAATTGCTCAATGTATCCCCTTTCGAACGTATATAGTCAGTATGTGAGCCAATCTCTGAGATTTTTTGCTATTTTGCTTAGAGTAGTAGAACATCCATGGATATGCAGACTCGCTGTATTGGTAAAACTTTAAAAATTCGATTCACGAGCCTCGGTCATCATATCCAGATAAAGCTTACTGATTTGAATTGCTCAATGTATCCCCTTTCGAACGTATATAGTCAGTATGTGAGCCAATCCCTGAGATTTTTGCTATTTGGCTTAGAGTAGTAGAACATCCGTGGGTATGCAGACTCGCTGTATTGGTAAAACTTTAAAAATTCGATTCACGAGCCTCGGTCATCATATCCAGATAAAGCTTACTGATTTGAATTGCTCAATGTATCCCCTTTCGAACGTATATAGTCACTATGCGAGCCATTCTCTGAGATTTTTGCTATTTGGCTTAGAGTAGTAGAACATCCGTGGGTATGCAGACTCTCTGTATTGGTAAAACTTTAAAAATTCGATTCACGAGCCTCGGTCATCATATCCAGATAAAGCTTACTGATTTGAATTGCTCAATGTATCCCCTTTTGAACGTATATAGTCAGTATGTGAGCCAATCTCTGAGATTTTTTGCTATTTGGCTTAGAGTAGTAGAACATCTGTGGATATGCAGGACTCGCTGTATTGGTAAAACTTTAAAAATTCGATTCACGAGCCTCGGTCATCATATCGAGATAAAGCTTACTGATTTGAATTGCTCAATGTATCCCCTTTCGAACGTATATAGTCACTATGCGAGAGCCATTCACTGAGATTTTTGCTATTTGGCTTAGAGTAGTAGAACATCCGTGGATATGCAGGACTCGCTGTATTGGTAAAACTTTAAAAATTCGATTCACGAGTCTCGGTCATCATATCGAGATAAAGCTTACTGATTTGCATTGCTCAATGTATCCCCTTTCGAACGTATATAGTCACTATGCGAGCCATTCTCTGAGATTTTTGCTATTTGGCTTAGAGTAGTAGAACATCCGTGGGTATGCAGACTCGCTGTATTGGTAAAACTTTAAAAATTCGATTCACGAGCCTCGGTCATCATATCCAGATAAAGCTTACTGATTTGAATTGCTCAATGTATCCCCTTTTGAACTTATATAGTCAGTATGTGAGCCAATCTCTGAGATTTTTGCTATTTGGCTTAGAGTAGTAGAACATCTGTGAATATGCAGGACTCGCTGTATTGGTAAAACTTTAAAAATTCGATTCACGAGTCTTGGTCATCATATTGTGATAGGGTTTACTGATTTGAATAGCCTAATGTATCCCGTTTTGAACGTCTATAGTCACTATGCGACCCAATCTCTGAGATTTTTGCTATTTGGCTTAGAGTAGTAGAACATCCGTGGGTATGCAGACTCGCTGTATTGGTAAAACTTTAAAAATTCGATTCACGAGCCTCGGTCATCATATCCAGATAAAGCTTACTGATTTGAATTGCTCAATGTATCCCCTTTTGAACGTTTATAGTCAGTATGTGAGCCAATCTCTGAGGTTTTTGCTATTTGGCTTAGAGTAGTAGAACATCCGTGGATATGCAGACTCGCTGTATTGGTAAAACTTTAAAAATTCGATTCACGAGCCTCGGTCATCATATCCAGATAAAGCTTACTGATTTGAATTGCTCAATGTATCCCCTTTCGAACGTATATAGTTACTATGTGAGCCAATCCCTGAGATTTTTTGCTATTTTGCTTAGAGTAGTAGAACATCCATGGATATGCAGACTCGCTGTACTGGTAAAACTTTAAAAATTCGATTCACGAGCCTCGGTCATCATATCCAGATAAAGCTTACTGATTTGCATTGCTCAATGTATCCCCTTTCGAACGTATATAGTCAGTATGTGAGCCAATCCCTGAGATTTTTGCTATTTGGCTTAGAGTAGTAGAACATCCGTGGGTATGCAGACTCGCTGTATTGGTAAAACTTTAAAAATTCGATTCACGAGCCTCGGTCATCATATCCAGATAAAGCTTACTGATTTGAATTGCTCAATGTATCCCCTTTCGAACGTATATAGTCACTATGCGAGCCATTCTCTGAGATTTTTGCTATTTGGCTTAGAGTAGTAGAACATCCGTGGGTATGCAGACTCTCTGTATTGGTAAAACTTTAAAAATTCGATTCACGAGCCTCGGTCATCATATCCAGATAAAGCTTACTGATTTGAATTGCTCAATGTATCCCCTTTTGAACGTATATAGTCAGTATGTGAGCCAATCCCTGAGATTTTTACTATTTGGCTTAGAGTAGTAGAACATCTGTGGATATGCAGGACTCGCTGTATTGGTAAAACTTTAAAAATTCGATTCACGAGCCTCGGTCATCATATCGAGATAAAGCTTACTGATTTGAATTGCTCAATGTATCCCCTTTCGAACGTATATAGTCACTATGCGAGAGCCATTCACTGAGATTTTTGCTATTTGGCTTAGAGTAGTAGAACATCCGTGGATATGCAGGACTCGCTGTATTGGTAAAACTTTAAAAATTCGATTCACGAGCCTCGGTCATCATATCGAGATAAAGCTTACTGATTTGCATTGCTCAATGTATCCCCTTTCGAACGTATATAGTCACTATGCGACCCATTCTCTGAGATTTTTGCTATTTGGCTTAGAGTAGTAGAACATCCGTGGGTATGCAGACTCGCTGTATTGGTAAAACTTTAAAAATTCGATTCACGAGCCTCGGTCATCATATCCAGATAAAGCTTACTGATTTGAATTGCTCAATGTATCCCCTTTTGAACGTTTATAGTCAGTATGTGAGCCAATCTCTGAGATTTTTGCTATTTGGCTTAGAGTAGTAGAACATCCGTGGATATGCAGACTCGCTGTATTGGTAAAACTTTAAAAATTCGATTCACAAGTCTTGGTCATCATATTGCGATAGGGTTTACTGATTTGAATAGCCTAATGTATCCCGTTTCGAACGTATATAGTAAGTATGTGAGCCAATCCCCGAGATTTTTGCTATTTGGCTTAGAGTAGTAGAACATCCGTTGATATGCAGACTCGCTGTATTGGTAAAACTTTAAAAATTCGATTCACGAGCCTCGGTCATCATATCAAGATAAAGCTTACTGATCTGAATTGCTCAATGTATCCCCTTTCGAACGTATATAGTCAGTATGTGAGCCAATCTCTGAGATTTTTTGCTATTTTGTTAGAGTAGTAGAACATCCATGGATATGCAGACTCGCTGTATTGGTAAAACTTTAAAAATTCGATTCACGAGCCTCGGTCATCATATCCAGATAAAGCTTACTGATTTGCATTGCTCAATGTATCCCCTTTCGAACGTATATAGTCAGTATGTGAGCCAATCCCTGAGATTTTTGCTATTTGGCTTAGAGTAGTAGAACATCCGTGGGTATGCAGACTCGCTGTATTGGTAAAACTTTAAAAATTCGATTCACGAGCCTCGGTCATCATATCCAGATAAAGCTTACTGATTTGAATTGCTCAATGTATCCCCTTTCGAACGTATATAGTCACTATGCGAGCCATTCTCTGAGATTTTTGCTATTTGGCTTAGAGTAGTAGAACATCCGTGGGTATGCAGACTCTCTGTATTGGTAAAACTTTAAAAATTCGATTCACGAGCCTCGGTCATCATATCCAGATAAAGCTTACTGATTTGAATTGCTCAATGTATCCCCTTTTGAACGTATATAGTCAGTATGTGAGCCAATCAATGAGATTTTTTGCTATTTGGCTTAGAGTAGTAGAACATCTGTGGATATGCAGGACTCGCTGTATTGGTAAAACTTTAAAAATTCGATTCACGAGCCTCGGTCATCATATCGAGATAAAGCTTACTGATTTGAATTGCTCAATGTATCCCCTTTCGAACGTATATAGTCACTATGCGAGAGCCATTCACTGAGATTTTTGCTATTTGGCTTAGAGTAGTAGAACATCCGTGGATATGCAGGACTCGCTGTATTGGTAAAACTTTAAAAATTCGATTCACGAGCCTCGGTCATCATATCGAGATAAAGCTTACTGATTTGCATTGCTCAATGTATCCCCTTTCGAACGTATATAGTCACTATGCGAGCCATTCTCTGAGATTTTTGCTATTTGGCTTAGAGTAGTAGAACATCCGTGGGTATGCAGACTCGCTGTATTGGTAAAACTTTAAAAATTCGATTCACGAGCCTCGGTCATCATATCCAGATAAAGCTTACTGATTTGAATTGCTCAATGTATCCCCTTTTGAACTTATATAGTCAGTATGTGAGCCAATCTCTGAGATTTTTGCTATTTGGCTTAGAGTAGTAGAACATCTGTGAATATGCAGGACTCGCTGTATTGGTAAAACTTTAAAAATTCGATTCACGAGTCTTGGTCATCATATTGTGATAGGGTTTACTGATTTGAATAGCCTAATGTATCCCGTTTTGAACGTCTATAGTCACTATGCGACCCAATCTCTGAGATTTTTGCTATTTGGCTTAGAGTAGTAGAACATCCGTGGGTATGCAGACTCGCTGTATTGGTAAAACTTTAAAAATTCGATTCACGAGCCTCGGTCATCATATCCAGATAAAGCTTACTGATTTGAATTGCTCAATGTATCCCCTTTTGAACGTTTATAGTCAGTATGTGAGCCAATCTCTGAGATTTTTGCTATTTGGCTTAGAGTAGTAGAACACCCGTGGATATGCAGACTCGCTGTATTGGTAAAACTTTAAAAATTCGATTCACGAGCCTCGGTCATCATATCCAGATAAAGCTTACTGATTTGAATTGCTCAATGTATCCCCTTTTGAACGTATATAGTCAGTATGTGAGCCAATCTCTGAGATTTTTGCTATTTGGCTTAGAGTAGTAGAACATCTGTGGATATGCAGGACTCGCTGTATTGGTAAAACTTTAAAAATTCGATTCACGAGTCTTGGTCATCATATTGTGATAGGGTTTACTGATTTGAATAGCCTAATGTATCCCGTTTTGAACGTCTATAGTCACTATGCGACCCAATCTCTGAGATTTTTTCTATTTGTCTTAAAGTAGTAGAACATCCATGGATATGCAGACTCGCTGTATTGGTAAAACTTTAAAAATTCGATTCACGAGCCTCGGTCATCATATTGTGATATTGTTTACTGATTTGAATAGCCTAATGTATCCCGTTTTGAACGTGTATAGTCACTATGCGAGCCAATCTTTGAGATTTTTGGTATGTGATTTACTTAAAAAAATTTAATAATGAGCATTTTAGATTTTTTAATGTCAAACAATTTCATTTGTTTTTTCAATACTTATCATAATTTTTTTCGAATTATTTTAATATAAAATAAATACACTGTTAAAATTGCACACTTCCATAAATTTTTGTCCAAGAAATAAAATTGTGTCCAAAAACTTCACAAAGAACACTCGCATAAATTTTTGTCCAAGAACTTCACACCGGTGTCTGCGTAGGGAATTTTTTAAATGCAAATGGTTTGCTAGTGGACATAAAATGAGGAAAAATAGTAGATCCATGGTAAATGCATTCAAAGTTTCATCAATAGGTCAAATTACAAAATCAGATTTACCGGCTTTACCCTTAGTTGATAAGACGATTATAGAGCCCGATTTCCAAAAATTACTTTTACAATTTCTTGACATTGGGTATATGCAGTCCTTGGGCTAGTCTACTTCACACGGTAGCCAAAAAAAATGGTGAATGGCGACCATGTGGTGACTGCCGGGCATTGAATAATGTCACAATCCCGGATGCATACACTATTCCGCATCTACAGGATTTTTCTTTCCAGTTGGAGGGATGTGTGATTTTTTCAACTATAGATTTGCTACGGGCATACCACCAAATTTCATTCGAGGTTAAGGATAATCCGAAGATAGTAATATCAACTACATTTGGAGTTTGTGCGTATGACGTTTGGTTTTCGTAACGTGGCTCAAACATTTCAAAGACTTATGCATCAAGTTTTAGGTGGTTTGTCATTTTGTTTTGTTTACTTAGACGATATTTTGGTTGAGCATAGAGATGAGCATTTACTACATGTAGAGGAAGTTTTTAATCGGTTAAGAACTTACGGATTAGTGAGTAATCAAGAAAAATGTGTGTGGGCTCAAGAAGAAGTGCAGTTTTTAGGACATCTGATTACTGCTAAGGGAATTTTACCGAATCCTAATCGGGTTAAAGTTATAAAGGATTTCCCTTAAATGGTTTTAAATAACAATTTAAAAGGTTATAAAAAAACAGCAAAGTGCAAAACGGGTTTTTGAGATTCTTTGCGAAGGTATGGGCAGCATTCATAAAGCTTTATTTCTCTATACTGAAATACGATGGTTGTCACGAGAGAAAGTTCTTCTTCGACTATTCGAGCTCCGTTCCGAATTGGGCACTTTTAAGTAACCCGAATGGATTTACAAGAAAGACTGGCAGATAAATTGTGGTTGTTTCAACTTGGCTTCGCCGATATTTTCTCCAAGCTATAAACAACGTGAATTTGTCACTTCAAGGAAAACAAGTGTTCTCAGCCAATGATAAGATTCACGCATTTAACAATAAATTTGAGTTTTGGATCATTTGCATTCGCGCTCGATGAAGAATTTGTCGATGAAATTAATGGGGATATTGAAAAAGTGACTATTTTATGTTGTGTGATGAAATTCGTCAATATTTGGAGGATATTCTAAACTCAGTTAAACAGTATTTTCCAGATGAGCAGAATGAAAAGCTTAAAAATGGCACATGAATTCGAAACCCATTCATAGTTCAGAGAAGACCAGAAGAATTCACAGTTAAGGAGTACGAAGTCTTCATTGAACTGATTTCAGATTCCTTTACTACTACCCATATTTGAAACAGCATCTTTGTCAGAATTTTGGTGCACTTAAAATACTTCCCGCTTTCGCTACGACTTATCTGTGCGAGTCCGGATTTTCTTCGTATGTTGCAACAAAAACAACAGACCGCAGCAGACTCGATGCAGCAGGTAACATGATACAAGTCTACTCGTCCCACTAACAATGTACGTTTTTTTATAATTTATTATACTTTGCAATAAATAAATAAGTTTTATTGAAGTATAAATAATTTCATATTTACTTTTTATTTATGAATTTGTAAAAACAATGTATAAAAAAATGAACTACTCTTTGGTGTTAGGCTTCATCGATGTGCACATACACAAACACACACACACACACACACACACACACACACACACGCGCGCGCATACACACACACACACACACACAATTAGTCATTACTGAACCACTGGGGTTCCGTGTAAATTATTATGCCTTTGGAGGGCTCCGCACTTTAAAAAGTTTGAAAACCGCTTTTCTAGTAAAACAATGTTCTAAAATCCGTCGAACTGAACAGTAAATTATTTTTTTTACTTCTATGCGCACAACGCATCATTCAGAATACTGCCGATTTTACAAAGTTCATGCCACTGTCGCTTGGTGTCGCTAACAGTCATATTTTTAACTGGTTTCAATTGGCACAGCAATACGTTAAACCATTTAAAGGTATTATATAAATACGACCACGCTTCCAATTTTTTACTTTTTATCTATTTGGCACATAGCCAAGAGAGTTGCTTTCAGATAAATATAAACTAAAGTTATTCCTGCTTAACTAAAGTTATCAGCGTTAAAAATGTTATGTTTGCTAACCTAAGATCAAGTCGGCGACACCTTCTAATAAGTCCTTTTTTATTTAAAGATGTGTTCGTCCACAACCACCACCAAATTAAATGCCTTGCGGGTCTAAATATATCTCACATTAATAAGGACAGCAGCATCGAAATAAATTCAAATTGTTTAAATTGAGCTAGCACAGCAAAATATATATTTACATTGAATGTACATATAAAATGGTTCTAATTCTCATCATAATGTATTTATCTGTTGTTTACTTATTTATGCTTTTTTCCTGCTAGAAAAAAAATCCCATTGTATATTAATTGGAAAGAAAATCAATTGTTTGGCAAAATGCTTGCCGGGTTAAAATTTATTTATTCAGTTTTATTTCTTTATTTTGCCTTCGAATTTTATTTTCATTCGTTTATTTTTGCCTGCAAGAAATGACCAGTGTTTTTAGCTATAAAACCGTTATTTTTTTTTACTTATCCTAAATATTTAGATTAAATTTGCAGATTGTGCTATTTACTTGCAAATAAAAATAATCTAAAGAACTTTAAAGATATTTATTATTAAGAGTAATCAGTCTGCATGTTAGAACGGATATAGGAATTCTCGAGAGGATCAAATTAAATTTCAATTGGATAAAATTCTGTGGAAAAAAAGAAAATAGAATGTAACATAGACTTTTAGCGTAATATAGTTGAGCAAGGGTGCTAATTTAATAAATTAATGTAAATCATTATTGATTTTCACGTGAAACTCTATTGTGTTGTGCCTACCATTCATTGTTGTGCACAACGAGTATATTATATACACTAATCCTATTCATAATTATCGAAAACATTTTTAATTTATTTGTTAATGATTTTGAAAAGACAGATACACAAATTGGATAAATTAAACTTAAATTGTCAAAATTCAACTCCCAGACAAAAAATAATCGAAACTTAATTTAAAAGGTGTAAACATTTTGTAACACAAATTTGCTGCAGTTTACTTATATGTATTTGCTACACTTTGCCATTTACTACTAATAACAAGAAATAAATCTCACTTTATCACCTTTTAAAAGCACCTAGGTAAACAAAGGTATGCCAAAAGAGCAGTATACATTAATTTAATTTAAGGATATATCGCTAAATTATCGTTAAAGATAACGTTTTCTACCAACGAAATTAAGCTCTTGTGGTTCATAAAACTGAATATAAATGTATCTAAAAGCTACATCTGACCCAAAATATACAATAAAGACTGGAAGAGCTACATAAAAAGATCTAAATATAAACTTCGTTTCCCCTAAAAAAATTATAACAGCTGTTTACGAAAAAATCATTTTCTTATCAACCGTATATAACATATATTTTCTTATTGATTATTCTATTATTTAATTCCAATTAATATTTACCAAACCCCAATTAAATGTTTTTCCATCTATTAGACTCACAATAAAGTTTAATTACTTTAGCAATGTTTTCTTTCGGAAGAATAGATTCAGAGCCTAGTGTCATTTCAAAGTTTTAGGGTTTATTTTTTAGTTAACCCATGCGAGCTGAGTTACTCCGAGTATTGTACACCAAGAGATGATTGTGCAGTGTCAAATGTTCCGGCGTAAATAGAGTATTGCATCGTTATTTACTTCACAGTTTACACACTCTTCGTTTACTAATGTAATGTTCATCTCAGAGTAAAATTTGGAGTATTTTTTTTATTCGTTCCGGACATTCCGAACATGACATCTTATGCATTTTATTCATTCCATTGCTACTAATCAGTGCCTTCTATAGTATTGGCGTGTGCAACATTCATTTTTTGATGATGACGTCAATCTAAGTCGACAACCAGAGGACAACATAATTAAGTAAAAATAATACTCATTGCCTCCTTATGACGAAGGCAATAAAAATGTCACAAAGTTAACAAAAATCTAAATTATTATAAAATAGAATTTAATTTGAATTATAGATGAAAGATTTGCAAGAATCGCACACAATCAGTTTCGAACTTAATGAGATTATTGATTTGAAAAAATCAGTCATCTCATCAGGCCACGGCGACTGACGTTGATATTGAACATAGGAATATTGTCTATATATATAGAACAATACCATGTATATGTAGTACTAGCGAATTATACCTAGTCTACGGAATTCGATTCTTTCATATTCTCCATCTATACTTCATTTTTTTTTACCAATTAACTTTTCGTTGTGTACGAATTACTTTTATATTTTTACGTTGTTGTTGTTTTATTGTAATGGTTTTGTTGTGATTGTTCCGTACATTGGTCTATTTCAGTATATCTCGAATTAAATTATTATAAAATAAATTAAAAAATTATACACAATTTAAGTGTAATTGATTTTCTTAATTCATAAATTGAATTTTTACGATCCACATTGAAGAAGTTAGTGAGGATTTAAAGGAATTGCGCCTATTTAGATAACGTAATACGAAGTTTTAGTGTACTCCACTACAAAAATATAAATCTACGTACCAATTACAACAATTTCGAATTGAATTTCGAACTGGATGATATTACAAATTGACTTATGTTGGATAAAAATGAGAAAAAAAACCAAAATCAAAAGTAAAAATGTACTTGCATTACTAGAAAAATTAAAAAACGAGTATCCTTCGGCTTCAACAGTTCGTTTGACACTAGTAACAAAATTACAAAACAAGTAATATGAGAGAGAGAAATAATATTTTTATTCAACCATGCTACACAAGATTTTAGTCTGGTACCAAACTAGTCGAGGTAAGGAAGCACTAAAAAGGACAAAAGTTCGAAATTTTTGAGAGCATGACGGATCGGAATGCGGTTTTTTGCATTAGCTTCCAAAATATATTTGTAAAAACTGCCCCTATTTTTTTTTTTTTTGAACAAACGGGAAATTGCATTGCTGCAGCCAAAAATGCATTCAAAAAATGTATTTTTTGAGACGGCTTTTGGATGATTAGAAAACTTTGTAAATAAGATCACGATTATGATGTGCAAATTGGCCCACAGCCGACCTGGAGCTCAGGAACGCCGATGAACGTTATCTTCGTGGGACTCTCCCGAAAATCACGCGGGGCAGGAGAAAAAGTCGGCGCCCGGGGTTTTTTGGGCCGCTGGATTCAAATATTGCATCGGCGAACACCCCTTGGACACCTGGTGCGCCCGAACCTGAACGCGGACGTCACCCCCGAGAATTTTTCTGACAATATCAAAAACAATCCGAAAATTATTGTAGGGGCGTTTTTTGGGACGCTTAATTCAAATTTCACGTCTAAAACGATCCTCCGAACTCCTAGTGCACCGGAACCTAGGCTTGAAAGTCGTCTTCGAGGGTTTTCTTCACACGATCGCAAAATACTAACCGAAACCCGTCTCATAATTTCAGACATTAATTGATGTGTAACTCTTGCCTGTGGCCCTCAAAAAAGTTGATCCAGTCCCGTAAAATTCTAAATGCGGGGTTTTAATAGAGCGTGGAAAATTGCGAGAATAATCTCCGGCTAGATCTCCGAACTTTGCCGAGCGGCCTTTTACTTTTCTCCCAACGCTCGAAACGCTTTTGTATAGAAAACAGTAGAAACCCGTTACCGAAATACATTACCAAAGAACCATAGTCAGGAGAAACACGTGTTTATGTTCTTGATATTTTTTGAGCATTTATGTTGCCACGAGATATATTTATTACGAATAGTTATGTGAGTGATATTTTTCGTGCATATCAGTGAGTGATATTTTTCGTGTATATCAGTGAGTGAAATGTTTCGTGCATATTAATGAATGCTTCTTAATATATATGTATATATCAGCAAAGGAGAATTTCCAGCACTTCATATCTGTTGATTACAGAGACAATTTATGAGTGTTTGCCTCAGCATAGAAGGGTACAGAATATTCACAAGTCCATCATTTTAGTGAAGGACATGATTTACGGAGTAGGGTGTTAAATTTTGCAAGTTCCTAATAAGTTGGATAATTAACTCTTAATTGGTGTTACTTTATTGGAAGTAAATTAACCTTTATAACTTCTCATGGTTCCGCAAAATAAATACCTGTAAAGTCCTTCAATAAGGAGAAGTATAAACGGAAAATATCCAGTATTCGGGAACAAGAGTATTTGGCTTTACTATTACAAACATATATCAAAGGACAATATCCATTGTGTTTTATCAAATAATGACGACAGAACCAGTAAATTCGTAAGTTGAATTTTGAGAACATTATAACAAAATTCAATAACCAATAAATTGACAACCCAGATATGATAGCCATCTGCGTTTATTCAAAGAAACCCCATTAAAATTTTCAGTTTCTAATGGCGTTTTCTTTTTATAAAAAACTGGCAAAAAATTTTGATGTACATCAAAGTTTTTTGATGTAAATCACATTTTCGTGTTCTTTTAACGGAAAAAATAGCAAAAAAAATGATGTACATCAAAAAATGGAAATGTAGATTTTTACTTCCATTTTAACTACCACATATACATATTTAAATACATATTATACGTCAATCGTAAATATTATCATATACCTCAAACGCATCATTTCAATTTTTTTCAAAATGGTTTGTTATTGTTTTCGGCATCCCTTTCGGGTTTAGGTATACTACGATAAAAACACATTAATTTTTTTCGTATTCTTTTTAACTATCGGAAATTTGATTTACATCAAAAACGTAAAAGAATTCGCTATAAGTACATTGAATCAAAACCCCTACTGATCTAGATTTTTCAAAAAAAAATATTTATGTTTTGAGTGATTGAGAGTGATTGATCTACTATTTGAAAATTGCAGTTCCAAATGTGGTGTCTGCGTTTATTCAAAGAATATTTCCATGATAATTTCCGGTTTCAAAGTCAATCAAAAATATTTAACATTCTCCTCCTTCTGATCTTGATTTTTTAAGATACACCGTTAGGTTTTGAATAACTGAGGTCGTCCACTATTAGAAAACTGCAATTCTTGGTGTGGTAGCCGTAACTAGGGGTCCTAGGTGGTATAGGATGTAAAATTGACAAAGAGTTTAATTGGCGTATCGTATGGTTCTTTCAAGCATTTTCCCTAATTTTAGAAAAACCACTACCAAATACTAAGCGCACATTTGAGTCCTTTTTGTATAAAACTAACAGACAAACACCAAGAGCAATGTGCTTAGGGAAAATTATTTGGAAAAACCATACGATTTGAGTATCGTTATTTACTAAAATAATCAGTCTTTGCCGGTTTTTCAATTTAATGGTGTTTATTTGATAGTTTTGATACAGAAGAAAGGTGCGCTTAATATTTGGTAGTAGTTCTATAAATTACAAAAATGCTCGGAAACTCCATATGATACGCAAATTGACCTCTTTACAAATTGTATTTACTAAAATACCCGGGCCTTTAGATTTTTCAATGGAATGAAGTTTTCGTGCTCGAATGAAGCTATCGAAAAAACTTCTGCATAATTATTATTTCGCATGAAAAGTTCCCGGTATGCCACAAATTTACAACCCAAATGATTGTTAAATTCTACAAACCTGATGAAAATGATACCAGTCAAAATTCATGACACTTCGATCATTAAGTTTACAAGTTACAGTTGTTTTAGTCACGCTACTTTTGCTAATTTCAAAACAATGGAAAACAAATAATTTCGTCGGTTGGTTAAACACGGTTTTTGATGGGAAAAAGTACTGTTCAAGCAAAGCAGTGGCTTGATAAGTGTTATCCGAAATCTGCACCAGAAAAATCAAGCATCATTGACTGGTATGCTGAATTTAAACGTGGTCGTACAACCACCGATGATGCACCACGCTCTGATTGCCCAAATGATGCCATGACTTCAGAACACGTAAAAAAATCCACAAAATTGTTTTGAAAGACAGTAAAGTGAAGTTGCGTGAATCAAAAACGACAAGTCGTTGGCACATTGAATTGCTTCCGCATCCACCGTATTCGCTAAATTTGGCCACCAACGATAATTACTTATTTGCAGTACTCAAAAAATGCTCCAGAAAAAAGATTTGGCTCCAATGAAGAAGTGGTTGCCGAAACTAAAGGTTATCTTGAAAATAAAGGTTAATCTTTCTACAAAAAAGGCATCGAAATGTTAGAGATGCGTTGGATTGATTGTATCGCCCTAGAAGGAAATTATGTTGATGAATAAAATGTATTTTTTCCAAAAAAAAAAACGTGTTATGTTTGTTAGACCAGGAGCTTTTCACGCGATGTGTTAACTTCTAAGTTTCCCATTTATTTTAAGTGAGTAAATGAAGGGTTTGGAAGATGACCTATTTGAATTCAATTTTTCAAAGACTAACTTCAAAAAATCCTGAAGAATTATTTTTTAAAATTAAAATTTGATTTCTATTTTTGGTTTTTTGTTTGGTTTAAACTTTTTTTTAATTTAATTTTTGTTTGAGAATGTAATGTTCGGTTTTAATCTGAAACCATGCTTGTATTTACAAAATAGAATTTTTTATAAATAAATAAAAAAAGTAAAACAAATGGGAATACGTTAGTGAAATTTGTCCTAAATCTGTCCTAAAAAGCAATAATAATACAAACGTATGTGTTTGTATGTATGTGTTTGTAAAATGTCTCGATATAACGTCTCGATAAAAAATGTCTCGATATAACGCATTTTAGTAAAATGACTCCATAAAATGAATTTTATACAGGCAAATTTGTATTGATCTTCAACAAAACATATGTGAGGTTTTCCAAAATTTCCCGGGGCAATACTATAATCCGCGTCTCAAGTTGGCGTTTATTTAGAGATACTTGTAGGTCCTATATATGAGATAAACACGTTTATTTTGGCCAAATTGGGAATTCAGGGTATTTAGGACAGCCGAATTTGTATTGATCTACCATAAATCATATGTACGGTTTTCCAAAATTTCCCGGGGAAATACTATAATCCGCGTCCTAGTTGGCCTTTATTTCGAGATACTTCTACGTCTTGTATATGAGGTTTTATATTTAATTTATTTAAATTTTATTTATATTTAATTATTTATATTTTATTTATATTTATTTATATTTAATATTTAAATTTTATTTATATTTAATTTATTACATTTTATATTTAACATATCGCATTTTCTACAAGAAATATCCTTTGATACAAACGTGTAAAATTGGTTTAGTTTGAAAATATCTTTTGTTTTTCATTACGTTCAAAGTGGTGAAGTCTAATAAATTTTGTGTGCATAGTTTTATCGATTCGAGAGTTCTTGTGTTCAGTTTGATATTTTTGTGGTTATTAGTGTGAAAGTCAATTAGTGTTAATCAGCGGATATCGCGAAAATTTTGTTATACAAACTCTAAGAGTGTTAGTGTTCTTGTGAAACAAAGTGTAAAGTTGTAGTGTCTTTTTAAATACAAACTGTAAAGTTATAGTGTCGTTTTAAATAGAATCCGTGAAGTTGTAGTGTGTAAAAACTATAGTATTTATAAGTGACATCTATTAATCTGGATAAGAGTTTCTTGATTTTTATTTTGTTACATATTGTGTACAAAATAAAAATCAACAACACTGCAACTAATCGTAGGCGAGTTTATGATTTCTGGAGGAAATATATTACTAAACCAGAAATATTAAAAATTCACAATAAAGAACCTCCTAAAAGTGCCAAATCAATGGCGGATGTTCATATGAATCATATCACTAAATTAAAATTTGTAAATCGTGAAACCATCAAGGAATGTTCTGAAAGTGAAGCGCCTTTTACGAAAACTCCAGGAAATTTAGAAAATTCAGAACAACAGCCATTTTTCATTGAAGAGTTTGGTTTAAATCTAGATGGCAATTCAATAAAATATCAAAGATCATTGAGCACGAATTCAAACGAATTATGTAAATCAATAAATTACGAACAGAGTAGTTTATCAAATTTTGCTTTAGAAGAAATTCCAATTGTGTTTGAAGAACCCAGGATTGACTCCTGGGTGAATAGAGGTTGCATGAGTGTAAAAATAGATTTAACGAAATCTTGGTCGAATGAAGATGTTCGACATTCAATCCGAAACGCTCTTACTGCAGCCAATCATTCGTGCGTTTTACTTCTTCGTTCTTTAAATTTTAACAAAAAAAATAACTCAATTACACAATACGCAAAGTGTAAGTATACTACAACACACAACCAAAAATTGGTGCAGACGTAAAACATCACGGAGAAATAAAGGAATTTGTACAACTTCGAGGTGCGGAAAGAGAAATCGTTCAAAGTGAACTGGAGAAAACCCACGCTTATGCTCTAAGTCTACAAAAAATAAAAAATATAGACGTAGAACTCCTTCAAACAGGCAACACTCAAGGAATTGTAAGAGCCGTGAATCTACGAAAACGAAGGTCGGACAGAAAATTGTTTTCGGATTTAATAAAAGGATGTGAATTAATTGATCTCTTGTATCGTGTTGATAGTCAACCAGCGGAAGACATATATATACAATCAACAAGAAATCCATTAGATGTAATTCTAATGAGAGACTCAACTATAAAATTGTTAACTGACAAAAATGTAGTTGTACATGTAGATGCAACTGGCAGTTTAGTTCGTACACCGAAGTAGTTATCGAGGATTTACTACTACTCTAAATGGCATTATTATGCCTATTGCTGAGTACATAACCAATGAACATGATGTTGATTCTTTAACAACGTTTTTCAAAGATATAAAGAAAGTTATACGGCGGTAAAATCCTAAAGTTACAATTCCTTAAGTTTTTATCACAGATTGGTCCTGGGTGTTTATAAATGCTATTTTGCTCGAAATGAATTGCATGAATATAAAGCAATATTTAAAAGTATCGTACGAAATTATTACAAACAACTGCAAAAAAGGGGAGCTTTGTGGTATGTTTATATGCTGCTCTCATTTTGCAGCCATAATAATTCGGCAGATAAAAAATAAGATAACAAATTGTCCTTATAAACTAAAAGAACTCTTGATGATTATTATCTTTTTAATAATTGACAGTCAATCATTGCAAGATATTGATGAATATTTTGAAATATTTTGTAAACTATGCTGCTCAAAACATCAAAATGTTCAGTTTATACAAGCAATGCATAAACTAGAAGAAAAAATAAAATCTAAGCTACATTTTGCAAATGATATTATCTCAGCTGATAAAAGCGAACCGAATACTCTAGAGGATGATGACATGATCAACGAACTTTTTGATACAAACTTAGACGATACGCCATACTTTTTAAGATATAACACAATCTTTAACAAAATCATAAATGACATAGCTGTTATCGATAAAGAAGGTACAACCAGTAATTTATATTGCCCAATATTTATAAATTTCGTAGTGAAGAAACACATGAAATATCTTCCTTTATGGAGTACTGTATTCCTACGAAAATTTGGAGTTTATTCAAGAGTGTCGAATGCGGTGGTTGAAAGCTGGTTTAACCTGCTAAAGAACAATTTAGTTGACAAATTGCATTTGAAGCCAGGAAGGTTTATGGATGAATTGCGGGAAATAACATTACAACTTCAAAAATTAGCAATATGTACACCTCATCTTCAGCCAAGACAGAAACCAAAAAAAATAAATGCTCCTCGTACACTTCAGGCGGATTTAGCTAACACTCCATTGAGAATTATGAGTGATGAACAAAATCGTTACGATCCAACTTTAGAAGAAACATGGTGTAAGAAACCGAAAAAGGGTACAAAATACGCAGGAAAATTAGCAATGCAATGTTTGTTTCCACCAAAACACATAAACTTTGGTAGACCAGCGAGATCGGAAAACTATTATGAAAAAATGACTGATTTGAATTTAAATGTGATAGTGTTTCAATTTCACTTCAATGATTTATGGTGTTCTTTATATAACAAATGTTATAATTCTTTAAACAATCACAACTTTTTAACGACAGAACTTGTCTATGTAGCAATAAGCATATTAACAAAAGAATTTAATTCAGTATGTTTTGACCATTATCAAGTGTCAAAAATTTTACGTGATAACTATAAAGCTGTAAATGCGAAAACACAAAAGGAGATAAATTTATGTCATAAATACAGATTTGCTATTTTCACAATCTGTGACTCGAGTCATTGGACATTGGCCATCATAGATTTCCAGAGGTTTAAAATTGTTACGTATGATCCTTTGAATCCAGGTAAACGTCTGTTCCAAATTGGTAACAAATTAAAAAAATTTGTAAATGAAATTTATAAATATTTTGGGAGAGATATTCGACAATTTGAAATTATTTCAAAACCTACTTTGCCTCACCAAAACGACGGCTTTAATTGTGGACCTCTCGTTATATATATGCAGCGGGACACTTAATTGCAGGGAAACATATTATTGAATTACATTCAGAAGATCTAGAAGTGAGCAATGCAGCTTTGGCTAACTATCGCCTTCTTCTGAAGGACATTATTTCCAGGAATACTGAGTCAATCGAAAACAATTGTTTGGCGTATTTTGGAGAATTGAGTATAACGACGCCTAAACTAGAATGTATTTCGTGTGATCGGGCCATCCATTTAGAATGTGAAGGAGATATTTACACAAAAATGATGAATGTGTATTTTGTTGCTGCTCTAGTTCCTTGATTAAATAAAAATATTCATAATAAAATTGTACTTGTTTTACTTTATTGGTTAAGTTATAGTCCGTCTCTTTAATTTAACACCCCATTAGGGGTTTGACCGTCTCTTAATAAAGAAGTATCTCTCAATCTAAAGAAGTATCGCTAAATAAACACCAACAAGAGACGCGGATTATAGTATTCCCCGGGAAATTTTGGAAAACCGTACATACGATTTGTGGAAGATCAATACAAATTTGGCTGTCCTAAACACCCTGAATTCCCAATTTGGCCAAAATAAACGTGTTTATCTCATATATAGGACCTAGTCGCATTTTAAAATAGACGTTACTTTGCATGATGGTTTATAGGAGATTTTGGGAGAGTCTCAGAAAATTGAATTTCGGTTTTTAGTACTCCAAGGCAAATTTGGCTGACCTGGCACAAAAACTATAATTTTGTCTTAATTAAACTGGGATACTAATATTACTAAACATAATAAATATTTCATTATTATTTATTTAATTTTTGGGGTCATTTTCTATTTGTTTCCTAGAGTATTAGGTAATATCAAATTTGTAGCAAATTCAATCTACATTAGTATTTAAAAACAAATCAATCAATGGTTAAATCGGTTTGTCCGAATTTAGTATATTATACTAACTACACATTTAAATGTTTTTAGGATTTAGGACAAACTTCACTATTTTGTACAGTGTAGTGAACTTTGTCCTAAAAAATCCTTTTTTTTTTTTTTTTTTTTTTAGGACAGTTTAGAACAAACTTCACGCGAATATGGAAATAGTGTCTTAGAACGTTTTTTGGCTGACAGTTGGTGTTTCCATCGTATTTTTTGGAGGTTAAAAAATACCTGCCAATAAGGCACATCCTTTTCCATGGTAATCAAAAACTCTGAACTGTTATGTTTGTTACATGTATAATCTTTAAGCAAAATGGCATTCGATTTAAGCTGCTTTAATAAATAATACAGTAATGAAGATTCTCATACCAGCTCCCCCGTTCTTTGTCTAAACTTATCCTCTCCAATTTCGAACCATTTTTATAATATTTTTCATAAAAACAGTTATACCAATTTTTCAAAACAATAAAGACATGTCAGTTTTGTCTAAGTATACCATAAAGAAGAATCCGATGAAATACGGTTATCATTATTTAAAAAAGAAACTGTGTGCAAAATTATAATATTAAATATACAAAAATCTCCATAAAATGTAAGCGCCAACAATAGTTGCCATGATATAAATTAAGTATTTTACAGTTTTATCACTTAACTATATCATTAATAGAGTATTCGGCACATAATACATTATTAGTTCTACAAAAAGTTCTCTTTAAGATATTAATCAACAAAAACGATAAATGACTCTACTAGAATTGTTAATTTATCATTGTAACTTGTTGAATGCTGCTCGCCAAATTTTTAACCATAACACAATGGAAGCTCAACCATCAGATGATTAACATTTTTGTTGTTTCGTTCAATAGTATCGCGTGAGAAGGATCCATAAATTAGACATAGCATCATTAACATAACAATATAATTTGAATTTACTGGTAAAAATGTATGTAATCCACACACACACACACATATTGTCTAGACATATCCTTTGTATAGTTATTTACACAACATATCGACACATCCAATGTTTTATATGGTTTCATAGTTCATAAAATCAATTAATTATCGATTTAGCTTAATTGTATTTTATGTTGCCGTCGTTATCGTTACCCAGAATAATTTCAGTAACTAATGACAAAAGAAGGTACAGTTAGAAAATTAAATCAGTATTACTGGCGTACTACTCGTAAACTTCCATTTAATTTTAAAAACATTTTATAAGTTTTCCTCCCCACCCTTATTCTCATTCCAAGATTTCAATTTCTAGACTAAGTAGTACAAAACCAATTAAATTTTATATTTTAATATTTAGCTCTACCTGCATTTATTTTTATCGTTATTAATTAATAATTTTATTCATTAAAATCAATTAAAATTTATTTTTGCCAATTGTAATTATTTTAGGCTTAATAGTATACATAATATACAGTTATACTCAAGGATGCAGAGAAAAATTGCTAAGAATAAATATTTTCTGGGGCTGCGAGTACATAAAACAACAGAAAAATAAAATTTAAATTATACAAAATATTTTTGTAATGGATGGAACATCTTCTCATTTTGTTACTGCTCGTAGAAAATGTCAAAAGAAATAAATTAATGTAAATATTATTTTTTTTTCGCATAGACTGCTTTATGTAATAAGACTTAATTTATTCGTTGTCATTTGATGAAAGTACTGTGGCTTCTAAAATATATACGTATAAAATATTTTTATGAAACAAAGATTTTCAACCCACATTTAAATTCAAACCACCCGGTGTGGTTACACCAGACTATAAAATCGATAATTATATAACAACATAAAACTATTTACTGTACGTAGTTTTTTAACACTTTTCTATTCCAAGACCTGTGTGGTGAATTTTATGAACGAAAGATTAAAATTTAAAAGTAAAACAAGTTTTATTTAAACAAAACAATTCTAATGTTGCAAAAGTTTTTTTTTTTTTTTTTGAAAATTTCTACTATATTTTTGTTTAAAACTTCCAATTTATACTTAAAAAAACTTTTTCTATATTTGTACATTTACAAATACATAGAGAAGATAAATGTAGCTCGAATTCTTTGAAAATTGAAAGACTTAGTTCGTAGAATTTTAAATTGCAATAAAAATACAATCAATGTAATTATAAGTTTCAAAGGCAGAAATTACGATTTCAAATTGGATAATTGGAGAGTAATGATCAATCGATGTTATTTCTTGGTAAAAGACATCCCTAGAATATGATACAGTAGGTGCAACAAGAGCGTATATACGACAAAAAACTGAAAGTTTATTGTATTTTCTTGGGCGCTATCAACTAATGCATAGTAAAGTCATCATTACTGTTAATAACTGCCAGGCACCTTTTGTCCATACGATCAAACATAGAGTATGCTATGGTGCTTTGGATCGTTGTCTTTTTGCAAGATCCAATTAGAGTTCAGCTTCAGACCATTTAAGGACAGATGGTAACAAACCTCGTGAATAAATAAACGATTAATTTACCAAAACTTTGCTTGGTGGAGCATCCCCATACATGGGTGCTTAATAGTTCGGAGAATTTTTTTTTTTTGCTTAGTTGACCAAACACGCATTTTAACGATAAAACTCCAAAAGGATGCCTCGTCGTTATACAAAACGTTCGTCCAATCTTTGTTTTTATGTTCATTCGCACACTGTAGTTGCTTTTCAATGTGTTATCAGTTGTTTGGCCAAAGTATTTCAATATGCGTTGCCATGTTCCATAATTTATTTCATATGGTTGTTTTTGGTAGTATAATATTCTTTCTCGCCAATTTTTCCACAGCTGCATCCAGTGTAAGTGAAGAATGTTCATCAAATACCTCTATGATGTCGTCATCCTTTGTAGTGGGATTGGATTTTTTGTATAGTGGTTCGTATTTTGCCTCTATCAGGCAAATCGTCAACATTTTTATACATTGAATAATGTGTAATCCTCTTGTTTTTTTCGTCTTTTTTATATATTTTGCTGCACTTGCAACCGACATTTTTTTATATATTTTGCTGCACTTGCAACCGACTGCTAAACAGTTGTAGTTAAACTAATTTTTGTTTTAAATCGTCAAAAAGGAATCGTAGAAAACCGGTTTCAGCAACGCCCATATTTGTTCCCATAGTTTTAATTACAGTCAAGCCATACACGCTCTTGTTGCATCTACTGTACATATTACATTTAAACAGAAATTACATAACTTTATGAATTCCGCTTAGAATACTGTTACAAAATCCTCTGTAAGCTGGTCCAGTAATAAAGCGGTCTGCTGTGGGAAATATTTGGCTATTATTCTATAAAGTAATCGAGTTTGCCGAATCGGGTATACAACCTTTAATACTGATTGGAAATTCAATCTTACAAGGCGTTGAGGAAAGGGATTAGTGGCATAGAGAGAAATGGTATAATATCAAATGGTATTGGTATAATTATTTTACAAACTGGGGTGTTAGCACGGAAACATAAAGAAAAATCTATTAAAAAATGTATCTTTACCTTGCTCGCGCTGTGCCATTACGTTTTATCCAGCTGATCTCAATGAAGCTGCCTACGACTCAAGTTACTAATCTCTCAACTGAGCTGGGCCAATCTCAGTGGGATACAAATGCCGGGAAAAGAAAGAAATATAAATATATTGCAAAATTATGGTATTTGTCAAACAATATTTAAAGCGATATTTAATGTCAATAAACCATTTTTTTTTACTGGATTATGTATTGGATGTGTGAATATCACCGCCCTTTCCCAATACATGTGTTGTGTTTATTCACCCATTCTGCTCGTTTCCCTCTATAATTTGCTTCAAACGCATTAGTTGTCGTCGGTAGACATCGCCATTAATAGTTTTACCTGATTTCAGCAGTTCATAATATACCACATTTTTCGGATCCCCAGATACAGAGCATTATTGCAATTAATATCTCGCTTTGGTTGCGATGGACCAGCTTCACCAGGCTTCACCTAAGATTTTTTACGTTTAGGATTCTCATAATAAATCCATTTTTCATCTCCAGTAACTCGAATAATTATTCGATGCAAAAAAACGTTTCTTTGATGTCTTGGAAGCAGTATTTCACAAATGGTTTTTCGACGTTCGAGATCTCTATCATTTAATTCAAGTGGAAGCCAGTTGCTAACTTTTTGAACTATTCCGATTATTTGTAACCGTTTTGCAACAGTTGGTCGATCAACATTTAATGATACAGCCAATTCTGATTGTGTTTGCGAAGCATCTTCAAAAAATAACCAGGAATACATGGCGTTTTGTTATAAATCTGACGTCGGCAATATAGATAATGTCGACAACCAAAGAAATGACACTGGAAACCTAATTTTCTCATTATTTTCTCTGTATTTTATAATACTCGATCTGATAACGTTGCTCTGTAGCTATTTAGTAATTGCTTAATTATCCTAGACTTAGAGGCCAAATAAGTTTTATTTTTGATATTAAATCACATAAATTATTGGTTAGTATATGAATCGACTCCTACGATGGCCTCCTAGGGTGTCCCAACAAGAGCACCGGATTTAATTTTAAAGAAAAAACCAAACGGCAACATTTCCCGATACCACACTACATTAATAGTTAGCGCATTTCCAGCCACATCCAGCCACATGAGGATTTTCAGCACCCCAAATCTGACATTTTTGCTTACTTACCTATCCGTCGAGTTGAAAATGTGCCTCATTTGAAAAAATGATTTTCTTCGAAAAATCCGCATTAACTTGATGATGTTCCAACACCCAATCAGCAGTTTCACGGCGCTGCGCATGGTCTCTTGGCTTGATTTTTTGCAACAATTGAACCTTGTACGAGTGCAAATGCAGATCTTTTACCAAAATTCGTTGCATAGTGCTTCTGAAAATGTTTAATTCTTGACCACGATGCCGAATGGAAGTTCCTGACATCTGATCCATCAGCGTAAGTTTGACCTCAATTTTTGTAATTTAACGCCTCACTGTCGATTCATTTGGCGTATTATTGCGACCGAAAACTTGACGTGATTGGCGAACTGTTTTCGCAAAACTTTCACCATACTTGTAATGTGTTTTTACAATAATTAAACGTTGTTGGTTTGAATACTTCTCCATAGTCTTAAATCGCGTAGTCTGTACACGACACTCGTATTAACAAAATGGCGGCAAATTTAAATCCGGCCCTTTTGTAGAGACACCCTTATATTTATATACAGGATGACTGACACGAACTGTTACCAACTTCAGACTGTCATTGCTGTCATGTGTTGAAATATCATCGGAAGCTGGTTCATTCTACCTATTTTCGATATACGCCCAACATAGTGAACCGATCGAGTACCATCTGTGCAAAATCGAAACGATCCTAGGCTCTCTGTCGGGTCAACGAAAAAAGGTAATGATCGTCGGAGACTTCAGCGCTTTAAGCAAAATGTGGCATGACCGTTTAACCGATGAAAACGGAAGAAAAGTAGAGGACTTCGTGTCCAGAAATGACTTGCAAGGACACCCAACGACGTTCTCGTCTAATGGGAACTCCAATATTGACCTTACAATAGTCAATGGTGCCTTGCTGGGCTCGATAGTTGGGTGGTGTCTAAAAGAAAGTTGGACGTCTAGTGACCATAGAGTATCACGTTTGAGTTGCAAGTATAAAAACTCCGACATTTGCCATAAAGATAGCTGATTGGGGTCTATTTGCTAGACACCTGGTCGGCTCTTGGAACAGTGTAGAAGCACTTCCTGAAATTAACTCGATAGACGAAATTGATGATGATCGTGTGGAGCTGATCTCATCGCAGCTGACCAGTGTCTGCAACAGCTCAATTACTAAGAAGAGAGCGACAAAGAGGCTAAATAGTTGTTGGAACTCTAGTCTTAGGAAACTTAGATCCTCTATGCACAAGCTCAGCAGAGCATACCAAAAGAAGAGTAACCAAACAGCAAAAGAGTTGAAATTGTCTCTCTTCAGAGCAGCAAGAAATAAATACTTCCATGAAGTATTTATAGCTAAGCAAAGTAGTTTCCAAAGGTACGTCGCGGAACATGGGAATAAAGACCCATGGGGACTTGTATACAAATTTGCCTCTGGCAAAACAAGGCCCCCTGGAGTCTTGAACACCATCAGGATGACAAATGGAGTCGTCACTGATACGTGGCATGACACACGTTTCGAGTTATTAAACTCGCTTCTGCCGGACGAAACACCTGACGTTACTGGGCCTTAAGCAGAAATTCGCGAGATCGCCAATTCGCCACCAACAGCATTTGGACATCAAATGCTGAAGACCCCCTATTCACGTGGGAGATCACAAGCGCCCTTACTTGCTTTAAGCGTAACAAGTCTCCCGGACTTGACAACTTGAACGCTGAAATAACCCAACTGGCTTGGCCCATCATAGGGACTACCATAGTAAAATTATTAAACAGCTGCCTGAAATTTGGCTACTTCCCGAAGGTGTGGAAAAAGGGTGAAATGATTATAATCAGGAAACCTGGGGATAGAGATCCACTTTCTCCGAAGTCTTATAGACCAATCATGTTGCTGCCTGTCATGGGGAAGCTCCTAGAAAGGTTACTTGCTCGTATTTCTCCTAGACTCGAACAGAACGGACTGTTTTCGGACAAACAATTCGGCTTCCGACGTAGCATGTATACTGAGGATGCGATAGTCCGCCTAACAAACACTGTCAAAACCCAAAGTTCAAAATATGTTATGGGCATATTCTTGGACATTGCAGGAGCATTTGATAACTTAATGTGGCCTGGTGTCATCGCAAGTTTATCAGTCTATAATCTCCCTAGAAACATTATTAATGTCTTTAGGAGCTACTTCAATGAACGATCCGCAGTAATCAGAGACATATATGGTTCTGTATCTACAGAAATAACAAAAGAATGTCCTCAGAGATCCATCCTAAGTCCCCTTGTCTGGAACCTCGTGTTTAACACGAGCAAAATAGATAACATGGACGAAATAGCATTTGCAGATGATAAAGTCATTCTGGTGCACGGCAATTCGAGGCTTGAACTTCAGCGCCAGGGTCAAATCGCCATTAATAATATGGTTAAATGGTGCGATACAAATAAAATGTCACTATCTGCAGAGAAAACAGTGATGCTGCAGCTTAAAGGCAAATTTGACTCAAGTCGACCTCCTACGATATCATTAAACGGTCAAAATATGAAAATGGTTAAGTGCGTTAGATATCTAGGAGTTGACATCGATGAACGTATGGGAATAGCATCTCACGTCTCGAGAGTCGGTGAAAGCGCCAAGAAACTATTCCACTACTTGGCGAGAGTGTCAAGAGAGTGGTGGGGACTTAAACATAAAACACTTGTATTAATTTACAAAGGTGTGGCGGAGGCGCTCTTCACGTATGGAGCGGCTGGGTGGTACAACAGGTTAAACTGTCACCATATTAGATCATTGGAAAGTGCTCAGAGGAATATTCTGCTAGGAGTAACAAAGGCCTACCGAACAGTGTCTAAAGACGCCGTTGTGGTTCTAGCCGGCGTGCTCCCTGTAGATATTCTAATCAAAAAGCGAGCATTCATGTATCACCTAAGAAGAATAGCCCAGAATAATATAGCTGACCAAGTACATGCTGCAGATAGTAGGCATGACCATTTTAACGATCAATTTAATAACAAAGGAGAAATCGAGGATATGGCGATTGACCTATGGCAAAGAAGATGGAATGAATCACCCAATGAAGGGCATACATTTGGCTTCATTCCAGATAACAAAGCACGAATAAAAATGAAATTGCAACCTGACGAGCTCTATGAGCCAAGTAATCTCTGGTCATGGTAAGTTTAAAGCCTACCTTCAGAGATTTAAGATAACAAACCAATGTCAATGTGGTTCAGAAGTAGAAGACGTGAATCACCTACTTTTCGAATATAACGAGGTGACAGTCTTGTCACTAAAACAAAAGTGGCTGGGTAACATAAACCTACACGAGTTACCACTGCGTACACTACTAAGCGACGAAATTCTCCCGCACTTTCGGCCATATTGTACTGAACTGAACAATATCTTAAAAGAAAGGTATAGTGCGCAATAGTGGACCGGGTACCCGGACGGTACTTGCCTCCACGCGGCTAGGGACTGAAACGATACAATTTTTGAATTGTAACGGCTAAAAGTACTAGCACTATATCGATTGACATAGCTATTGTTATGAAACCCGATATAAATTTTAACTAATTCTTAGTAAGGTTAAACCTAGGCATAAGAATTTGCAATAATTTTTTCCGGAATGTTGACTACGACTAATAATGAATATCATTGCTGTCAAACCAGTGATGACAGAGCGCTCAAATTTACAATAATGACAGTTCATTCCATTGTTTACAAGCGTACAAAAGCATTTTAGTGGAAAATATTCAGAAAAAAAGTTATCCGCAATGGAATTCAAGCGTAATAGTGTGATTGCTCTATATTTGGCTGGAAAACCACAGCCGCAGATTGTTAACCAGTTAAAACATTTGCATGTGAATAAAATGTTTGTGTATCGCACCATAAATCGTTATAACTGGCAGCATTGCAAAACGCCATGGTGGTGGACCGAAACGCACTGCAACATCGCCGGATATCATTCGGAAGGTGAAGGCCAAATTGGCTCGGAATCCACGCCGTAGCGGCAGTAAAATGACTCGTAAGGCGAACAATTCGCTCGAACAGTGCAGCACATATTGAAAGACCATCTTGGACTAAAGCCTTGAAATTCCATAAAACGCATGGTCTCACCGATGCTCAAAAAAAATAGAGTGGAAAGACTAAAGGAGTTGTTACGCTTGCACCAAAGTGGTGAATTTGGTTTTCTCCGATGAGTCACCGTTCGTTATTGAGCAATATAAGAACAAGCAAAACTACCGGATTTACTTGCCCGGCCGTACTACTGAAAATTTGGATTTTTTGGACCGTGGCATCAAGATAAATGCTCAAATGTGTTGGAGGGAGCGTTCAAGCCTTGGGCACAAAAACATTTCGGCCGCAGAACCTGAACATTTCAACAGGACTCGATTGGCTGAGAAACAACGTTCTGCGGTTCATTTCCATTGCTCAATGGCTACCAAATTCACTGGATGCAAATCCGCTAGATTTCTCGGTTTGGAGTGTTTTAAAGAGCAAGGTTGATCATCTCAAGCAAGCGCTTCGCCGGGAATGGGCCAAAATTCCGCAGAGCGTCTTTCGTGCTACATGCAATAGCTTTGTCGGCCGTTTGAAGGCCATAATCACATTCGATTTAGCCATAAGGGTGGCTAAATCGAAAACTGCTAATGCAATTCGAAAATTTAAATATTTGTGAACATTTTTTACTTACTCAATAAAATTATTTTAAAAATACAAATTCTGTGGTGTTTTTTTTGGTAACACTTTGTGTCAGTATATTCCAACTAACCTATATATCATTTGTTCAGTGAAGAAAATATTTATTTATAGGTCAATTCAACTCTATATTTTTGTTGGTTTGGCCAAAAGTCAGTAATTATCAGCAACAGATAGGGATCAATTTTGTTTACTATTTTTGGAACAACTTTAGAATTGAGTCTGAAATGAAGACGCCTGACACCAATTTTCTCGACTGAATGGCTGGCTAAATTTATTTAATTTCAGATTGTACCTCTAAAATATCACTGAGTTAACTTAAATCTCCGGGAACAAAAGTTCAAAATATGTAAATCATTCAATCACTTCTAGCGTGAATTACATGTAGTTGTTGACGTTATCTACGAGTTGTCGTCGTTGACGATGAGTTGTCGATGGCAATAACGTTTCCAATTTAGAATCTTTAAATTGTTTGGGTGGTTTTCCATGCTCTGTATCTTCAATGCCAAAATCGTCATTTTTAAACCGTCGAAAAAATTCTTCAACACAACAATTTTGTTAGACATCGAAATGTTTTGTTAGATCTGAACAATTTTGTTAGATCTGTGACATTAAGTTTTTAACAATTTGTTCTTAAATAGTTTGCTGTTTAGTTTTGATACACATATAACGACTAATCGACCATAAAATACATTTGTTTTTTTTTTTTTGTTAACCGACGAGAAACTATTTAGGGCGTAAACTGGATTATTTATAATGTGTGTTAACAACCATATTGTATTATGATTGCTTTCAACAAAAAAGCCTCCAATCGATAGATTTTTCGCAATGGCATAACAAAAGTTTAATCTATCTCTAATTGTAGATATCCGATTAAGCAATCAAAAAAGAGGCAAAAACAGATATTCGTTTATCTCTCTGTATTTATTATGATAAAAAATACAATCACAGTCCTTCCTTATTCGTATACAACATAAATGGATGTTGTTATACCATATTATATTGAACCAGATTCATACAAAAAATATTAGGAAAAAATTGGAAATAAAGCTTCTTGACAATATCCGTTCATGTTATTTATTTAATACTGTTCAGAAAATTTTTAAAGAAAAACCGGCATCACATGTATAATTCATCTCTTCTCTCATTCCCCTTTCATTTATATTGAAGGAATATTTTATTTATTTTAAATAAAGATATGTCCATACTAAAGTAATGATGTAAAGTGCCGCTATCACCAGCATTTTGTACTGGCTCTATCTGCAGGCCATTTTGTAAAAATTTCAATGAAAGCAACCTCAAATGGAATACGACAAATGACATTTATCTGATTTAAATGTCATCTTCTCACAAGTAGCATGTTGCGATCCTCGTCCTTAAAACCAACTGACATATTTGTGCTCAATTTGTATTGAAGGTATCAATCAATTCAACCTTCGGTGCAATTTAATCTACTCGTGGAACTTAATTATTCTGTATCCGATTCCACAACAGCAAATACACTACACGTACATAAATATAATTGGAGTTTACTGACTGAACCAGGTTCTATGCACGACACATGATTTATACGTTGATGCACCCAATAGGTGTAATTTTAGGGACCCTCTAAAACCGTTACCTTCGTATAGAAATAACGGTGCTCTAACAGACGCTTAACGACAATTTAGTTCCATTCATTCATTCTAAAGACTAATCAACGTTGTTTATCAAAATTCACTGAGATAATGGATTTAAAACTTCTTCAAAATGTAGTATTTTTGGCCAGAGTACTGTTACTATTAGTATTATCCAAAACGACGATATTCACATAGATTCAACAATATTTTATACAAAACCTAATCAAAAATATCGGAAAAATAGCGGAATCAAAAAAACAAGTGAACGAAAAATCGATAAACCTTACGCAATATGTAAGTAAGCGGAATAATGATGTTCAAGATATTTAAGTAGTATTAATATATGAACAATTAATTTTTTACGTTGTTGTTGTTTTATTGTAATGGTTTTGTTGTGATTGTTCCGTACATTGGTCTATTTCAGTATATCTCGAATTAAATACACATTCGTAGGAAATTCTTCCATTTGGCGTCAAATCTGTATGACAACGACTATGATAATTCATACGTACTTATACACAATCAACTTCCCAACCACTCCATACTTTTTCTTTCCTTTAACGCTGGATCGCGGATAAATTAGAATTTAATTTTGAATTACAATTTTGAATTACAATTCAATTAAATATGGAGGATTGGCCTTATTTTGAAAAAATGCATAAATATGCTAAATTTAAAGATTACTACCATCCTCTCTATTTATTTTCAAACAGTAACTGGTATAAAACAAAAACATCCCACGAGGTAGATAACACCAATAATGAATTTACTGAGGTCACACCAGTATCACGTAGTTCAACATCTGTGTCGTCGTCGTCGGGTAATTTATCTGAGCCTTCTAGGTTCCGCTCTCAATTCGGCAGACGCAATCTTGTAGATATAAATGCAAAACGTCGAGAACGAAGAGAGCGCAGATTGGAAATGGCCTTTTAGGAGTTTTTGGGCAAATAGTACGAAACGATTATCCAAATATAAATGTCGATGCCCTTTTAATATCTTGGGGATCCAACGACTCTGAATCGGAGACGACTAATTGAGATTGCAAAAAAACCCAAAAAATGAAATACGATTTTTTTATTTTTTATAAACTATTGAATTTATATTATTGACATTAAAATAAAAACACTGAATTATTTATAAATTGTTTTTATCGATTTAATTGTTTCAACAGCACATTTCGAAAAGCAATTGCTTCCAATGATTCTGTTTCGTCAATAAAGTTATCATTTTCTGCTACATCTATGTTTTCTACCTGGGCATCTACCTCAGGCGCAGGACCAGTATCACCTCCGGACACACAAAAATTATGAAGAACACATGCTGCAAACACTGTTTTAATGCTATTTTCAATTTTTAGTTCTAGCGATTTATTAAAAATATTACGCCATCGAATTTTGAGAATGCCAAATGCACATTCAACAACATTTCGGGCTCTGCTGTGTACAGTATTAAATTGTTTCTGATTCCCAACGGCATTTTTGAATGGAGTGATTACTGCTACAGGGTTTAATTGGCAGGGGTATTCGCTATTTCCTAATAGATAACAATTTTTATTCGTGTAATTGGCATTTTGATACAACGGACTATTTTTAAAAACTTTGGTATCATGTACCGATCCAGGGAACCCTACAAATATATCAGTAAATAAATAGTTACTGTCCACGACGGCCTGGTATTGAATCGAATAAAATATTTTATAATTAATATATTCATTGTGTTTGTTGACTGGACACTTGATTCTGATGTGGGCGCCGTCAATACCACCTATGGCATTAGCAAAAATATAACTTTTGGCCCGTCTGCGAAATTTAAGCCCGAGCTCATGTCGGTCTTCATACATTGGTGGCCTAATAACGTGCCACATGTTCTTTGCGAAGTAGTTCAACATTTTGTGAATAATGGTTTTTACTGTGAATCTATAAAAATTATTCATATATTATTATGTAATATATTATAAGCGCACGTTCTAATACCTATATACTTACCGACTGATTCCTATAAAGCCGCCAGTTACCCTATAGCTGCATCCACCTGCCACCCAATATAAGAATACGATTACTTCGTATTCTTTTGACCAGCCATGTTGTTTTTGTGGAACTAATTGAACAATTTTTGTTAAGTTGGATGAATTGACTCGTAAATATTCTTTTGTTTTAGTTTCATTTTAATTTAATATAGCAGTAACGTCGTCCGACATTGCTCGTAATCTGCAATATTCTGATTTCTAAAATGAGAAAATCACAATTAGAAATCTACAATAAATATTAATCGAATATTACAACCGTCCTATAACACGGTTTACCATACAACGTAGTGCGAATTAATCGCGTTAAAGAAGGGTTGTCTATATATAAAAATTACCTCTCTGATTTTTCTTGTTAGTTTTTGAATCTCTTGTCGATTTCCATAATTATAATATTTTTTATACATATAATAATAGTATAAGTAAAATTGGGTATTGTTTTTTAACAACACCAACGCGGTCCATTTTATATTTAATTAGTGTTGTCAACAATTTAACAAATTCACCAGCACACTTACTCACAATGCTAAAAATATTTCACCTCCATAATTTTTTTTCACAAAAATGTTAACAAAATTATTTTTAATACATCACGGCCTAAAAAGTTAAAATTTGAGGGGAATAAAAATGTCAAACTGTTTAGCTGATAAATTTTTTTTTGTATTTGTAGTAAACCAATAAAAAAATTTGTTATTTTGAAAAAGTGGAAAATGTTTTTTTTTTCAATTCTGCGCATACAAAATGTAAGTATTAAATGCAAGCATTAAATAATTGATAATTTAAAATTCCTTTATTTCGGGGACAGAAGCATAGAAAAATAATCTAGTGGATACTTGAATTTTTTTCACCAGAAAAACCGGACAATATTTTTCACCGGAAAAACCGGACAAGTTTTGCAGTGGTTAAAGCTTCGGTATTTGAACCGGGAGGTACTGGGTTCGAATCCCATCATAGGCTAGATACAAATCGAATTTTCATCATCGATTACAATCGGTGATGTTAATAAACACAACTAAGACCCTCTGATGGAGCGCATAACTCAACGCCGACCCACCGTCCATGTCAATGTACAGGTTGACATGGATCTTGCAATGTGCATGTGGTATACTGTGTAATTATGTGAGTAGGTGAATAGGTGAGAATGGGTTAATGATGTGGCGTGAATGCGTGGTATCACAATAGGCCAAAAATGGCCTAAGTGTCAACCACTGAAACCTAAACCTTCACCGGAAAAAATGCAAATCAACGAGACGGCTGGATGTGAGGTTTTTACATTTGTATTTAATTTATTCTATTATATTAATAATATTGAATATTTCAGAAAAGTAAGTCGTCACCAGTGGCAGTCATTAATGCGAAAATACAAAGTAAGTTATATACAATTTGTTGAGTTGAATAATACATGATGTTGTACATGTTTTGTGTGTTTCGCAGGCTATATGCGATGGTCACTCCGGCGATGGCACAAATGATGATGGTCCTACGTATAACCTCAGTACGTGGCCGTTCTACGAGAAAAATAATAACTACGCAGCACGAAAACATAATTACCACTCGGAAACATGTCTGAGTAATTTGGGGATCGTCAGACATCCATACTGGAAGAAGTTACTTCACCCGATAGTCCCTCGTTTGATACTAACATGTCAACACAAACACCTAGTACATCCAGGTCGTCAGGTTCCTCATACAACCAGGACAATATGAGTGTATAAATATTAAGACAAAATAAAAAAAAATTCAAAAAAAGTAGGCTCGATGATGTGCTTACTAGGCCAAATTGTAAAACAAGATTACCCATCAATCGACGTGTCCCAACTGCTAGTTCAGTCCGATTCATCGGACGACTAATTTATTTTATATGTAAATCTAGATAATAAATAAAATGAATTTATATTTAAATAAACACCAATTTTTTATTTGATTTATTCTATTGTGTATTTTCATTTATTAATCGCTGAAGAAAACAATCTCGAAAAAAAATTCCATCGCTGGTATCCAAATCTTAGAGTAAGAAGAAATACAGAGTGAATGATTGTAGCTATCAAGTGAGTCAAATTCGGAGGGTAAAAGAGAAAGCATATAAATCAACGGGTCGTTTTTAGAATTTGCTCGATTGAAATTTAAAATTTCTCAAATTCACAATTATTTTTATTCGAATATAGTACGCATTAATTGTTTTTATTTTCGGTAAAAAAAATTATACTTATAGTAATCCAAAATAAAAAGTAATTATGAAAAGAAAAGCACGAAGAATATGTACGTAGTAATAAGAGAAATGCGACACTGGTAATATAACATATGTTTAGAAACACAAAATGAAAAACCCCACGCTGAAATCAAAATCGTTTACTTAATTTTCTCTAATTTATAACTTAAATCAAGGATGAATTTACCACAAATCACTTTCTTCTCAACACAATTTACATTTTATTTTATATTAACACTTATATCGTTTTCACTGGCACAAAAATCCACATTTTTTTCTGATTGGAATCAATTGGAAATGGATTTTTTTAGATTTTTTGTCTTTTTTTTTTTTTTTTGAAAAAAAATCCAAAAAATTTGTTGGATTTTTTTTTACGTTTACTCACACATATACTAAACGTCATGTCAATTGTCAAAAAAGACGTCGCGCCATTTATATTTTATTATATTTGTGATAATTGTTTAAGCAATTTGTGTTTTTATTAAATTAAATTTTCTTTAATTCAAAGTGTTGTTTTACAAAGATTATTGCGTGTGCACCGATAACAATGTTACAACAAATAACTTTACAACTTTTGCATTTCATCCGCTGTAAATTAGTAAATAGCGCAAACTTGAAAGCCGTGTTTTTTTCTTGTTTTTATTATAGACTTTACTATATTTTATTAAATAATTTATTTATAATAATGTCTGACGAATCAAATGAAAATGAATGTGGTTAAAATGGATAATAATCGAACTAAAATTATCAACAAGCCTCGAAGAATATGAAAGTTTGCAAAAATTATTTAGACGGGCTCTTCGTGACTACTACAGCACGGATATTGATATCGAATATGAGGCTTGTTGATAATTTTAGTTCGATTATTATCCATTTTAACCACATTCACTTTCATTTGATTCGTCAGACATTATTATAAATAAATTATTTAATAAAATATAGTAAAGTCTATAATAAAAACAAGAAAAAAACACGGCTTTCAAGTTTGCGCTATTTACTAATTTACAGCGGATGAAATGCAAAAGTTGTAAAGTTATTTGTTGTAACATTGTTATCGGTGCACACGCAATAATCTTTGTAAAACAACACTTTGAATTAAACAAAATTTAATTTAATAAAAACACAAATTGCTTAAACAATTATCACAAATATAATAAAATATAAATGGCGCGACGTCTTTTTTGACAATTGACATGACGTTTAGTATATGTGTGAGTAAACGTAAAAAAAAATCCAAAATCGTGTTCTGTGGCAAAAAATAAAAAATCCAAAAATTTGGATGTGGATTTTTGTGCCAGTAAAAACGACATTAGTAAACTTACTGATGGTAAAATATGCCTTTTTGAAATTTGTTACGCGTATTATTACAATTTTTGACAATACAGTTCATTTCAATTAAAAGTTTGTAATTTTTTTTATCAAATGTTGCACTACCACGGACTACTACATAAACCACTAAATATTTTTATTATTTTAATGTATTCTAATTAATAATTTTTAAAACACAAAATTAAGTCGTCACCATAGGTTGTCACTGCGCACGTAAATAAACATCTGATTTGGGGTTTTTCGTTTTGAAATATGAGTAAGCCATATGCTTTTTTATATAACCATCCTGCACTGACGTGCCTCAAATGAAATAGCAATTTTTATATGGGAAACAAAAAGTCTCTACTCTCTAGTATAACTCTATTATCCAAATATCTGTTGCGTTTATTATTTCCTCTATGTTCGTCTTCGTCTTCACAATCGAAAATAATATTTTCATTGTAATCTTCGCTCACATTATACAAATATTTTGCAAAATACACGCGGCTGCAATAATTTTAATGCTGTTGTCTATATTTTGTTCGAGTGCTTTGAAAAAAATGTTGCGTCACCGATTTTTCATTGCAAATGCAAAATGCACACTCCACAACATTTCTCGCTTTACTTTGAGCTGTATTAACCTTTTGCACTCGTATGTCACGCTGGAAGTGACAATACTAATTGACTAACTCGCCCATCAATTTATAGACGGAAACACTAAAAACTGTAACAACTTGTAGGCAGTTTGTTTTTTTAACCCTGCCCAGCTCGTATACACAATTGTGTATGTAAATTTCAATTTAATAAAATAAAAAAAAAATTATTTCTTTAACTCGAAAGGGATAAATATTTTTTATGTATTATTTATGTGAGATGATGTGCATTAAGTAGCGGAATTTTAACAAAGGGATGCGTACAATAGTAACACGTAAGTAGTAGCTAGTACCACATCCGGAAAATGAACATAACGATTGTATGGTCTGTTCAAATAGAAAAGCTAAGGGCGGAAAACAGACAACTGTTTACTTTTGCGAAACATGAGAAAGACATCCTTTTCCGTTGGATATTGTTTTAAAAAGTACCACACTGTAAAATATTACAGAAATTAAAACATTTTATACAAGTAATAAATGAAATAAATATAATACGTTCATTTCTACCATTTGTAACAGGCATTATTCACACTTCGTAATTAAAACGTAAATAATATCCTTTGCAGACTCTACCTCCGCTAATCCACGCAGCATATTTCAGCCGGCTAGCTTTCAGTGGTTGGGGGAGGGGGTTTATGTGGACCAAGATAGAGCTAGTAATTGCTGCACGGGGGTTGAGTACATTTCAAAAAGGTTTTAGAAGGTTTATACTGCAGAGAGAGAAAACGGAATCACATTAACAGCCGAGGATACAAAAATTTAGGCAACCATTTCCATGATTAAATAAAAAAAATTAATGTTTTTTTTCGTACACTAAATACTAAAAGTACCATTTATTGAAAATAGATTCATTCCAAAACCGAAAAAAAAATTGAAATAAAAAAAATACAAGAAAAATGTTAGCCCGCCAACGGCGCCACAAAAATATAAAAAAAATCGTTTTAATTAAGCCTTACATAAAATTAAGAACATATACTAAATTCTAAAGAACACAATAATCTGGCCAGATTGAATCAATTGAATATACTCTTGTATTCATAAATTCATAATTTGTTTCGAAAAAACTAAGTCGTTTTATCTCCTCCGTAGTAAATCCCATAGTAATATTAAAAATCAGCAAGCTTCGTAACCAACGGACAACTAACTTGGTCACTTTAACGGCGATTGGTTTGGCGTGATTGTTTTTACCTTGATCACCTACGTTAGCCTACGTATTATATAACGATTTATACAATACGTTTAATTATTAATATTTTTATTTATATTCATATTTTTTGTAATATTATTCGTATGGTTTTAGACAAAAAAAAAATAATTTAAGTTACCTATGATAACTAATGTTCATATACTCTGATATATTTTTATCCCAAGCAAAATGATGTCGTACATGCATATCATTAAACACCGTTATAATTCCTAAGTGCACATGCTCGCGGGAAACAGTTATTTCTTATCTTTAACCGTTCGTGCACGAAATATCGATTCTCACTTTATTTAATTCAGTTTTTTTTTCACTATTAAATGAGGTTTTTATATTCAAGTCTTTTTTTCCCAATTATTATTGCAATTGAAATAAGGTTTATTCAAAGCAATGAATTTTATCATCACATAAACAACCACAAAATTTTATTATTTTTTTTTTTTTCGCTGTTTATTATAATTATCTAGTTATTATATTGAGCGTACTGCTCGATCATACTTTTTAATAGTGCGTTCATGACATAGTGAGTTAGTTCGGAAAAAATACTAACACACAAAATGTATTAAAACAACAACAAAGATAAAACATTTTCAACTCGAGTTCGGAACTAGTAGGCGTGGTATAAAGAATTTCAAATAATTTGATTGGTTTTGAGTTCGTTAGCGAGTATGGAAATATTTATATCCGATGTCATGTACGCGACATAAGTCTCACTCCCGATCCTCCCAAAATTTTTATTTTTCGTCGACTTCGTGGAGTGTGGACCAAATGTAGCATTTCAGAACAAAAAAAATTACAATATTTCTAATTGAGTGACGGCACAAACCCGCAAAATCCCCCGTCGTAACTGCAATTCGCAGCCAACCAATACAAAAACCAATACAAACAGAACGTTTATGAGGCTCACATTCATATTTTTTCCAAATTGGATCACTTCCATTCAATATATTTTCGATTTTATTCGATACGACTCGTAGTTGTAGATATTTAGGTCTCTAGAATGGCACAGATTAAAATAACAAATAAACATAATATCTTTTCTGCAGTTTTTTGCTTACGTCAAAAAAATAATTAAAGTTGATTTATTTTTTGTAGATTTGTCTAATTTAAACTGCTGCAAAAGTAAGCTATATCATTGCTTGCTGAATTTATTTCTATTTTTTGTTTATATGTTGCATTCATTCATTCTTTAATGTGATTTGTACTTACATTACTTGTCATACTCTATTTTCATTTTTAATCACATGAACAATGCGATAAACTAGTCAGTGCCTTAACACCATAAGCAATAAAATTTCTTTTTAAACAATTGTTTCGGTTCACACAGTGCTGCAACAGACCGCTTTTGTCTTCGCCAACAAACAAAATTTTAGAGGCGATTTTATTACTCACTAATGGTATTATGACACTGGCTTGAGAAAAGTGCAGTAAAAAAGTAAACAGTTACTGAGACAGAAATAACTAAAACGAAAGAGACAACACAATTTTTCAAATGTCATGTTCATTTTGTTGGTAAACAAACATTTTGTGTACCAATAAAAATGTTAAAAATTATTTCAAACGGTTATCAAATCACTTTAAATAGTTTCAGAATAAACGATTTTTGTTTATTTGCATAAAAATATTCGTCTTGACTATTTTTGATAAAAAAAATATCGAAGATGTCAAAAAAATATAACAAAATAATTCTAAACTGCTAGAATTGCTAGTTAGGCGGCTTTTTGTGATCCATTTGTATATATAATTCCTGATATATTAAGTGCGTTACTTTCGCAAAGCTGAAAAAGAGTACAACAACAATTGCATTGTATAAAGCCGAATTGGATTTAATGTAAACCAAACAATTTTTAGGTGTAGGGTAAACCATTAACCGAGTTCAAAAACCACGAGCGATAAAAGGCGTTAGTTAATATAAATAAATTAACAGTTCATTGACGGGTAAATAAAAAAAATTGGATGACTTGCACTTTATATGACGGTTGGTTTCACCAGTGCTTCGTTACCGAAGTGAAAAGCTATTTGAAAAAAAAATTGTGATCAAGTGCTTTCACTATTAGAGAATTCACCAAGTCATCCAATAAATTTACAGCATTCAAATGTTAAAATTGAATTTTACCGCCAACACAACATCAATGATCCAACCTCAAGGCCAGGACATAATTTCTACTTTTAAGGCATATTATTTATTAAAAGAACTTTTTTCGATATTATGAGAAAATTAGATGATAACGCACTGTTCATGAGATGTGGAAAAATTTTACTATTTTCAAATAAAAAATACAACTCTTAATGCATGCTTTTTTTTTTTTTGAACTTTTAACAATATTTATTAAGTTTTCCTTATAGATTTTTAAAAAGATGAATTCCGAAAATTTTTCTTTCCTCAGTTTTTCAATAACTATTCATATTTCTATGAAGAAGACAGAATTTCTGAAATCGATCCTTTTAAAAATCAAATATTAAAAAATTATTATCACTATAAGGAAGACTTAATGAAAGAGAAAGAGAGAACTAAAGACTACCTAATTTTTATTTATTAATTTAAGTACGTGATAAAAGTACACAAAAGAGAAAAACATGTTTTATCAAGAAACAAAAGAAACGCTCTGTTCAAACATCATCGATCTGGCTCATTCTCTCGGGAGAAACGGATTCGAAGATTTTGATTTTCCCGCGATGTAGGGGAATTGTATGAAGATTACATTTACACAAGTACATTTTTTTATCTTGTAAACTAAGCACTTTAATCTTTCTCACAAATTTGCTGGAACTCCGAGATGTTGACAAATACACAAAGTTTTAAATATGCCACGGTATTGAACGCGATATTGAAAATTCCGTAATGCGGTATTGAACGCGATATTGAAAATTCCATTTTGTTCATTTTAGTTTTATTACGTTTGATTAAAGTATGGATTTTTTTTGCAATATACCTTATGAAATATATTTCGTTCGTTACTCCAATTTTACTGTAAAAACTTATGTTCTCCTTGGTTTTGAACCACCAAAATTACGCCTGTTCAACAATTTCAATAAGGAGTGGTCATATAGAAATTTCCACAGCGTCATTTCAAGGCTTCTAAATTCTCTATAAAATGGCTAATTTGGATTTAGGAATGAGATACCGGGTAAGTTCATTTATAGTCTCAAATAGCAAATTTTTTTTGCTTTTAGACAATTTTTATTTTACTCATAAAAGGACAACATAAAATAGTAAAATTATTTTTTTGTAAAGTGTAATTTCACCAAAATAAAATCGTTCAAATCTTGCTATTTTTTATATTTCGGTTTAGATTGGGGTTCTAACATGAATTATTTAATTTAAATTTGGCACTGAATAATTAAACTACGCTATTTCATCTTCTTATTGAGTGGAACTTCGAAATTTCTGAACCACTTATGAAGAATTGTAATCCAGCTTGAATCGGAACTAACAACTATTTTATGCATTTACTACATTGTACTGAGAAAAAGATTATCGAAATTTGTACTGAGAAAAAAATTATCAAAAGCCCACTTTCGATAATCGGGATTTTGAAAGCGGGATTTTTCAAATTGTTATTTTGAAATGTGGGATTTTGAAAAGCGGGATTTTGAAAAGCGGAATTTTGAAAGTCGGGATTTTGAAAAGCGGGATTTTAATTTCGGAATTTTGAAAACCGGCACGTGAGTCCAACCCATAACGAACATTTCAAAATAATTTTGTTTTGTGGATATATACGGAGTTCTTAGATCATGGCATATTTGATATCAGCACCTCTATTGATAATGCATTAAACTTGCATTTTTTTCCCCCATTTTTCTTTTCTCGGTCCTTTAATTATTTGGTAAATGAGCAAATATTTAAGAATATAAAAGATACAAATAAAACAAAACCACAAAATCGTTTTAACTAAGAAATTTTTCACAAAACAACGTATTCTTTCTAGATATTTTATCTCTATACTTTTTATTTTTGTTTATTCAACATAAGGTTAAAATTCTTAAAAATTAATGTGTTTTGAACGTTATATAGAAAAATAATAAAAATGTACTTGTACCGCAAATTAATAAACCTGCAACACCTACAAAACATGTACGCTCAATTATGATAACGATAGTAGTGTGGTTGCGACATATTGGAAAAATTGAAATGTTATTTGCGGGTCGATAAAAATACTAAAATAATGTTTTGTTAATTAGTTCGGTGTAACGAAATTCTTTTGGAATTTCAAGTATAATTCGTAAATCGTAACACCGAACTAATTAGGTATTGGAATGGATTTAATTTCATAAACTGTAAAGAACTTTAAGAATTGGTGGATTAGTATTCCACAAAATTAAATTGCAATTTAATAAAGCCGATGTTCTGCCACAATAATGATTTTTTCGATTGAAATTCATTTTTGCTAACATTTCTTTAAAAAATTATTTTCTCATTTATTAATAAAAACACAAACAAAGAATTAGTTATGGAAAAGCTTAAAAGCTTCATTTTAAAACCGACCGGATTTATTTATTTTAATGTTCGAAGAAAAATATATAAGATATTGTATTAAATTTTTCATCAACTTTTCAAAATTGAGAGCTTATAATGTTCCATATAAATTATACTATTTGTTTCCGTACAGATTTTGTTTTTTATATTTTGATGTACCTAAGACGATGATGATTCGTATTGTTTTAATATTTGTTTTTACGAAATATATTATAAATATTTTATGCTCTTGAATATTCGTTGAATTAAATATTAATAAAATAAGGAAATCCTCTTGCTACTTTTTCATCCGCGCCGCGGTAAATACCAACATTTGTAACGAGAAAATTATTAAAAAACATCCGTAAATCGTTATTTTTTGCTTAATATTCGTTTTTATTTTAAATCTTGAGAAAAAAAAATATATTTTGTAAAATAACTTTAATCTAAAAATTATTAATTCATTTCGAATAAATTAAATTAAACAAAAATCATAATTGACTCGTAAAAGATCTCTGCTTCCAGCGTTAAACTTTTGAGTTTCCAATTATTAATTAGTAATTGAAAAATTTTCATGCATGAAATATAAACGCTAATAAATTTTTGTATGTTCTGTAAATATGAAATGTTTCAATAATTTTTTTGAAAATTTGTTTTACTTTCTTTGATTTTGTTTATGTAGCAATTTGGAAACATAAAAAACAGTGAACGAGAAAACAATTGGGTACCCCGCATATGTAAATATAATTTTAGCTACAATTAAAATTTTAAGATCAACATAGAAAGCTTAAATCGCTATATTAAACTTTTGTATACACAGGAACAGGGTGTTCCTAAATCGTTGTATGAACATTGGAAAAGTGATTTCTCCGTGCTTCCTGGACCAAAACAAATTGGAAAATTAAAAGTATTTGAGTTTTATTCCTCTTTATTTAATAGATCCAGAAAACTTCAGAGCATGCGAAACGAGAAGGAAACAGCAAAAAGCAAACTTATAAAACACAGGAAACTAAAGGAAATGGATATTGAACCTTCTATTAAAGTCATGAACAAATAAGAAATAGTTGTTGAATTAATTATCATTAAACTCTCAAAACTGGAAAACAGTATTAGGAAAGTATAAAAATGATTCACATTAGAATATTAGCACGAAAACCAAGGGCAAGTGCACTTGGCAATCCAAAAAATGTAAACTTGTCTCAAAACGAAACACAACAGTCTCATATAAAATCTACAGTTTATCAGATATCTCATAGAATACCACCAGTCAAAATTTAAATTGAATTAAACAAAATAAAGAAAGGAACCAGCATCAAGACAAGAAATTATTATTCTCTAATCGCTACTACAATTTATTGTAGCGCGATAAAACCTAATGAGAGATTACTTTATAAAGTTCCTTAATAATTTCGTAGAAAAAATCATAGTTGGAGGAGACTTTAATGCAAATCATTAAAGTTTTTCGAACCAATGACAGAATGTGGGTGCAATTGACACTCTACAGCAATACCAACTTGTGGCCAACAAATGTTAAAAAAATCGTTTCCACCCACTTCTTTATGATTAGGAAGTTATGAATAGCTTACGTTAGTATCGAATAAAGTTACGACTCAAACTCCATTTACTCCTGCATACCACTCACTCTCAGTGTTCAAGTAATAGTAAAACTTTTTTTTCGAAAAAATAACAAGATTTGAACGATTTTATTTTGGTAAAATTACACTTTACAAAAAAATAATTTTACTATTTAATGTTGTCCTTTTATGAGTAAAATAAAAATTGTCTAAAAGCAAAAAAATTTGCTGCTTGAAACTGTAAACGAACTTGCTCGATATCTCATTCCTAAATCCAAATTAGCCATTTTATAGAGAAGTTAGAAACCTTAAAATGACGCTGTGGAAATTTCTATACGACCACACATTATTGAAATTTTGGCGAGAAACGTGACCACAAAATGAGACATGCATTCAGGCGTAATTTTGGTGGTTCAAAATCAAGGAGAACATAAGTTTTTGCAGTAAAATTAGAGTAACGAACGTAATTTATTTCATAAGGTATATTGCAAAAAGAAATATGACCCTTATTGGTTAAAAATAACCAAATTACATTGAACATATCTAAAATCTAAAACTTCAGCCAAAATTGATGTATAAATCTCAATCCAGCTCTACAACTTAAATTTTACCATAATTGGTTAAGAAATGGCCAAATTCCATTTAGAATGGCCTAATTAATTCCAGAACTTCACGTTAAATCCACGATAAAATTCCAATTCAGTTGTACATAGCAAATTTAACCATTATTTTTTTAGAAGTGACCCAGTTACTGCATATCGGACAAGTGGTGCAGTGGTTAAAGCTTCGGCACTTGAACCATGAGGTACTGGGTTCGACTCCCATCAGAGGCTAAATACAAATCGAATTTTCGCCATCGATTACAACCGGTAATGTTAATAAATACAAGTAAGGCCAGATGGAGTGCAGGATTCAGCGACGACCCACCGTCCACTTCAATGTACAGGTTGGCTGTAGTTGTGTGAGTAGGTAAATCGGTTAATAATGTGGCGTGAATGCGTGGAATCACAATGGAGCTAAGTGTGCGAGATTCAGCGCTGAATTCCGGAACTTCGATCAAAATTCTAGTTAGAATTCAAATCCAATTGTGCATACCAAATTTGGCGATTATTGTCCCGCATGACGATTAAATCCCCCTTTTTGTCGAGATTTTTTAAAATTTTAGCTTAATCGTTAAAATCGCGAGTATGCTGAAATCTTTCGCGCGGGATTTAAAAAAGTGGGATTTTGACAAGCGAGATTTTTAAAAAATCGGAATTTTGATAATTCGGGATTTTGTAATTTTAGTTTTCATACCGATCCCAATTAAAACATCCAGCGATTCAAGTTATAAACTTTATTGTCCAACATCTTTAATTTTTACAGCAATTCGCATATTTCACTCGTTTACTGCTCACTAATTCACTTTTACTGATTTCAGCACTTTTACGCATTGTTAACTTTCACTTTTTAACTTGCACTGTTCACTGTTGTCTATCGCTGTTCGAGATTATTCTTTTTATTGTATCTGGCGATGTGTGTGTCTTGCAATTGTAGGTCACTTTCATGTAGTTGTGCGCGAATATCTTACGTCATCGTTTCCCCTATCTTAATGATTAACGTTGTTAATTCCAGTGTTTTCGATGATGATTATCGCCGCCGTTTACAATTGCTTTCGTTATCTCTATAATATTCTCCTCCACTTGGAATGTCATTCTAAAATCTAAATCTCAATCAGTATTGAAGCCTCAATAATATTATGAACTCTGGCTAGATTCAGAATCGCGACCTTTGAGTTGGCAACAGTTGGTGGTGTGTAACTTTACCACACGACCACCGAGTGATATGCTCATGTAGAGTAGAATCCGTAACAATGTCTTATATTATTTCGTTTACATACACATTAAACAAATTCTATCCGATTTGTAATCAAAGTAGTCGGGCAGACAAAATTTTACGCAAATTTTGTTTCAAATAAAACAAAACGATTTCACTTTTTGTTAGAGGGAAATTTTTAACCTTAGAATAAACATAGTAAGCTGTGTGTGTTATGACAATAAAAATATTTCTGTTATCCTCAAATATTTCAATCAAATGGTTGAAGGAGTTGTTTATGGTATGAAAAAATATTTTTTTGATTTGATTTTTATTTAGATGTAGGAGAAGAGGAATATTTTACTCCGAGCTTATTTGTCCAATCATTTACTCGTTTTGTTTGAAAACTATTTTGGGATTCCCCATTGTTTAGTTGCTGGGAACAGATGACACACGAAAGTTTGAATGCTGATTTTACGAGCAAAATCATCCTAAGCTGCTCGATATCGTAACATGATAATCGAGTCCTTTCTGCCTTCTGTGGTTTCAACAAGACGATGCGACATGCCATACAACCCGTGAAACATCTTTAATTACTGCATAAGACATTTTCTGGTGTACTCTCTTGTTTCGGTGATCCAAATTGGTGCCCTAAATCATGTGGTTTAACACCACATGATATCTTTTTATGGAGTTATTTGAAGTCAAAGGTCTATGTCAACAAGCACACATCCATCCGTTCATTGAAGGAGGAGATTCAATGCTGCATCAACGAAATTCAGCCACATTTATGCAAAATGGTCATGGAAAATTTCAGCTAAAGATTATTGCGTATGTGCCAGCAAAGGCGAGGAGATTATTTGCCATCATGTGCTATTCCAAACAAAACCCTATTATATGCACTTTATGCTTCAATAAAAAAATAGAATTGAAAATAACTGTGTTTTCTATTTAATTCGAATCTTGCGTAAATTTTGGGACATCCTTTATAACAATACAGACATGAGGCAAATGCAAACACACTGTACTTGAATACTATGGCAACTGAACGAATTTTATTATTTCCAGCATTTAATTCTCATGAAGCTTACGTGTCAAAATTCTATACAACATTTTCATGTATTTCTTGTTCTCTTAGGCCGGTTAGTCAATCCCAACGAAGGGTTTTTTTTTATCAAAATTATCATTTCCGATTAAATTTTATGAAAATGATTTAATAACATTTAAATAAAATTTTAAAATATTAAAATTTAATTTAAAATCTTTTTGGCTTTAATAGTTTTTTCCTAAATCCTATAGCTGTACAAAATATGTATTCGCAAAACGTGAAAAAGTCCCTTTAAAATGGTTTTCATTGAAATTAAATATCAGGAAACTAACAGGAGTTACTTTTCTTTCATATTTAATTTACTTACTAGGTTTTACTAGGTATATATTATTATTTTTAAAATATTTCCAAAAACGATTTAGCTATAGTAAAAAATATTTATTTTTCAATATTCGTCATTTCTATGCGAAAATAAAAACGATCGTCCCATCGAGGTAATGGTAAGAGGCCTGCACCCAACCTGTGAAAATAATTCAATAATGGAGGATCTAGAAAACAAAGGATTTAAAATCCTTGATGCCGTGAATATAATCAAAAAAGAGAGGCGTAGCGGAGAGAACCGACTAGGAGCCGTTTCAAAGAGGGCTTCCCCTGTTCATGCTAACGTTTGATAAATTCGAGCAAATAGAAAAAATTTACAATATAACTGGAATACTCAACATGCGTGTAAAGATCGGAGCAGTACAATGTAAAATTGCCAAGGCTATAACCATACGCAACGGTATTGCGCACGTGACCCAAGATGTGTGAAATGTGCTGGAAAGCACCCAACACAAACTTGCAAACTATCTAAAGAAGAACCAGCAAAATGTATAAATTGCAATGGGCAGCATCCAAACAGCTACCGAGAATGTGAGGTTGCCCAGCAGCTGCACAAAATGAGGGACCAGGCAAGCAAACCCCCTCCAAGTCATCCAAACAAGGATCGAGCAAGAAATGAAGCATCTATGCGTAGGGAGAATTATACATATGCACAGGCCTCTTCAAACTGGAAAGAAAATGAGTCCAATGGTACCAAAGATTTCAAAAACACTATCCAAGCAATTTTAAATAGCCTTGAGGAACAGAATAAACTAAATAAGTTAATTCTAGATCGACTTAATCTGCTGGAAATACCAAGTTCCAAAATAGTTAAAAATAAATAATGTATGCAATACATAGTTCAATTCATAATTCCGAAGCAGAAACCAGACATTACAACTACTCATAGCCACATGGAATGCGAACGGATTAACACAACACCTAGAAGAATTAGAACTATTTTCAAATACCGAGAAAATTGATACATGCTTAATATCAGAAACACAGAGTGTCTGTTATATTTATTAGGGATAATATCAATCATCATGAAGAGTTAAAAATAGAAAAAGAATCCATGCACGTAACCACTGTGACGGTTAAATTTGGTCATCACAACACCTGTAATATATCTGCAATATATTGCCCCCCACGGTATAACCTAAAGAAAGAAGACTACATTAACTTGCTTCAGAAATTAGGAAGTAACTTCATTACCGGAGGTGACTTTAATGCAAAAATTACCTTCTAAGGTTCAAAATTAACCTCTCCAAAAGGCAAAGAATTACTTGCAGCTGGCCAATACTCAAACTGTTTTTACTCCGGAGAGAAACCAACGTACTGGCCAACTGATCCTAATAACATCCCAAACGTTATAGATTTCTACATCACTAAAGGCATATCGGAATGCTACATCTTCTTAGAAAATGATGAAAGTCTAATATCTGATCATTCTCCTGTTATTATGACGGTTAGTGAAAATGTAATAGAAAAACCAAATTCACCACAACTAACAAACAACAAAACAAATTAGGAATTGTTTAAGCAATTAGTAGAGGATAAATAGAACTTCAAGTGCCAATCAAAAGTGAAAATGAAATAGAAGAGAAACTAGACCGGCTCATTGATGTCATACAATGACCGGCTTGGGAATGCATCCCCAAACTATCATCCTGGAAAGAAAGCTCCGTTATCTACACAATAGAAGTAAGAGAACTAGTGCAGGAAAAACCAAAAGCCCGAAAGAAATGGCAGAATACACGTGCGCCGCAAGATAAAACCACCTTAAACAACTTGGACATCAAACGTAAGGCACTCATAAAAGCAGTTAAAAACGAAACAATTGGAAAATACCTTTGTTCTCTAACCCCAACTAAAGATACCAACTATTCCCTCTGGAAAGCAACAAAAGGGTTAAAACGACTAAAAACGCAGATCCTCCCAATCAAAACAAACGATGGGAATTGGGCTAGAAGCGCGAAAGATAAAGCTGAGCTATTTGCTGAACATCTTGAAAAAACATTTCAACCTCTAGGTCGGCAGACCAGTTACGAAAACACTGCTGATATGCCAAGATTACCTGATTTCGAAGATATCAGGCCTGTAACATTGAAAGAACTAAAAGCTGAAATTAAGAACATAAAAGCAAGGAAAGCTCCTGGTTACGATCTGATAACAGGGCAAATAATAAAGGAGCTGCCTGAAAAAGGGACCCGTAAATTACTGCACATAATCAATGCGATCCTCAGGAAAAAATATGTGCCAATACAGTGGAAAGTAGCAGAAGTAATAACGATTCCGAAACCGGGCAAGCCACCGAATAATAGAAAGTTTTATCGGCCAATTTCACTTCTACCAATACTAGCGAAATTGTTTGGGAAACTGTTGCTCAAAAGATTGAAAAGAACCATAGAGAACCCAGAATATCAGTGGCCAACTTACTCAACTATTAACCAGGTTCATAGGCTTTCAGATGTCATTGAGAATACGTGAGAGAGGAAAAGGTTTGTTCTAGTATCTTCCTAGATGTGGCGCAGCCATTCGACATGATGTGGTACAGAGGTTTACTCTTCAAACTACATAGAGATTTACCAAAACAATATCATATGATTTTGAAATCATACTTAGAGATTCGCCAATTTCGGGTGAACTATGAAAATGAATATTCCGAGCTAAAAAACATTTCGGCAGGAATCCCGCAAGGTAGTGTTTTGGGAACTATTCTTTACCTCTCTATACAAGAGATTTGCCTCAATTAAACGATGTTACCGTTGCAACATTTGCTGATGTAAATTTTGCTAATGTAAAAATCATTAATTGCCAGCAGATTCCGTATGCCAATAAGGCTAAATATCTGGGGATGGCCTTAAATACCAGGCTCAGATGGAAACAGCACGTTAAAAAGAAAAGAGATAAATTTAATATCAAATATCGAAAAATGTATTGGCTGCTCGGGAAAAATCGGAATTGTCAACCGAAAATAAACTGCTATTATATCAACAGGTGCTAAAGCCAGTATGGACTTACGGAATATAGCTCTGGGGCTGTACAAAGAAAACTAACACCAAAATAATACAAACTTTTCAAAACAAAGTGCTTTCTGGTATAGTTAACGCTCCGTGGTACATTAAGAAAGAGGACCTTCATAGGGACCTAAATATCCCAACGATTCAAGAAGAAATACAAAAACATGCAGTAATTCATGGACAACGTATTTATGAACATGTAAATGAAAAGATTCGTGGTATGTTGGACCTTGGACACATACACATGCAGTAATACGATAACAGTGAACAAAACCAATGGATTTAATGGATTAAGGACACCAGAGTAAAGACTACTTCAGTAAATAACTTATAAATGGAAAAAACACTATCCAAGCAAGTTGTAATAAATTAAATAAAACAAAAAATTTCAATGCTTTTTAAAATATTGGAAAAAACGGACAAGTTAATATGGAAGGTGGGAGGCACTTCCGGTACACTAATATCCGCGTAAATCCCTGGAATCTAGTCATTTATTGAAAAATTTTAAGTTTTAAGTTTTACCCCGATGTGTCACCTGTTTTAGCTGTAGAGTGACCGAATTTTAACGAAATAACCGCTTGAACGAATCGGCCAGTTTGAAGTGTGTTAGTTTTCTGGTGTTTAGCTACAAGTAGATTTCTTCGTGTGACCATTTACGCTCGATAAATAAAAATTTCAAGTTTTCTATATAAATTTGACTTTTATAACATTTGTGTGCTCGGCAATGCTTTTCATGCTATTTTGTGTCGTCTTTTTATAGCAACCGTATCCGGTTTTCCTACTCTCTTCCTATATTTTTATTGAATTCTGTAATAAATATTGTATTTTTGCTTGAGCTTTCGACTCCTTTTCGGTGTCATTTTCAAAAGCATACAATATTTTTTTTTTATTTAAAAACAAAAAGTCGATGTATTTTACTCTTATTCCAGTGGGTCGATTCTGGTTTTCCTATAGGAATAGGAAATAGGAAAGAATTTGAAATTTTTATAGCAGTTTTGTATTTTTTCCCCTATAACCTTATTCTAGTGTGTCTTATGGGAATTTTTTCTTTCCTATTTATTGCAGTTTTGACGTTAATCTTTCCGCACCTACTTTGGGTACGGAAAGATATTCTTTTACAACACATGCAATATTCTTTTAATTTAATTCTTTTAATTAGACAAAAAAATTATAATTACATACAATTAATGTATGTGTGACATTTCTTAACCGCTTACAGAGCATGGTTTTCAATACTCATCTTTATCAAGATTTTGGGAAAAATTTATTCCTATGTGTACCAAAATAAACCATAGGAAAAATTTTTTAGAAAAAACTGCTATCAAAATTTTTTCCTAAATAGGAAAAAAAATTCCTATTTCCTAAAGACACCAGAATCAACCCACAGAAAACAAAATTAACACATTATTAAATGCTTTTAATACAATCGATAAATGTAATCGAATTAAATTTACTTTGGAAAAAAAATCGGAAAATAAAATTTCATTTTTGGATATTCTTTTGGTAAATAAACCTGATGGTAATAGTTCTTGTGATTGGTACTATAAAAATTCTTGGTCTTGTCGCTATCTAAATTTTATGTCATGGCTTCACATCTCTTACAAAATTAACTCTAAATTTCATTCGAACGTTTCATTCATCGGACACTAAATTTCATTATAAAAATTTTATATTATGATACGTTAATAAATAATCACCATCCTCAAAAATGTATAGGTAAAAATTTAATGTTTTATAAACCAATATATTTTGATACAAAATATATCTCTCGACCACAAAATGAAATTGGAACAAATTAAACATACGTATACTCATAAATTACAATTTCAAAATTATTGGACGCTAATTTTCATATTAATTTAATTTTATTTGTACAACGTTATTTAATAGAGTTCATGCACTTTAAAATATTGATTTTTAAATGTAACTGACACCGGGCATACACTATTCAAAATTGCTGAGATTTTCTCTCATGGGATTAAATTTATGAGTGTATGTGTAAGTATGTTATACAAATTACAACACTTACAGTGTTTAGACGTCGATATAAATTGCAGCTGTATTTATTTGTTAACAACCTGTCTTATTTAAAATGGCAGTTTTTGATACTGAAAGTACAATAAAATTAATCCATATGTGCAGAAGTATTGAGTATCTATGGAAGATTACAAATAAAAATTTCGGACAAAAGGGCCTAAAAAATTCTGCGCTCCTACAAACAGCAGACGAATTAAAATTAGATGTAGACTTTAAAAAAAAATAGAAATTTACTGAGGACTTATGTATGTGAAAATAAAAAATATGAAATTTTTAGACGAAGTAATTGTTTTACGGAGAACGACCAGTAATTTTGACCAAGACGAAAATGAAACAATTGAAACTGAAAATAGTATTGTAATTAAATGATTTTAAGCTCAAATTCAAATCAAAAATTTTAAGATCAAATATAATTTTAATTTAATCCAATTTTTTGGCACTGAAATGGTACGTCCTCCTTTCCGACACAGAAATTAGTAATGATGTCTCGCATTTAATGCACTACCTTGATGGAGCTTGGAATACTTTCAAGTTCGGGTACCATACTGGAGAAAGCGTCAAGAGTTTCCCCTCACTCTTTTCCAAATTTTCCAAAAAAAAAAATATGATATTGTGCCATCCACGCTGTATGACTAGTTGAAATCTGCGGGTCGGCTGCTGAGCCGAATGTAACAATTTGTATTTTTAGATGGGAATGGAAGTGGCTGAAGAAGCCTCTATTTATATGATGATATAGAAACATCCTTAAATGTATCAAAATGCCAATAAAATCGAATAAAGACAAATACGAAAAGTAGATAAATATGAAGCAGCAATATTTCGAAACATTTTCGGTTGCAGTAAAATTAAAAGAAATCCAGAAACTGAACGTTGCTGAAACATTTAGCTGTATGCAAGAAATACAGAATTTAATTGGAAACAAAATTTCGACCTTATTGACGCAACACAGGTTCTCAGCATCAACCTAATATAGTTAACTCTGAAGATCTCACCAGCAAAATAGCACCTCTAAGCCCATTGGATTTAGATGATTCTGCCGTTTATAATTATGAATACTCACCACTGGCAAACTCATAGATCAATAGATTACCAGATTTTAATTTAACTGAAATTTCCACCATATCATCACCATCAATTTCAAATTTAAAATCATGCATAATAAATAATAAAATAATTTCTATGCCATTGACAACAACTAACTGTATCATCCCGGCCAAACAATCACTACAAGTCTCAGCATACACCAATTCAACAACCTCAAAATCAATTGATTTTAGTTCATCTTAGAATTCGAAATTTTCACTACCACCCACTTTAAATTTAAAAAGGACTATTAAAACTAGTAATTTAAAAGGACCGGCAGCAATGGTAAAATATTCAAAACGAAGGCATTTTCAAAGAACCAATTTGTTGTGTATTGACAGTTTAGAATTTCTACCCATGAGCAACGTTCCCAGATATAAATTATATTTTGCCCATCATAATTTTTAGTGTGTCCAAAGTTTAAAAATTAAAAAACCCACGCAGTTGAATTTTTTCTATAGATTTTCACATGTCTTGTCTGCTTCATTATAGATTTGAACGTGTTTTGTCTATTGAGAATTTCTATTTGTTTATCACAGCGGCTAACATTCAGCCGTTCCACACGGCATATCAAAGAAATTATTTGTTTTTCGTTTCTTTTCCTGTTTGCCAATGATACCGGTGTTAATTGCGACTCATTTTTCAACAAAAATTTTTGGTGAAGTAGCTTTACATAAATAATATGAAACAAAAAAAAATTAAGACCATTTTTGAGATGTAGATTTTAGTTTAAATTTCGAGAGAGCAGAATACAACAATACAAAAAAAAATGTGGAGAGCCAAAGGTAATATTACGGTTAGTGGAAAGAAAAGAATCCTTCCGAAATATTGCAGCAATATTCAATAATCGATTGCGACATTCATAGAGTCGTATGGGGGGGGGGGGTCATTTGGCTGTATCAACTGCATTTTGAAGTTTATTTCTTGCTTCCGATATGTATTTTCCGCTATTTATCTCTGCAAATGTTGCTAGTGTAGTGTAGGAATATTCGGTAAATCTCTTGTATAAAGAATGATCATAATAGGTCTAAGTATGCTACCTTGTAGTATACCTCCTGATGATGTACTGCTTCCTATTATATTCAATTCAGAGTACTCATTTTCAAGTTTTACTCGAAACTGTCGATCTGCAATGTTTAATTTAAGAACTGGATAAAATTGCTTAGGCAAGTCTTGATGCAATTTAAATTCAAGAAAACACTGGATCACATCTTCTTCTAATCAAGCGCATCCTCTCAATGGCACCAGTTTTTCCTGGAATTAAATATTTTTATTCAATTATAGGTTTGAGACTCTTTAGTAGTATAGGAATTTATAAGAATCATATTTAATTCACCCACCTTCCAATGGCGAGGGACATATTTCAGTCTAAAGGCTACATTAATTATTTGCACTAATTTCCACAAATCTTGCTTGGGAATGGCTTTACCAGTACTTAAATTATTATTGATTTGATTTTTTCGTTCCAATCAAGTCACGTGCCTTATGTTAAGATGATCTGTTGTATTTTTATTTACTGTTTTTCGGCAACGGTTGGAAAGTCGCTTCAAATGGGTGACAAATAGAAAGACTTTCGCTTCTGATTAAGGTGTTCTGAGACTTCATGGTGCAATTTGATGGCTTACTTACTATGTTTCTCTAAAACCTTTCGAATAAACTCATATAAGAAATGAATAAACGAAAATACACCATAACTGCACGTGTGTAGATATTTTATTATATTCAAGTTTGGGAAACATGAATCCTTCCAAATGGCATGCGAGCAAACTTTATATGCCAGCATGGGCATCCCTAACAGAAAAACCTGCGCGTAATTTTATAATTGAAAATCGCTTTACTTTACACGTGCACGTATCTATAACATTGTATTTATGCAAACAGCAGCTTTTCATAAAAACACGAAAAATTCAAAGAAGCCAAATTGTTGTACCGATAAAAAATATTCTAATCGTTTTGTACGAGTATACATGATAAAGTTCAACGATAAAAATTTAAAATTATATTCTATAGTGAATATAATTAAATAATTATTTCAAATATGGTATATAATTTAGATGGTTTTCCATGAAATTCGAGATTGTTTATTGTTTATTTTTATTTTACATTGACGTGGGGTATACCTGCTGCTAACCATAACGTTCAAATGTAAGTAGAAAATGAATAACAAGCAAATGTTTTGTTGAATAATTTGAATAATAATGGTTGTATTTGTGAGATTTTGTTTAAATCAATTTTCAGCACAGACTCGCCGCTCGGATAAAATGTCGAGGTTGATTTGGTAGAAGAAACTCTCAATAATTTATGACGGTAAACAAATGTTTTACATACTTTATACGCTATGTGAGTTGGATTTAACCTGATTTGAATTCAATAAACAATGTTATAGCCTCTCTCGAATAACGAGAAAATATCAGATATGTCAACCATGTAGCGATCTTATATTGGCTTCTTACAGCAAAAGCTAAATCAGAACCACTTTGATCACCTCTGCGCGATCCGGAGGCCCTGAGATATAAATGAAAGTTTATAAATGTTGTATTACATATAATTCTCACTCGAATAACAAAAACCTCAGAGGTTTCCAAGCTTGCGGCAAGTTTCTTACATTAAAAACAAATTTAAACCTACTACGATCATCTCTGTGCGATTGTTGTTGTGTTTTATTTGAAAGATTTCATTTTATGACTTCCTCAAAACTTTTCGGAATTTTTTTTTTCTATTAATATTGATTTTTCATTTTTAAGTACTTACACGTACAGTGTATTTTTTGTTACTTTGGCGTAAACTTCACTCCGATATTGAGCTTATACAAATTAATAAATAAATAATGGTTTTATAGCGGTTTTTAATTTTCTTGTTATTATGTATATCGTTTGCTTTCGAAATCGTTTCATTTCCACAGGTTATACTTTTGAAAGAGAAAACGAAGCGATTCCGAAAGCTAAAGATATAATAAAACAATTTAAAAGAGGCTAAAAATTATAAACACACCCTATTAAAGTTATCGAAACATTTCTAGCCGAAAAATGTTAATAATACAGATTCAAACTAATCAAACGAAAATGACAGCCGATAATTGTCGGTAACATGTCCATTGAAAACTACAACCGAAAAATGTCCAGAATGCAGATACAAATTTTATGTCGAAAAGTCATTATATACATTAGAAATTTTTATTTTGCTGTTCCCAAAATCAACTAAAAAAACAATCAGAAAAATTGCAATCAGAAAAAAATCAAAGCAAACTTAATTAAATATATTTTATCCCATGGAAATATTTAACGATTAGTTAAAAAGTTATTCAATCAAAATTGGCCGTTTAAATATTCATACGCAAGCTAAATATTTTCATGGAACAAAATATAATTTAATCAAGTTTCCGTTGATTTTTTGTTGATTGCGAAAACAGATTTCATAAAACACATTTAACTGGTACACAACTAACCGGCCGCTAGTCATTTTCTGTGCAACCGGGCATAAGTGCTTTATTTTATTAGATGTTTGGGGAGATAAGATGCGAAATGCATATATAGTGACTGGAGTTTGGAAAATATTCTAAACGAAGTGTCTTCTAAATATAATCATTAAAAGTGAGGTCAATTTTAGTTTGGGGAGTTCAGGAAAACTCGTTTGACTATATCACAAACACAAAATATGAAAATTTCTAAAAATTGACCGTTTAAAGTGTCATTACTAAAATTAGATTTAAACTAAAGGTCTTAATGATGCTCACACGCACACCTGGAAAAAATTTCATATCAGTTCATATGGTAATCGTTATTGATAAACTGAAATTCCAAAATCGATATTTATAAATAAAATATACAAAATTATTATCACTACCAGGAAGACTTAATAAATATTGTAAAAATTAAAAAAAAAAGAATAAAACTAGTTTTTATTTTATAATTAATTTAAGTGAAAGTGATAAAAATACACAAAAGTGAAAACATGTTTAATCATGAAACAAAATCACTATATGTAGTTGCATTTCCCATCTTATTTCCCCAAACATCTAATAAAGCACTTACAAAAATTTGGTTTCTATTTTACTAGTTTTAGTTGATTTTAAGAAATAACAAAATCATAAATTATAATAAATTATAACTTTCTGGCATAAAAATTGTATCTGCATTTGTCGGCTGTCATTTTATCTAAAACAGATTTAATCTGAATTTTCAGCATTTTTCGGCTGGGTATTTCTGTGAATTTCTTTACTAATTTGTATGTTTTATTAAACAGTATTTCCCAAAGCTACCGACATGAAAATCGACCTGAAGTTTCCTTCCAGGAAAATCTATCACTAATGCACGATTTACATGTTCCAATTTTTTTTCGCAACAAATTTTTTACAGAGAAATAGAGCTGCACGCAAATAACAAAAAATTACTAGTTAAAAAGAGCCAGCCATATGTAAACAACATTTCCCCAAATTAAAAAGAAAAAAACCCAATTTTATTGTACTGGAATTTGTTTCGTGCTGCTCTCGCGAACGAAAATCGTAATATACTTAACCCTTCATTTTTTACTGGAAAAAAAATGGAACATGTAAATTTAGTATATGGCTCCTCAGATATATGGTATGGAACTGGCTAGGGGCCGGAAACACTGCTTTATTCCTAAACGGTTACTTTTTAGAAATTCTCAAATTTTGTCATAACACCTTTAAACGGACAATTTTTAGAAATTTTCATATTTTGTATGTATAAACTATATTCCAAGCTTTCACAGCCATGTCACTTAATCCGGCATTTACACGTAGAAAATTGTTTTCTTTTACAAAATTTTGCAGGTAAATAAGGCCATAACTTTTTTATAGGATCATTATTAATTTATTCATTATCAAATGCGAAATTTACATTTGTATCTATGGCGTCTGTTTTTATTATGAATTCTCAACATTTATAAATACAAAATATTTATTTTTGTTAATTTTAAAATTGTTGCCATAAAAATACTTGGATTGAATCTATTTTATGACAACATTTATTTTTATGGCAACATTTTATAGTGGTTTTGGCGGTGTAGTGGTTCAATAATCTTCTGCGAAATTTTGTTGGGAGATATTTCTTTTCTTGTCTCTCATGTGCAAAAAGTCAATATTATATCTCTTTCATTTTGCAGAAGAAAAATGTTGGTCGCATGCAAATGGAGTATAAAACATTTAAGTTTTAAAATGTTGCTTGATATTATACGTTTACATAATTGTGTATGTAAAATTCACGTACAATAGAGAATTATGTCAAAAATTGATTTTTGTATGTATTTTGGAACAACATACACATTTCTGCATACCATACTTCTTTTCGTCCGAAAAAACACTATAACTATAGTTCAAGCGGCACAATTGTGTAGGTTGATTTTGCGACTAATTTATATATTATCAAATTATTATACTTTTTTCAAAGACGATTCCGATTTAACTAAAATCTGTTAAAATCAAAAAAAAAATTAAAGGAGCAGCCACATATTTATATTCTAAAACGTCAGCGCCATAGCAGTAAAAGACGTAAGAGAAATTTATATCAAAACCGACATTACAATCTGTGGTTATTGGTACACACATTTGTGTATGGGGAACTTAAATTGCAGCGAAAAGAAATTCTTTTTGAACTCGAAAGGGTTAATGGAACAAAATAAATATTTTTGATAAAGAAATTACTGTTTAGTTTCACAATTACTTGTCTGCTTTATCGACTTTTTTCGGCTGGCTATTTATACGAATCTGTCTTACCAACCTCTTGCAAATTTTAGTAGTAACAATCGAAATGCATGATCGGCATTTTTCGACTGGAGCGTGTTGGCCAACTTTAACATTATCATAAACCCTTCATTGCAGAATATTACGTTTAATTAATAATGTATAGCGCAAAAATGATTATTTCAAATTTGCAATTATCTTTAAGATGTAATACCAAAATCATATTTTTTTTTTTGAATAAAATTTTATTTATTTATTTATATTACGACTGAGTCTTGCACTCATTCAGTAATTTACATTGCATAATAAAGTATTTTGATTAGTCGGCGTAATCACGTGATTACCCCAATTTCGTGTAACTCCTAGTCAGATTTTTCGCCACCGTAAGTCTACTGACCTCCTGGTCGCGATAAGTCCAGTGGTTTGGTTCTTTGCAGTCTTCTTGTTGGTGTGGTAGTCAGCATACACCGTATGTCCAGATTTTCATGCTGGTGCAGACGTTGTAGGTATGTTGTTGCATGATGCCTAATTTCATCCGCGATAAGCTGGATCTTTAGATCTCGATGGAGGTTGTCGTTTCGAATGTACCATGGTCGAAGGATTTTATTTTGAACTGTTTGTATGATTTTGATATTTCTCTTCTTGGTACAACCCCAGAGTTGGCTACCATACAGATTTCAGGATTTGTTTGTATAGCAGCGATTTGTTATGGATCGCTAGTTCTGATTGTCTCCCTAAGAACCAATGCATTTTCTAAATTTTATGTTTAGTTCTTCTCTCTTCATTTTTATGTGTTCCACCATCTAAGTTTAGCATCTAAAGTCATGTCGAGATATTTAGCAGTGTTTGCATGCGGTACTATCGAGTTTTCGTTATTGGTATATGATTAACTTTTAGATTTGTAAAGTTGACTTGGATTTATTTTGCTTCATTTAATTTGATTCGCCATTTCTTTGTCCAATTACATATCTGGTTAGTAGCCTTCTGTAATTTACTAGTGGAGTCATTGATGTTCTTTGCTTTTGCAAGTATTACGGTGTCATCGGCAAGTTGGTATATCTCTAGTATATAGGAGATAGAAGATTGACCCAAATAAACTCCCTATAGTGGCACTCCTGCTGTTATTCTTTTTAGTTGGAAGTATTCATTCTCATACTTTACTCGGAAGAGCCTCTCTGATTTGTATGATTTTAAAATTTCAAAAAATTGCTCCAGAAGATCTCGATGAAGTTTGAATTCTAACACCTGGTGCCATACTTTGTCGAATGCTTGTACATCAAGGAATATAGTTGAGCATATTTGTTCGCTTGCTAGTGATTTCTCTATTACATCAGCTGCGTTTTTTTCAAAACAATCGAGTAGCGTTCGCGATAGCTATTTTCAAATTTGTCCAATTTAAGTTTAAAAATTTAATTTTTTTTAAATTAAATAATTTAAATTTAATAGAAATCTATGTATAACCAAAAAAATCCGTCATAAAAGTTGTATGGTTTTCTTGTAATATCGTTGTTCTGTATAGTTCGGAACTACTCTGTTATTATACAGAACTATACAGAACAACGATATTACAAGAAACCCATAAAACTTTTATGACGGATTTTTTTGGTTATACATAGATTTCTATTAAATTTAAATTATTTAATTTAAAAAAAATTAAATTTTTAATGTTAAATTGGAAAAAATTTGAAAATAGCTATCGCGAACTCTACTCGATTGTTTTCAAAAAAACGCAGCTATCAGTAGTTCGATGTACTTGTTCTATAGTAAAATGTTTTTCCCTAAATCCAAAATGATGTGACGGGATAAGATTCCTTTCTCGATAGTTGGTTTTAGCCTTTTAACAGAACTTTTCCAAATAGTTTCGTTAATGTTGGTAGCAGAGAAATTAACCTATATAAAGCTTTATCAATGGAGGTTTGTTCGGCTTAAGTATCATAATTACTTCTGCAACTTTCCATTGTCTTGGTACATATCTTAGTCGAAATGCTGCATTAATTATATGCACTAGTTTCCTCTCGTTATAAGACTATATCCTGGAGTCTTATACGCATTCAGGTTATTCTCGATTTCCCATTTTAGTTCTTTCAATGTTACAGGTGTAATTTTTAGTTCATCCTGTTTATTTATCGGGGTGATATTTTCCTCTTCCGTTTGTTTGGGGTAAGGTAGGAATGTTTCTTCAAGGTGATTTGCAAACAAATCTGCTTTTTGTTTAGCGTTTCTGCTTTTTGTTTAGCATTTCTTTTTTTTTCAATTAGAGGAACCTGAAGTTTGGGTCTTTTAAGATTCTTAGTTGCTTTCCACAATGAATAATCAGTATCTTTTTGCCCAGTTAAAATTATATGATCCAAATAAATTTACCTTTAATGTTTTAATTCTGTGGAGCTTGTTTGAACGTCTGGTAACCTTACCTTAAAACAAAAATGAATTAAAAAAAATGTCAAGCAGTGCTATAAAATATTCTTTATAAATAAAACGTCAGTTAAAATGGCAATTATTTCTAATTAGAAACCAAAGTACATAATATATACACAGAGAAAATATAGTTTAATATAATTGGACGTACGTTTTCATATAGTTTTGCATTCATAATAGCTAGACATTAAGAGGAGTGTTTTATCGAAATCAATGCAATTGTATAAGTCTTTGGGCAATGACATTATTATAAAATAGATACAACTGACGCAAAATGTAAGTCCATCGCAATATTATCGTAAAGCAGTTACAAAATGTGTAATAATTGATGATTAGAAACACAATCAATATATAAAACATATTAAACAAAAATAAACACTAATAAACCTGAACTTGACTTTGAGCAATGGCAGTATAATGAACCAACTGACCAAAGAACCTTTTTTTACCTAAATGTTATGAAATCTCAAGAATCCAATAACGCCTGTAAACATTGAATATTTTTTACCCTTTTCAAATTTCTTTTAGTGGCCTTATAGAAGATCCTTCTGAGTTTAAACAAAATCGTAAACAACACAAAAATGAAAAACAAACCGTAATCCTATTTTTTCCATCACTGGGCTTATGTTCAAATGGATTTTGAAAAGTTGTGGTTAAAGTAATTTAATTATTGCTTATAAAATACATGATTCAAGAATATTTGGTTATTCTAAATATTTCTTTGACCGACTACAGTCTTATCACAGTTTTGTGAGGTAGGGTAATTTTAAACATTATATAAGTAACTAAAGAATTATGTCTGGCATGAAAAGGTGCTTCTAGTAAACTTGAACTCGTGATTTAGCATACTATACAATATAGATGGACTCGACATACCGAGCATAATATTTGTGGGGATCTTCCAGTATTTTTTAACTTCCATTTTGGCACTTTGTAAATAAAGTTTAGATACAGTTTTTGTTATCATGTGTGCATTGGTATTTTATAAGGACGTTTTGTTTTTAATTAGAATTACAAATATTTTGTATTTAATTTACAATTTTGATTTTATTTGTCGCAGTAAATGAAAATATATTTTTAATATGAAATATAATACTATAATATTTGATATGTAATATACAATAAAAGGGATTAATAAATTTAATTTAAATGTGGTCCCGTCTTAAAAAAATAAATAATTTGAGGTGCACACTCAATAGTCCTCAAACATTTTACAATTTCGAGAAGTTCATGCAACATGAAATAAATTTCACCTTTTTAAAAATTATAAACACCCTTTAGTCGTTTTACTTTGGTAAATTTTAATCCTTCAAGAATGGAATGAAATTTTGGGCCCAAAATAAGAGAGAAGAATAGTTATTTTATTTTACTTGAAACAGTTGGTAATACTGAAAATTAATGCTTCTATTATGCCTCTATTACACCAAAAAAAATGTACTGTCAGTAAAAAATACTGAAAAACCAAAAAAAGAAAAATTATTGGGGGTACAAATTGAAAATGCGGGATTTTTTTCTATTTTTGAACGTTTATTCTGAAAAAATGGTAACAAATGAATTATTCAAAATATTGTCCATCGCTAGCCACAACTTTTTCCCATCTTTCTGGCAATTTACGGATACCGTCGCGAAAAAATTCGGCCGGCTTGGCTGCTATCCAGTCATCGACCCATTTTTGGGCTTCTTCGTAAGAATGGAAGCGCTGGTCAGCTAGGTCATGTGTCATCGATCGGAAAAGGTGGTAATCGGAAGGAGCAATATCTGGGCTATACGGCGGGTGGGGTAAGACTTCCCATTTCAGCGTTTGTAGGTATGTTTTGACCGGCGCTGCAACATGTGGCCGAGCGTTGTCATGTTGCAAAATTACTTTGTCGTGTCTTTGCTCGTATTGTGGCCGTTTTTCTTTGAGTGCGCGGCTCAAACGCATCAATTGAGTTCGGTATAGTGCTCCTGTGATGGTTTCGTTCGATTTCAATAGCTCATAATACACCACACCCAGCTGGTCCCACCAAATACAGAGCATGAGCTTGGCGCCGTGAATATTTGGTTTGGCCGTCGATGATGATGCATGGCCGGGGTAACCATATGATTTTTTGCGCTTCGGGTTATCGTAATGGATCCACTTCTCATCACCAGTGACAATGCGATGCAAAAAACCCTTCCGTTTTTGCCGTTCGAGCAGCAGTTCGCATGCAAAAAAACGGCGCTCGACGTCTCTCGGCTTCAGCTCATACGGCACCCAATGTCCTTGCTTTTGGATCATTCCGAGGGCTTTTATACGATGGGAAATGGCTTGTTGTGTCACTCCCAATGAATCTGCGAGCTCTTGTTGAGTTTGACACGAGTCTTCATTGAGTATTGCCTCCAATTCAGCATTCTCAAACTTTTTCACTTGGCCCGGCCGCTCTTTGTCCTCAACGTCAAAATCACCACTTCTAAACCGCACAAACCATCTCTCGCACGTTGAAACCGATGGAACATGACTCGGATAAGCCTCGGAGACCAATCGATGTGCTTCAGCAGCACTTTTCTTCAAATTAAAGAAGTAAATTAAAACTTCCCGCAAATGTTGTTTTGTTGGCACGAAACTCGACATATTGAGAGCTCAAAAAAACTATGAATTTGACACTGCGACAAATTGACACATACTGAAAATTAAAGCTATAAGACGTAGCTTTGACATGAACATAGTCACAGTACTGCCTGATGCGTATAGCGTTAGTAACGCCATCTGTTATCAATCCCGCATTTTCAATTTGTACCCCCAATATATAAAATTGCATTGGAGTGAAGAAGACAAATATTTCATTTTTTTTGTTGTTATACCAAGATTTTATAGCTAAATTTTGGCAACTACAAAAAACATAACCAAACAAATTTATTTTTGGTGCGGCTCGTTGTGTGTGTTGACAATTATTAAGTTTAAAGTGTTTTTTGAAACAAATTACAATGAAAAATAATGTAATCAAAATTGAGAGAAAAGACCGTTAACATAATTAACTATAAAAAATTTGATCGTACATGTGTGAGAAAAATATTTTCTATCGCTACACAATATTTCTTCATATGTATTGAAATGTTGCCATAAAAAGTACTCTCGATACATATTTTTTAAATTTATTATAGCAACATCACAAACACATACACAAATATTTTGTCAGTAAATTTTACTGAGAGGCCAATGTCATAAACCAATTTTCTTAGTTTGATAAATACGGTTTGCACCGCCTGCCAAGGAACGTCCAAGAAGACCCGCACAACAGACCGCAGCAAAGACAAAAATATATTTTCTCTAAAAGATTTTCTCGAAAAAAAAATTATAATGAATTAAATTTTTTTAGTCTTATTTACATAATTCTATGATTTCTAAGGGCGTTTATAACCAATAATCTTCTATCATTGATTCTTCAATTTGTTTCGGTTGGCTCATTTTCGATTTACATTGGATGTGGCGAATCTTCATCTTCTGTTTCGCTCCACTCATCGTGCTCATCAATACAAATATTATGTAATACACGGCTGGCAACGGTAAGGCTTACCACCGTTCTTAAATTTGTATGTTCTGTAAAGTGAAGTAGTCGATGAAATCTGGTTTTGAGTAAACCAAAAGCATTTTCTACCACAATCCGAGTCGCCGAATGCAAATAATTAAATTTTCTGGTCATTCTGGTCACCAACTCTTTGTAGGATAAGCCGAATCACACAACAAGAATGAATTATTTGGGAATGACGCTTCGTACTCCTCCGTTGCTTTCCGGATATGTCAAGCCAAATCAAAAGTGAAATTTCAATTATTCCCAGAGTGACAACTCATAAAAATATAATAATTAATAGTTCACCGGGCGGTGAACATTTGAACTACACGAAGAATAATTATAATCCTAAAAGTAGTAGGTGGAATGAAATTATTCAAGGAAATTCGTGGAATTGTTGTTGTAAAATTTCCAAAGTAAGACGCTTTTTAACACTAATATAATACAACATTAACATTTATTTAAAACAGCATATAATTGAAATAATTTTAAATTCAAGTTTAAATTGCTTCGCTTTATTCAAACTATATAATAATATTATGATGAAAAAATAATTATATTTTTTCATAAATTGTTTAGACGACCTACGTCGATAGACCGGGTTTTTTTATCTCTTCCACAATTTTAACGAGTTCATTGGAATTTAGATTTTATGTTAAAATTTGTAAATACCGCCACTCCTTCAATAGCAAAGTAAATAAAGCGCTTGCTCTGTAATTCGGAGATCCCCGGGTTCGATTACTGGTTGTGACAAAACAAAAGTTACGACTGCCCGTTTTTACTGCGTTATGTGTTACCTTGTGCATTGTTACGTCAAAAAAAAATCACGTATCCGATCCACATGGAGAGTACACGTCTATCTATGAGAGGGTGAAAATGAGTTACAAGAAATGTTTTTATTCTCTAACACTACCACACGTATTTATCTATTTTGTCCTCGTGAAATGAAAATAAAAAAAAAAATATGAATAAAGATTATTTTATATATGCCTGCCTATTTTTAAAAGAAGTCTTGGCAAGTGCGACGAAGTTTTCAATTTGGACGAGGTCACCAATTTAGCCATTTAGATTCACAATTTGTTTTTCTAATTCAAAAATATTTAATTTCTTTCTATTTAAAAGCTTTCGGTGAATACAAAAAAATATTAAGCAAAAATAATTGCTTGTAGTTCATGAATATACCAGGTTTAATGCAAACGCACTTTAGTAAAAGCTTAACTTTGTTAATAAACACTTCACTTGCGCAGATTCGGCATATAGTGAAACATTTTGTTTTACTCTCGTTCTAAGAATTTTCGAGATACTTAGTTTGATACTTGGTACGTATATTAAAATTAAGAAATTGTCTGGCCTCTGGTCTTGGTATAATAGAAAAAGTAACAGTGAATGCCACACAATTCCAAGTACTGTTCGAAGAGAACAAATATCAATTAGATTTTAAGAATATGGGTCCAAATAACATGAAATGAATTAGTCCTCCCCCTCCAAATTTTATTATCTTCTTCTAATTAACTTTAGCATTTAATCCGTACTGTATATCATAACATTATATGAAATGCCTTATGGTATTTCAATCATCCGTATATAGTATCACAAATAAAGTAATAATTAACTGATTGGAAACAAATGTCGATTCTGAAATATCTATTCGAGTATATCGATTTACTTTTAATTTTACTAAAATGGTTTTGCTATGTTCACAGCATGTTGACTTTAATTTAATTTTGTTAATTAACCATTATGCCAACAACATCCTTTTGATTTGCTTCTAAACACACAAAAACAAACAATGTGATGATAAAAATGTAGTGTACACTTCAATGAGCCCAAAATATGATAACATTTTACGATAATATTTATTTTTTGTTGTTGTACGTACCTTTTCCACATTTTGTTTGTTGTTACCATCTTGTTTTAAATCATTGTTTGTATCAATAAGAAAATTACTCTTGAATTGATCCATAAATTTCACTCAGAAAATAATTTTTTCAAATCAGTTTAACCTTATTAAAATTTCATCAAATTTTGTTATTTTATTTTATTTTTTTGCCATTTGTTGGTTCATTGTTAAGATCCCTAGTAACAACAACAAATTCTTTAAGAAAATCTTGTGTGCTTCATTCTGCAATATTGTTACCGTTTTGCTTTTTCTACTCGTGTACAGGGTGATTTACTTTCAACAATAGGTTGCAAAAATATTTTTTTACAGTTTTGATCTAAAAATATTTCAAACTTTTGATTCGAGATGAAATCACCCTGCATTATATGTCGTTACTAAAAGATTAATTTTTCTTCTCAGAGAATTGCCAAAAAAATAAAAACGTATAGGAAAATGAATTAGAAATTTATGAAAGCAATACAAGATATAAAATTAGAGGAAAAAGGAAAATATAATTAATATTAATAAAAAATAAATAATAAAATTTATTATTTATTTAATTTTATGTTTAATTTTCATCTGATTGCTGCTACATTATTTTATTTTGCGTTATTACAAATTTTTATTTTGTTTTATTCCAGATTCAGCCCAACACGAACACCCTCACCATGGGACGGGATACGTGTATCAGATAAATTTAGTCCAGTATGTCCACAACGATTACCGAATATTCATAATGAGACAATAGCATTAAGTAAAATGCCGAAAGGAAGATTGGAATATTTAAAACGGTTACTGCCGTTCCTACAAAATCAATCAGAAGACTGTTTATACTTGAACGTATTTACACCTGTTCATGGTAAATATATATTTTAATAATAAATTTATGGAATGTAATTTTTGAATTTATCCTTTACTGAGAAACGATGGGAGAAAAATTTCTGTTCTAAATATTTAGCATAATATACACTGGGGGGAAACGCTTACCCAATTGAGTTATGTAATATACAGTTTCCTTGCATACCCGTGAAGTTTGTCCTACCTTTGTCCTAAAATTACAAAAACAAAATTTAGGGCAAACTTCACGTTGGTGTCCACGAACGTGAAGTTTATTCTAAAATTGTCCTGACTCACGAGTATGTATTAATTAAACTCTCGTTATAATGAATTGTCAAATTTGTACACACATTAAATCCAATTGGAAATAAAGGTATAGTGAAGGAAACGTTATCATTTCCAATTCAGCGACTTATTTATTGAATATCAAAAACCAAGCACGGAGTACTTTTGAGAAATTTTAATCTAGATCTTTTTGTTTTTAATTGTTTTCTGAGTAAATGCTATACCTTTCAAAATATTTACAAAAAACTAAAAAGCCCCACCCAAATTGAAAATCGGAACAAACCCGAATTTAGAAAGTCCATGTATTCTGCTATTTAAAAAAAAATGTAATGCTAGGTCAAAAACGAATGGAGCTCGTCCTTAGTTATACCACGTGAGTTACCCTAACTACCGTTTTAATCATCCTAAGCTTGACAGAAAATTAACAATAATGATAATAATGGTAAGCGAGCGTTGCATGGATTTTAAAATGCAAACAAATTTAACCAAGATAATGGTTCGTCCTTAATCCACTCATCGTACAATTCACGGACGTTTCCTAGAACTTTTGACAATACATAAGGTCCACGGAATTTCGGATCTAAATTTGGTTGAGGACTTTTCATTTTCGATGACGATTAATTCTCCTTCAATGTACTTCTTTGTTCCAGAATGTTGTCGGTCGAATCTTTTTTCCACTTTTCTCTTTCTTTCATAATATTCTGTAGAGCTTCGTACAAAACGGCGACCAAGCTATGGTGTATGATGTCGTTTAACTTACATAAAATCAAACACGAATCGACGGTTCATTGCAAATTTCATTGTAAATTTTTCATCCGAATCTTTTACATTCTCGACGGAGGTACAAATGAAAGACAAAATCGTCTGGTTCGCTCTTTCCCCTTGACCGTTCGCGCGGGGAGATTGCTACCGTTTTGATTTGCTGAATATTGTTACACTCACAATATTTACCGAACGCTTTAGTTGTAAAAGACGTACCTATATCACCGATGATACGATCCGGGAGTCCAAAATAGGCGGTGGGGTCGTTCAAAAATTTGATTGCCGGCGCTGTTTTAGTATTTCGGACGGCTCTGACAATTATAAACTTACTAAAAGTGTCAGACATCGCAATGATATATGAGTTTCCATGTTTACTCTTTACAAACGGTCCGAGGTGGTACATATGCATCACCCGGACTGATATCGGTTCGATTGCTCCGAAGTGTTGGCTACCTTCGGCTTTTTCTTTTTTTGGATTTAATATAACAACATTCCATTCTACGAATGCAGCAATGCAAGATTTCAAACATCAGCGCATTTTCGGAAACCACAAATTTTCTTTAATTCGTTCGATTGTCTTCTCAACACCAAAGTGTCTCATGTTATCGTGAAAATGTTGCATCACTTGAAATCGAACTCCTTTTGACATTACAAATTTTATTTCGTCATCCTCCTTTCGAAACAAACGATTATCGTTTCAATCGAAAATTTTCTCTCAAATGTTTTTCATCGTTGGACTTCTGATATCCTTTGACGGCCATGATTCTCTTCAAATTTTCGTCGTGACTCGTTCAAGCCAAATAAAATGTAAAAAGACGGCCCAAGAAACCCCAAGAAAAAAATTTTTATCAAAATTGTTACAGCCAAATTTTTTTTTTTTTCCATTTATTCGAAAAAAAAAATTGGCTCTAACAATTTTGATAAAAATTGGTTTCGTTGGCTTGAACGATTCACGACGAAAATTTGAAGAGAATCATGGCCGTACCCAACCTACCGACCCGGATGAAACCGGATGAAACCTCTTAAACAGATTTTTTCAAAATTAGGACTCATTTCAATCAATTCCTGGAATCAGAAACCTTTCATTGCCACCATTATTATTTTTACTTACATTTGACTTTTATGTCGTACAGACATGATTGTTTTTTGTCTACGAATTTTTCAAAATTTTTATAAATTTAATTTTTGTAAGGGGGAATATCAATGGTCCGTGGTAACGCGGGTGTAAATACAAGAGGCATTCGAACAGGGGGAACGTCAACGAAACTCTGGTTACGATCCGTTCTTATTGTTTAAAGTTGTCGACTAGCTGGTTTTGGATATGCCTAATAAGAAGCCAAAAGACAAAGAAAAAAATCGAATTACAGCGAAAAACCTTATTTTGAAATAATATATTCTTTCTACGCCCCGCTTTATAAATGAACATATAGCGACAATAAAAAATTGGTAGGGACTACACAAAAAGAGATGTGTAGTCCATACCAATTTTTTATTGTAAACAACCAAAATAAAATAAACAAAATTGATCGAGCCGAAAGAAAATTACAAAATGGGTCCGGGCACCACCGAAGGACCCGCTAAACGAATTTTCCCAAAATTAAAACTAATTAAAATCGATTCCTGACATTTGAAATATCTCCTTATCAAAATCGTGCAAAGGGGAAAAAAATAAATAATGGAACGGGACCCACATCGGAAGACTCCGAAATCCGGGCCCAACTACCATCTGTACGGATTTTCCAGAAAAGAGCACCCATTGCAATCGATTTCTGGCACTCAAAAACCTCCCTCACCAATTTCTATAAAAATCGTGCGTGCCAAAAACAATTAAAGAAAGGAACCGTTCGACCCTCTGAAAGAATTTTACTGAAATTTGGACCAACTGCAATCGATTCCTGGCAACTGAAAACCATCTTTCACAAATTTTTAATAAACTCGTCCGAATTAACAAAAAAATTAAAAAACTGGACCCGGGTCCCTCCCCTCCGGGTCCCTCCTCTCCGGGTGACCTCATACCGATTCCTACCAAATCGGCACCCATTGCAATCGATTCTTAGTACTCGAAAAATCTCCTACACTAAGTTTCATCATCAAAGTACTTTGAACTGAGAAAAAAAGAAATAGAAACCCGAGCCCCGCTCTGGAGGACCCCCCAAATGAATTTTCCTGAAACCAAGACCCATCGCAATCGTATCTGGTACTCGAAAAAATATTTTATCCATTTTCATGAAAATCGTTGTTGCAGTTTCCGAAATCCTAGTACTTATATATTTTCCATAAATATACATACAATTATTCACCGAAGTGAACTTTTAACGAAAAGTGTAGCTACACAAATTAATGAAAAGTGTAACTACTAAAAATTGTAGCAATGAAAAATTGTAAATAGCAAACCTTTATTAAACAGGATTTGGGATCAAATTTTATGAAAATACTTTTTCATAAGTTTCAGATGACCCATGCGGCGATATGGCCGATTAAACTATTTCAGAGATGCCACTCAGTGTGGGCATATGCCATCTAATAGAGGACGACTTGAGCTGTTCAAAGCGGTTAATCAAGTTGAAATAAATAGTTTTGAAATGGCTCCTCACAAGTTTTAGAACGTACAATTTAATAGTAATTCAAATATTCTTCAAAATACCAGCGTCACTATGGCCGATTCCAGGAATCTCGGAGATGTTACCAAGTGCGGCCATATATCACTTAATACAAGATGGATTCAGTTGTTCGGAACAGTTAACCATCGTAAAATAAAAAGATTTGAGGTTTATATACAAAATACCTGCTACACTATGGCCGGTATCTCGTCTAATAGTAGAAAAATTGAGCTTTTCGAAACAGTTTATCACATTAAAATAAAAAGATTTTGGATGGCCCCACACAAGCTTTAAAGCGCAAAATGTTTGAAAAATTCAAATATTTGCCAAATTCAAAAATTTGCACTTTAGAACTTATATGGAGTCTTCCAAAATATGTTTATTTTAATGTCGTTTACTCTTTCGAAAAGCTCAATTTGCCTGCTATTAGACGACATATGTTCACACTCGGTAACATCTCTAATGTTTCTGGAATCGGCCATAGTGTAGCAGGTATTTTGATGAATATTTGAATTTTATAAAAATTTTGTACTGTAAAACTTGTGTGGTGCCAACCAAAATCTTTTTATTTTAATTTGGTTAACTGTTTTGAACAGCCTAGTTTGTCCACTATCGACGATTTTTTGTTACCCTAACTTCACTCCGTATAATTTTATGTTAAACCCGATTCTGAACAACCAAATCGAATAAAACATTTAGAAATTGGTTTTACACGCCAAAATACTGTAGCTACATGTCATAACAAATTTGTAATACCAATCCCTAATAGGGTTTCAGGGCAGGGTATGCATTGGCATTCATCATTTCGGATACACGAGCATAACCACAGAACAAACAATGCAGCAGCTAATAACACATTAAATGTAATTTTTACGAAATTAACACACAAACTATAAGGAAAATTATTTATTATTGTTAACAAAAGACACAGACTTGTTAAATATAAATTTCTGCTGAAATAATTTAATGATTAATATTTAATGAGTAACACAAACACAACACAAACAAAAACACAACACAAAAAAAATTGAAACAAACAAAATGCACAAAAATTTTGAAATCTAGGGCTCCATGTTGTTCAAAATTCGACAGAAAACACATGGCGTTTTCGTATACGTCTAAGGAGTATAATATACAATTTCATATTAGTGTGTGTAATTTTTCTATGGTTATGTTTGTTTGTTTTCTGCAAATGTAAGCATCAAAAATTATGAATCGGTACAAATCGGTTCACTTTTTTGGTGATGTCCTTTCGTCGTCTCACTTTTTTGACATCTCACCAAGTATTTGAGTGGCTAGTTAACATGTTCGCGCAAATGTATGCTAGAGCAGTCATACAACCTTTTCGATTTTAACACGTTCGCGCAAACATCTTTCATTTTTTAAGGAATAACTCGACATATTTTTCAATTCTCACAATATGTACATTACTCTCCGCGACGAATTATCATTGCAATTCTAAAAGTTATGAAGGGGTCGATTTTTTCCAAAATTCGACGGACGACACATGACGTTTTCGTATACGCATAAAAAGTATAGTATACAATTTTACAATAGTGTGTGTAATTTTTCTGTGGTTATATTTGTTTGTTTTCTGCGAATGTAAGCATCAAAAATTATGAATCGGTACAAATCGGTTCAGTTTTTTGATGCTTATGTCCTTTCGTCGTCACAATTTTTTGTCATCTCGCCAAGTATTTGAGTGGTGGGTTAACACGTTCACGGAAAAGACTGCTATAACGGTCATTTTTTGGATTTTTAACAAGTTTGGGCAAATAACTTTAAATTTTTAAGGAATAATTCGATATATTTTTCAATTCTCACAATACATTTCTTTCCGCGACGATATATCATTGTAATTACAAAAGTTTTCAAATGTGTTCCAGAGTAGCACACACATTTAGAAACTGTGTGTCAATGTGTTAAAAAAATAATTTTAACTACACATATTTTAATTTTTTTTTTAATGCGATGTCGAATGAATATTTTGCTTTCGCAGAAACACAGAATTAGAAATTATCTTAAAACTAAAATTAAATAATTAAATAAATTTAATTTTATTTAAAGCGTATTTACGTTGCATTTATAAATTTTAAATGGAAATGAATCTAGAAATGTCATATCCCTTTTTCAACCAAAAAAAATCGCTCAATTTAAGTCCAAGTAAAAAATCATAGTATGTAATGGGGTTTTTGATCAAAAATTTCGCTTGATTTGAAGTACAACCAACACAATTGTGTGTATAGTTATAGTGTTTTTTTCGGACGAAAATAAGTTTAAAAGGAATGCACAAATGTGTAAGTTGGGTCAAAACACATACAAAAATAAGTTTTTGACATGGTAATTTTGCCAAACCCACACAATTGTGTTACTGGGCAGCAAGCGGGATATTCAAAAAAATTAAATGGCGCACATCGCACTAACACAAACACACATAAATACTACTACTATATACTTGCGGGTATATCGTCAACTTGTCGAATTTTAGAAAAAATCGACCCCCAAATGTGTTCCTGAGTAGCAGAGACATTTAGAAAGTGTGCGTCAATGTGGTAAGAAAAAAAAATTAACTGCACATATTTTAATTTTTTTTTTGTTTTCAATGCAATGTCGAATGTTTTGTTTTCGCAGAAAAACAGAATTAGAAATTATTTTAAAAGTAAAATTAAGTAATTAAATAAATTTATTTTTATTTAAAACTTTTTATTTGCATTGCATTTGCAAATTTTAAATTATAAATGGAAATGAAATCTATAATTTCATATCCACAAAAATTAAATGGCTCACATTCGCACTAACACAAACAAACATACCACTAATATATACTTGTGGTTATTTCGTCAACTTGCCGAATTTTGAACAAAATCGACTCCCGAAAATCAAAAATGTTCTAGGTTTATTTTGTGATAAATGAGTGCGTTTTATGGCAACACGTAATAAAAATTATCATGCTATTTTTTATTATTTGGACGAATATTTGAATTTTCATTTTAAAACTTGTGTGAAGGCACCTCAAATATTTTCATTTTATTTATGGTTAACGGTTCCGAACTGAAACTTGGTAACATCTCTGAGATTCCTGGAATCGGTCATAGTGTAGCTGGTATTTTGAATAATATTTGAATTTTTATTAAATTGTACGTCCTTGTGTGGGGGGCCACCCCAAAACTATTTAGTTCAATTTCGATGACACTTTTTGACATATCTGAGATAGTTTAATCAGTCATAGTGTCGCGTATGCCATCTCAAACTTATGAAGAATTAATTCTTTAAGTACCCCAACATTTAGAAAATTTTACTACTTACACTTTTTCATTGCTACACTTTTTAGTAGTTACACTTTAATTTGTGTAATTTTCATTAATTTGTGTAGCTACACTTCTCGTTAAAAAGTTCACTTCGGTCTATTATTAAAGATATTAGAGTCTCCTCAAGCTTTTGGCTTTATTTAAAATAGTGATTTTTTGTTTTGTTTGAAAAAACAAATTGTTTGGAAAATTATTTTATATTGTTGTACTACTTTTATACACTTTTAAAAAAAAAGTGCTACAATGCAAAATATTCGTTGGAGTTATAAAATTAGTTGTGTTACAGGAAGTTCTTACAATTCCAAAACTGTTCTCGAGATTCTTGCATCTACCCTTACATTCAATCGCATAACATTGTTAAATAAACGAACTCTCCAATGTTCGCATTCCTTTAAATGTATCCCTCAGCGTAGATTTTTCTGTTATGTCTGGTTCCCGTTTTGTTATTCTATATTTTTGTACTCCTTCACTACAGCGGTACAAAATTTATATTAATCTTTTTTGTCATAATTTTTACGTCAAATATTTGACAAAGAAAAAACAAAACACACAGAAGCAGGCAGCAGCGTCAGTAAAAGAAAAGCATATAAGACAACATAGTCTAACCAATATTAAATTTATTCAATTTATTAGAATTTTTCCAACGTAAAATAAATTTTACAAAACGAGAAAACGATGAAGGAAGCGTCTTGATATGAATAATAAGACTTTTTATCCATACACATTTTTGGCTTAAAATAAATTTCCGCTTAATACAAAGCGTTATCCATTTTGATTTTCATTTTTTTTTGTGGCGACAAACAACATATTATGAAATATGTTTTGTACTGGTACCACCTACGGTTCCGGTATGGTGTTTGACAATTGCATCGAAATTATTCATAATATATAATTTAATTTTAGAACCATCAATTAGAACGGAGCTTTTTATGACGTACATATATAGATTTTAAAAACACGAATATTGCATATCGCGTACATTGGGGGTGTTTTATAGTCTATATATGTACACAACATCCTACATATATTTATACTCATGTTTATATTTCATAAAATGTACAGCAGAAAAACATGAGATTCACTTATATCCAATTTATCATTTCCATTTGTGAAAAATATGAAAAACAAAAGAAGAAGAAAAAAAGAAAATTACGAGCACCTAAACGATATGGCAAATAAAACAAAAACATATTTGTGGGGGATGCTCTTTCATGCACACATTTTTCATTCAAATTGCTTTGGTGGCCAAATCTAAATGACGATATATAATACACATATCTACATACATACATGTGTAGCGGGTTAAGAAATATTACCGTACCATTCTATGTTATCTGGGTTTTTGACCTTGTTTCTAAAACGTGGGTTTGGGAATCGTATCATATCAACCAACAAAATAAAAATAATAAATGGATTTGGCCATGTTCGTGATTATTAAATAAAAAAAAAATGTGGTTTGTTTTTCGTACACATCTTTGGACATTGTGAGGGTAATATAAACCGCATGATGTCAAATATAATGTATTCTTAGACGCTTGTTTTTCTGTTTCAATCTATTTCTTAATGGGTCGCATGTTTATTTGGCTGGACAATAACAAACGGCTGCTGTAGCGCTTGTGTATCAGATTATTATAATTACCGTAATTAATAATAGGGTGTGGTTGGATTAGCGTGGGATTTGATAAGCGACGAGCTCATAAATTCGATGAAGTGTATTATACACGTTTTTAGCTTTGGTTACTAATGATGATTTAAATTTTTATCAACTAAATTAATTTGCGTCACTATAAAACCTAAGGGCATAATTAATATCATACCTACCAATTTTGTTGTGTTTGTATTAAGGAAGATAAATAATTTTGCTGTACCAAATTGTTTAAAACAATTCTTCTCAAAAATATTCTCGTGCGATTTGGTAATGAACTACAAAGTAGATTACAAAATTTTAAAAATAATTCTTAATCAAAATAAATGTGTTTACTGTTATTGTAACACAAATTACCAAAATGAAGGTCTTCGAGCCTAAACAAAGTTAGCCGGGGAAAACAAAAGAATTCGTCTATGGAAAGAGAGTTTGTCTATGGCTGCTCGTCAAATTATGGCATATGACGATCAGTGCTGCGCCTCTACGCGTATTTCGAAATTGTTGTCCTTAATGTTTCTCACGAGGATGTCATCTTACATGTATGCAGTTCAAATTGCGATTTTCCAATTTTGTGAAAGCTATAATTCAATTTTTACAAAACAAATTCAGATATTCTAATTCATTTTCTAATTTTTTTTTTGCAATGCCCTATATTTTTCATTATGAAATTATATGGGTGGCACATGCATTACTGGACAATTGGATAATTTTTATTCTCTTACCAAAGAAATTTAATTTGTTACGCTTTTCAAATGTAACCGCTTAGTGATTACTTTTGAAAACATAATAATTTCGAAGAAGTTGTCGAACTTTAGACTGTTTAAAAGCTTATTTCGAAATTGTTAAAGTGCCACCTGGAAAAAACAAAAATACTGACAGATCAAAAACCAGCAGGTTCACAGCTGCTTCCAGTAACTCAAATCAAAATATTAGTTTCCAATTTTTGCTGTAATATTTAATAAACTTTGTTTCCGATTTTCACCGTTTTCTTATTCACCTGTTCCATTTGATTTGGTACGCTATTATACGAGACACCACGTTCAGCAATCATTTACTTTCGATATCGTGTATCTGAACGCAAATTGTCCGAAATTTGCATATACAACTGTATACTAAAATTTGTTTTTGCCCATTGAAACACTGAACTGCTACTAGTTGAAATGAGTGATGATCATTAAGAATTGATCGAGTTCCGTCCTAGATGGTCATATTCCAGAATTTCTTCCAAAAATCATTTAAGAATCCCCGAATTCATCCATTCTAATCGGTAACCGTAAAATGGAAAATAAAAAATAGTCCGTTAAATCGAGGGTTTACTGTATATCGCTTAAAACAATTTCAAATTTTTCCATCGCCTCTAAACTGCAGTGTTTAGATAACCATCGGCTTCTTGTAATTAGAGATGACGTACGTAATTTTTAATTTTTGGCCTAAAACCCAGCATTTGCGGTTCGGGTGGCGCTTGAACCCCATTCTTTTTTTATGTTTGGTATAACATTTAGGGGACTATCTAGTTTTCGGTTCATGTTACACGCTGCGTTAAATATTGTTATGTTAAATGTTGCGTTAAATTGTTGCGTTGATACGTGACATTTTAACGTAAAATACAGAAAAACCTCGATTTAGCGGACTAATTAGGGAGTCCGTTAAATCCGAATGTTTTTAAATTTAATCATTTCGATCGAATTTAATCTGGGCGGAACTCAGGCATTTCTTAGCCGATTATGTTGGAATTGGGTATGTTGGAGTTGTGGAATAGTTCTGGAATATGGCCACCTGAGAAGGAACTTGATCAATTCTTAACCAATTGTGATGGGTTATGTATGCTGGATTGAAATGGGATTCTTAAATGATTTTGTGAAGGAATTCTTAAATATCGCCACCGGTCACCTGGGACGGAACTCGATCAATTCTTAACCGATTGTGATGGGATTGGGTATGATGGATGGAAGTGGGTTTCTTAAATTATTTTTGGAAGAAGTTCTGGAATATAGAGGACCATCTTGAACGGACCTCGATCAATTCTTAACCGATTGTGATGGGATTGCGTATGCTGGTTGGAAATGGGATTCTTAAATGAATTTGGGAAGAAATTCTGGAATATGGCCACTTTGGGCGGACCTCAATCAATTCTTAACCGGTTTTGAAGGGATTGGGTATGATTCTGGGAATGGGATGCTTAAATAATTTTGGGAAGAAATGCTGGAATATGGCCACCTGGGACGGAACTCGATCAATTTTTAACCGATTATGTTGGGATTGGATATGTTGGATGGGAGTGGGATTTTTACTGGTTTTTGGTAGAATTTTTGAAATATGGCCCCCTGGGACGGAACTTGAGCAATTCTTAACCAATTATGATGGACTTGGGTATGTTGCATGGAATAGGGATTCTTAAATAATTTTTGGAAGAATTTTTGAAATATGGCCACCTGGGGCAGACTTGAGCAATTCTTAACCGGTTAGGTATGCTTAATGGAAAACGGATTCTTAAACGGTTTTGGAAAGAAATTCTGGAATATGGCCCCCTGGGACAGAACTCTATCTTCAGGAGAATTTCAGTTTTTCTAAAATTTTTAAACGTGCTAACTATAACCAATTAGTAGAATACTTTTCTACTTACTTAGCAAATCTTAAACATTTTGTTCGTTTAGGAGAGGGGAGGGGGTTATTCTAATGAGTTGATAATGAAATCGGGTGTGCCTAAAGGTTCCATATTGGGTCCTATTTTATTTTTAATTTATGTAAATGATATTTTTTCTTTAGAACTGCAGGGAACAACAACATTTTTATTTAGGTATACATTTATCATCTAAGTTTGGTTGGTCCCTTCATGTGAAAATGATGAAGAAGGAGTGCTAAAGCGAATTTCTTACCTGCTCAACGTTGACACTAAGATTAAAATTTATCATTTCCATGAGCTTTCTCATATGGGCGAGTTTGGAGCTCATTATCAGAAACTAAAATCAAAGAGATTTAGACTCTCCAAAACAAGGCTTGAAAACCAATCTTTAATCTACCAAGATTAACTCCCACAAACTCGTTATATAGCGTTGAGCTTCTCTCATTTACTATTTGCAAATTTGTTTGTTAGATCATCAAGTTTTCTAGTAACGAATATGCCCATAAATAATCGGCCGAGTAGATCATGTGATCTGTATCGTCTACCAAGCTTCACTTTTGACGCTGCAATGAATAGTGTATTTTATAGGGGTATATTGTTATACAATAAATTGTCCAGGGTTATTAAAAATATGAGTGTTGCCTGCTTTACAAAATTTTTAAAGGCCCTCTTAAATGATTTGTAAAGGCCCTTATATATGATTATATGAATCTATGCAATCTGTGCTGGGGCCACATCACTCCCAACTCTTTCGTGGTTCGCTTTTCACGTCCTACTTTACGCATTGCTTGCCAAATCGAGGACGTACGGCTATAGGTCCGATTTTATCATCATCTGCACATTGCATAACTTCATGCCAGCCTATACCGGCATGGAAGATGGGTCGGTTCATGAGTTTTGCACTCCGACAGGGGGTCATAGTTGTATGTTCATTAAATTCTTTAAAAAAAATGCTATTTTTAAGTTTTTTTGTATTTTATTTTCCGTTTGATTTGAATGCTTTGGAAAAAAATTAATTTATTAAAAAATTTGTTAACACTGAACATTTAAACCGGCTCAATGAATATTATGAAACTTCACAAAACATCCAAGAGCAGTGGCTAGTTAGTCAGTCTGCCATAACTACCGCTGCAGAAACACTAATGAAAGAAGACGCTGAATCGCGGAATGACTGGTTCGATTAGTTTGTCAAATCAGTGAAAATAAACGAAAACTGCGGGGAAATGGGTAGCTCGTAACACTCGGAGCACTCACACAGAGTGTCTAGTGCGACTTTCATCTAAGAGCCATAGCCAACAAACGTGGTTGATGTTCTCTCAGTGTGGCAATCCTAGTTCCAAACTTTACAACATCGAAACGATGAAGTGACCCTACTCGAACTATTGCCCCATCGCGCGAGGAGATACTCTACCCGAATTCCCACAGTAGATGCAGCTATTATAGATTAAAAAGTTGAGAGGCACTCGGCCTTGACGAAATAACCGCAAAACTATTAAAACACGAAGAAGCTACTCTTGCATCTAATCTGTATGAACTTTTCGTTGCGGTCCCAGGATGAGCTTTCCGAGGAATTGAAGACGACATTCAAAGGTCCACTACATAATAAAGGCGACCGTCTTAAATGTGAAAACTACCATGGCATAGCTCAAACCGACTTAGAATACAGGCATTTTAATGCAAAACTATATAGACTTTTAACAGACATTTGAACGCGAAAACTGCGAGCAACCACCGCGTAAACCTTTGGGCCGTGCTTATTTGTCTCGAATTCCAGAGAGACCTTGCTCTCTCTCTTTGTAAGATAAGTGTCTGATCCCTTCGGGCTAACATCAAGTTCTTGGATATGCAAATGATATAGTTCTTCTTGGCCGGATGCCTAATGATATCAAAGACTGAGCCTGAAAGTGAACAGCAACAAAAATAAATGTATATCTAGACCAAGGAACATCAATACGGTAAATCTCGGAACGGGCCACCATAACTTGGGAGTGGGAGACCAAATATTTCGGGTTATAGTATCAACAAATGATGACCAGGCCGATGTTAAAGCCTATATAGGAGCCGGACATCGAGTCTCCTACATGCAGTCAAGGTTCTTGAGATCAAAATATCTTTCGTAGTCGTGTAAGCTCGCACTTTACAAAGCACCTATAACACCTATGCTAACGTTTGGAAGCGAAAAGTGGACCTTAATCACTAACGATAGTACAATATTATCTGCCTTTGAAGGGCAGTTAAGGTTGCGAACTTGGAGGTTGTGACATTATCGGATTCATTAAATCCATTTGACTTAGATGGCCGCATTTAACGATCCCATTACATCGAGTGATAAGTAAAGTGTCCCATCAAAAACCAGTTGGTATACGTCGCAGTGAAAGGCCCAGAATACGCTGGCGCAACGACCTTGAACAAGACCTGCCAACAATAGGATGTCAAAACTGGAGGTGACATGCCATGAATCGTGATAGTTCGAGGACCACCGAATGTTTACGGAAATTGAACGTCCTCAATTTGGCAACTGCGTAAGTTAACACGTGAAAACGAATCCCGGAAGATTTGGAAAAGTTTCGGCACCAAAACAGATATAATATATAACAGATAAGAGGGGTGTGTAACGAAATCCCGGTTTTCAAAATCCCGGTTTTGTATAAAAAAAAATCAGATTTTTAGGAAATCCCGGTTTGAATTTTTAAAATTTCACAATGATTTTTCGGTAAAGCGGTCAATAGAGATATGACTAGGCCATTCCTAAACTGATTTTGACAAAATTCTGGATGGAAATGGACTTCTAAAATGTTTTTTTGATAAAATTCTGAAATATGGACATCGCTATGGTACTTCACTGGGCCATTTGTTAACCGATTTAGTTGAAATTCGACATGTGGGTCCTAAATGGGATTCAAAAAATGCGTTTTTGATAAAGTTCTGGAATAAGGCGGATAGGGATACCTGGCTATTTCCTAACCGATTATGTCGAAAATCGACATGTGGGATCTAAACGGGATTTTAAAATGATATTTGATAAAGTTCTGGAATATTGTCATTACTGATGGAACTAGGCCATTTCTTAATGGATTATGTTGAAATTCGTCACGTGCGATGGAAATGGGGCTCTCAAATGATTTTTTGATAAAGCTTTGAGTATCGGGACAAAAAAGGCGATATATTTCAGAACTTAGTCAAAAAATCATTTTAGAATCCCATTTAAATCTTATTCGTAGAGTTTTAACATAATCAGTAAAATAAATGGTCAAGTTCCATCCCTATCGACCGTATTCTAGAACTGTATCAAAGAATCAGTTTTGAATTCGAATCATTCACTTAGAATAAAACTAGTAAACCTGGTCCTTTGGAGGGCTAAATGGTGGGGGAGGAGCGAGCCCGCGAGAGTTACAGAAGCCTCTACAATTCGGTATGATATCAAAGGGCTGAATGTCGAAGGACCGAATGTCGTAGGGCAAAATTACAAAGGGTCGAATGTGTTGAAGGGCCAAATGTCTCGAAGGGTCACATGTGTCGAAGGGCTAAATGTGTCAAAGGAGTTACTTTTCGTTTTTGGAAATATAATTGTTTAATTTGTTTAAGGAAAATTTTCCTTCACCAAAACGTGTCACTGACTGGATACGTGAAACTTTGACATTCATTCGCCTTCCGCTCCTATAACCAATTATATTCGAAAACAAATAGCAGAGTTACAAAAGTCAAAAAGAAATAAAGCATTATTAAATGTTAAACAATATTTCAAAAATCACTTAATATTTTATTTACTTTCCATTTATAAGGACGTTGTTCTCCATTTAAATATACTACGCATTTATAAATGACAAATATAGGCATACCAGTTAGATCTTTAGGGCTCGCAGGAACAGTCTATAATAGTCAGCCCAAATTTTCTGCATTTAAGGCAATCTATTTTTCCAAAATCTGTTCAAATTAATCGTCAAAATAGATATCAAAGCAATTTTTTTTTTGTTCAAATAATTTGTAAATCATCAAAACCTTAGTTTACTGCTTATTAAAACCCTAAAGAAGGTTGATTTATATTATCCGTTTCTATCAGTTCCTACACATATCGTGTCAGACATCATCAATACGTTTCAATTCAAACATTTTCGTCGTATGCTTATCCTTGATACGAAAATTATTTTTAGGTTAAAATACTATTAGTCCGGCCGGCCCGAATTAAAAAAAAATATTTTTTTTTTCGAAATCAAGACTTTAGAACTAGAAGAAAAGAAAATCGGGATTTTGAAAACCGGAATTTCGAAAACCGAGAAATGTGATTCGCATCGTAGAAAAAACAACAGAAATTTTAATTATTTTATGTTTTGGTGACATTTCGATGTGGTTTGGTGACATAAGACTGAAGTGACGCTGTTGAATATCAATAAACGAATGATTTTCAAATATCAAATTTATGTTACGTTTACTACACCCGACGCCTTATTAAAAAATGTTCGTATACCAAACATAGGTAATGATATAAATTATATCAGGTGGAATTACTAGGTTAAGGAACACTACAAAAACATTGCATGGGCTACTACGCTGATAGCATTAATGAGCCTATTATTATGAACGAACTCCTTCAGACAAAGTCAATCCACTTAAACAAATAGAATACGTAACCAAACTTATGTAAAATCAAATCTTAATGACTGTCGATTATAAATAGAATATGTCACACTATTACTAAATGTATTCAGTTTTACAGATACGAGTAATATTGAAACTAAAATTTTTAAGATTTATTACTCAAAATAAAATATCTTTATAGTTTTATGCAAATGAAATGCGTAAAAACCTTGATGAAATCAAAAGTTAATATTTAGTAAAGCAATTACGAAGAAACGATTCTACAGTAGCTCAGTACGTAAGTAATGGTAAAAGAAGCAAAAGATGATAATATTAAAGTGCGAGGTACACAACGAATCACGTCAGTTGTTTAGTTACATTCGATGCTTAAGATGCATATTGAAAGATTTTTTATAATTTTATTATTTATTTGCATCAACAATACTTTTGCAATAAATTACGTAGCCGTTGAAGATGATTCTACAAATCTCTGCTACAACGATCGCCTCGGTTTTACAAATTTTAATCGGCCGCCAAACCGTTGCGAAAGACTGCCATATATTAGAGTTGAGAAACGTGAATATTTAACCTATACGATTTGGTGTATTATCATAATTAACACGTTTGGGAATTTTTCAAACATCGATATTGAATATGATCGTAGAGTAACGGTAGGTTCAGATATCGAGTGCCCGCATTTGTGTTATAGTTTGGTGTTTTTTAAAGTTTTTTATATTTTAGTTCGGACTTACGCCATCTGAACAGTTAATGAATTTGGCAAGGCAATATCAAAAAGCCATTTTTAAAGAAATTGTGGATGCAAACACGGTAAATAACACAAAATTTTCGTACGCACTAACGAATGGCGATTCTATATCCCTGGGACATGGATTTTTTCCAAATACAACTGTTGGAAAAATTATATCGTTTAGAGTAAATGGCAATGAAATATGTGATCCAACACGTGTTGACGAGCCAGATCCGATATTTCCGAATCAAATAACTGTTAATAAGTTAAAATATTATGAAACATGTTCTCGAATAAATCAAGTTCGTCTAGCCGCAATTCCGAATAAATGTGAACAGTTACCAGAAGTTAATTTGCTTTTGACATATTACCCAGTAACGGCTGTCCAGGTTTGGTGTTTAACTATCGATTCGAAACTAGCACCTGAACGTTATCCAAACGGGAATATATCGCTTGCGATTACAATGTACAAAGATGGTAATTTTATTGAAGAAGATGGCGGTTACGAAGGAGACAATAGAACCCTACCTTACGAAATATTGCATCAAAATGGTTCAGCATTTGAAATAGTCGGGCAAAATCATTTAGTGATAGCCATTCAACCAAAAAACGAAAGTTTGACTATTGCTGCTATTAAATCCATAATCATAAATGGAGTAGATTCGTGCGATCCTGAAACCAGTGTGCCCACTTTTAATATTTTTCAAAATTTTACATATACGGCTGGACTACAATCCGACCGTAAACCGTGGCATCTCGCTATTTACAATAAAACTGAATTTTCAAAACGCAAGTACCTTTGCGATGGGTTATTGCTTGGACCAACCTCACTAATAACGACCGCCCATTGTGTTGATGGGCTAAATTTGAAAAGTTTAGAAATCATAGATCGTAAATATACCAGATATTCGATATCAAATATAATTCAGCACAAACATTTTATTCGCAAAACGTTTACTAATGACGCAGCCATCATAAAACTGAATGAACCTGTCGTGTTTACTTCCGATGTCAAGCCAATATGTCATTCAAAACCAGAAACAATGAAAGTCGACTTATTCAAAAATCTGGTAACGACTATTGTCGATTGGAGAACTGCTGCTAACGAGGAACGTTATACACAGTCCACATTAACGGACGTTAAAGAAAGTGAGAAATTTGTTCAACAATTTTACAAGGAAATCGGACCTTGCATGAAACACCGGCCATCGACAATAAATTTTGTGTTTGGATAAATAAATCGAGAATAAATTATTTTAATTAATCAAATATTGAATTATTAATTTTGCAGTTTTTAAAATAGGACATGATAGGAGTTAAAAAAAAATCGTACTACCCCATGTCAGAGGCCTATTCTTGAAATCGTTGGAAATTTTCGTAATTGGAATACAATTTGCTATGAAATTCTTTATATTACTAAAATTTTTTGCCGGCTACTTTAATAATTTTTCAAATTTGTATGCAAGTTTTCTATTGTTTATTTCCCTACCTACTTAGTAGGGGGAAAAAATATGTTTCTTAATTTAAAAAAAGAAGAAATTTAAAAAATAATTAAAGTAGCCGGTGAAAATTGTTGGTAATATAAAGAATTTCATAGCAAATTGTATTCCGATTACGAAAATTTCCACCGATTTCCACCGTATAAGGTTTTTATGTCAAATTATTGTTTAAAATGAGCTCGAAGAAATTCTCAAAACTAGTGTTCCATCCAATACACATATCATTCAAGCACACATATTTTTCAAGCTATATGGAAATTAATCGAGATTAATTCGAATAATGACAAGGAATTGATCCAAATTTAGATCTCAAATCAAGGTAGGGTTCTAATGAAAAAATTGTAAATATTTATTGTAGTGCAAATGTTTAGTTATGTATACATAATATAGCAAATATCCAAAAGAAAGATGTGATTAGCATTATTACAAAAAAGAACTGTTGGTGATATTTTTGAAAACCATCAGAAAATTTATGAAATTTTTAAGCAAATTAGTAATTCTCAGCAGAAACTTTTCTGAAAAATATTTATGTGAAATTGGCCCAATATCCAACCCAGAAAAATACTATGGCAACACCAAAATATACGAATTATATCTATAAGTTAGTGTCAGCCCAGAAAATATTCCAAACGACGATATTTACTATAATCAACCAAAAAAAAATTATCTATCTCTACAGGAAAACCCGCCATATTTATACTGTCAGCCTAAAAATAAAACTTTTGCTATACTATAAAAATATCATGATAGCATGAATTTTACTGTCAGCTCAAAAAATATTAAATTAATTGAAAACAAATTGATTGATGTTCAAGGAATATTCAATAAATAAAAAATTGTTTAAAATTCGGTCACAGGTTGAGGTGAGATTTTACTTTATGTGTTTCATTTCGAATTTTGATTATCGTATTTTTTAAATCATCATAAAGTTCCCAATAGTTGTCCTGTTTGCAATATGCCGTACAATATTGTTGACCATCATTGTCATTAACAAAGGAGTTTACAAAGTATGTTTTCCCGTCCAATGATATTTTTGGAGGAATTTCTTTTAGGGAACCATTGGCTCACTGTAGCTTTGGAGGAAAATAATTATGCAATTTTCTAAATTTTGCATGCCAATTTTTTCAAATAACTGCATATCAATCTGAAGGTAAGGTCTTTTCTCTACACTGTTATTGAAACAAATTAAACAGTTGAACTCTGTGGTTAAACTAGGGCACTCCTCACAAAAGAAATCTGACACAATAGTAATATTACGGCATGCATCATACCTTAATGATTCTTTTATTTCAAACAAGGCTTCGGGTTTCAACTGCTCCAGTTGGTTGGCCGTATGCTCTCCGTTCACAGCACTAACCAATTTAAGAATTGACTGCAATTCGTTAGATTTAATTTTTATTTTTTCGAATCTTACTTGACAAAGACACTGAATAAACGAATCGAATGCAGAAGTGTTTTTGTATTTTTGTAACCTGAGTCAAAAGGTTAAACGTTTTGTACTGTCGTTCGACAGTCAAATACGCCAAACTGCATTTTTCAATCAATTGTAAATAATCCTGTTAAAATTTTGAGAAGTACACTAATTTTAGTCGACCGAATCATATCGAAAATTCAAGGTATTTTGTTACAATTTTCATCCAAAAATGCGCTCTTTGGTATTATTTTACTAAGTAATAGGAAGTTTTGTGATCATAGCAATCATGGAAATTTTTTACCACTGCATTTTGGTGGATGTGCCATTCTCCATATGGCGGAGTCAGAAAGTGATTTTCGTAAAGATCACTACGTGTGTCTGCGTTTCTATCTCGTTCTACAAGTCGAACAAAAGCTTCGAAGCTGGTTAATACCTAGCTTTTGTTCCAAATATTTTAAGACTACAGTATTTATGGCCCAATTCTGAAAATGCCAAAATTCTATAGCTGTAACTTTATAGAAATTGCTTACGTTACAGGGGAAAAGATACAGTGTTCTAAAAAATGATGTTCACAAACTGTAGACTTTTATGCAGTCTTCACGAAACGAGATTATAAATTTGGATTATTTTTTACCAACTTGAATAGTCCCACAAGATTTGCTCAAAAAAATTGTCTACGGCTGACATGCGGGTCATATCGCACATCCTCCAAAAAACTGTCAAAACACAAAAAAACGGTTTTGAGATAAATGCATTTTAAATTGCTAGCGCTACTGCGATGCTGAGATTAAAATTCTTTTGTACGTGTGTATGTGACTGAATTCCTCTTAAAGGCTTGACCGATTTTAATGGATGGATGGTTAAGATTCACAATTGGATCCGGTAGGTAGCACTGCGAACGGGTTCTAGGAAACTTGTGTGTGTGTTTGAATGGGTTCCTGGATGGTTTAGATTCTCAATTGGACTCGGTAGGTGGCACTGCGATCGGGATCTAGGAAATTTTGTTTTTTGACGATTTTTTTTTGTATTCTGTTTTAGATTTTTCGCATATCAGAACCCAAAATTTCACCAACTTTCCTCCCCCCACCACCCTCAATCTCTATATATATAATTCTTCCGTACATCTGCATGTGACTGAACTCCTCCTAAACGGCTGAACCGATTTTAATGAAATTTTGTGTGTGTGTTTGAATGGGCTCCTGGATGGTTTAAAGTAACAATTCGACTCGGTAGGTGGTACTGCGATCGGGTTCTGGGAAGTGTTGTTTTTTTAGATTTTTTGCATTTCAGAACATATAACCCCAAAATTTCACCAACTTTCCTCCCCCCACCACCCCCAATCATTATATATATATAATTCTTCCATACGTATGTATGTGACTGAACTCCGTATAAACGGCTTAACCGATTTTAATGAAGTTTTGTGTGCGTGTTTGAATCGGCTTTTCGATGGTTAAGATTCACAATTGGATCCATTAGGGCAGTGCCACCTCGCTCGGATTCTAGGATTTTTTTTTTGTTTTGGCGATAAACCAAAATTGTGTGTATAGCTGATTCGAATTTTTCGCGACCATAAACTCAGTTTTGTTTCCCCCTATAAATAAATGTATCTCTCTCTCTCAATTCGAATTGAGTAATAACATGTAACATGTTAACGGTTTAACCACAAATAAAATATTTTTTAATTATATTTTGCTGTATGTCCCAAATGTGTATAATAATGTATAATCTACCATCTCTGTATCTACCATCTATGCACCAAATGTGTATAATAATGTATAAGCTAATCATGTATAATATCAGCATCAAGCGTCAGCAATTAAAAAAAAATTAAATGCATTTATCTCAAAACTGTTTTTTTTTGTGTTATGACATGCTTTTAGAGAATGTGCGATATGTTTTCTGCTGTTATGTATTTTAAGATGTTTCAATTTCTGCTTTGTTTGCGATAAGTTGGGACTTTATTTTAATTTAATCGAATAAACATATGTCTTAATTTATAACCCTACGATTGTACCTACCAAAATAAAATTTTTAATTCTGTATCTCAGATATTTATTCCTATACTTTAAATTAAATTATTTAAGGCGATAAATTAATAATTTCATTCTACAAATTTCGTAAATAAACAACAACAACAACTATTTAAGCAAAATTGTCGCTCATATTTGATCTATTAGATCCATTCAGGATCGACTGATCGCTTGATCTACTTAATTCAATCAGGATCAACTAAAAATATAATAAAATTGTAAAGGGGACTGGCCAACAAAGGGTACAACCCTCAAAACAAGAATATAATTGTTTTAAGATAAATTACTGGATGATTTGTAAATCAGTTGTAATAAATAAATAAAAAAAAATATTTCATTTTATTTTTGTTATTATGTTGGTAGGACGAATATTATTTGCTCAAAAGATGGAAGTATTACAACTAAACCGAGATTAAACTGGGCGGGACTTAGTTGAATATATAAATTTGATAAAAAGATTAATTGAACATAATCCCTCCTCGTGAAGGCACCATTAGCCGCTTATATTCTATCAAATTCGATGGCGGAACTCAAATATTGACATAATAACTAGCATGATAAATAAAATTTGTTATTTTTGTGTATTATAAAAATATTGAAGTTTATGTAAATTAATTAAGAAATAAGTAAAAATCAGAATGTATTGTATAGTTATCAAACGGCATATTAGTACCGTTGGCGTCATTCTTTTGTATACCTTAAGAACAACATTTTATTTCGATATCGGAGACAAACCATTTGTTTCAACTGTGGCACTATTCTGGTAATTCCCCGGGAATTTGGAAATGGGGAATGAATTTATCTGTAATTTTTATTTAAACATTTTATTTCTGATATTCTGTGGTAAAAAGTTCGTGTTAATTTTTTTGAAAACAAATTTAAATTGGGAATAATTTTCCCTGCCAATTTAGAAATGGAAATTTTTCCCAATTTTTAAATATTTACATCAAACTTTTCTCCTCAGTAGGCCGGAAAAAATATTTGAACCAGTTTCCTATTCCCCGGGAATTACCAGAATAGTGCCACTGTACAAACCTTAAACAAAAAATTTTTATCTAAAAGCTCTAAAACTACAATTGGCATTAGCTTCAATTTTTGTTTGTATGGAGATTCTATTGATAACAACATATACAGTGAGTCACAGTGAAAATGGTCCATACTTAATAAAAAATAAGTTAAAAATTTCTAAAAAAAAACAAATAACGTAAGAGACAAAAATGAATATTTTTAAAAGTTCATTTTATTCTAGCTTTAATAAAATAAAAAAATTATTAATTCAATATCAGTAACAACATTCAGCAAAATAAATTAAAAAATCATATCACAATGAAAACTGTCCATGTTGTTTTACAGTCATAAAATGTATAACAAAAAGATTCTAAGACCACTTCAGTATTTTGTTGGAAACCCTTTCTGCTTAATAACTAGTTTTACGCGGTTTGGAGTAGATCCCATTCCTCCAATAGACCCTTTTTAAATCATTTTTATTGGATATATTATGTTTCCTAATTTCACACTCCAATTTATGTCATAAATTTTCAATTATATTTAAATCAGGCGATTATGGTGGTGTTTTGATTATTCTAGGGCAAATATACAACAGCCATTCTTAACAGAAACCTATCGTCAACTAATACATTTGCATTAAAGTATAGGAGAGCATAAAAACCAAATAAGAGAACAAAACAAAATTTTGAAAAAGTACCGTTATCTGAGAAATTTTTGTTAGGTGGACTATTTTCATTGTGAGAATAAATTTTATCTTTTTTTGTTCATACCTTAATTGTAGTTGCTATTGCTATTAAATTCACAGCAGTTTTTTAAACAGAAATATAATAAGCTTTTATACAAATATATTTTAGAAATTTTTCACGAAATTTTGCTTTATTGAGAGTGGACTATTTTCGCTGTGATTCACTGTATATGCGAAACCCGTCGCAGAAAATGAGAATTTTATCAAAGTATTGAGCCATTCCACACGGGTTGTCTAAGAAGCGCTTTCATCTTCGTTTCTTTCCCCTGTTACCTATGAGATCGGTTTTAATTGCGACTCATTTTTCAACAAAAAATTTTTCAGGGAAGCTGCTTTAGCAAAAATAAAAATGAAATAAAAAAAAAATTAAGGCCACTTTTCAGACGTAGATTTTAGTTTAAATTTTATTTTCGAGAGAGCAGAATAAAACAATACAAAAAAAATGTTGTGTTTAAATTTAAAATACGGTTTTAAATTAGTAATGAAAATCTATGCTATTCCGGCTTATTTTGAAACGTGTAGTAGATTTCATTAGACAACCCGTGTGGAACGGCTGATTCGCTAACGAAATCTTCATATGTTACTTTACGAAATCTTACATTTATAGAGCCGTTACATTTAGTACATATCGTAAATGTCACAGATACAGAGCTTACATACAGTTTGTGAATTAGGCCATTAAAAATGTGTGTTTACCCTGTTGACCAACGTCAGCATAAGAAAACCGATTAAGAACAGAAAAAAATGTATCGGAAGTTTTTTCGTATTTAAAAAAAAATAATTTTGGTTTTGGATTAAAGGGACGAAGGTGCAAGAAAAAATTTGGTAAAATGTGTTTGGGAAAATTTCGAACCAAATTTAATAAAACTTCCCGAAACAAGTGATAGTGTTCCATATAAGAATTCCGTTTTTGTATATACTTCTACTTCTAGTACTTCACCAGAACCCTTAAAATGTTATATAGTTGCGGATTATCAATCTCTATTCAGTGGACGGTAACAATGCAAATTAATATGATAAAGTCACCTTTGCACGTGAACCGAACGAACTGAATATTATTAAACTATTAAATATAAAAACATCTGGCAAATATTTAAAATACATAAATTTGAAAATGTCGTGACAGAAAAAATTCTTAACATAAAAATTTAAATTACAAAATGTTACGTATAATTTGTTAGGATACCAGAGTGATATATTATTATTATTAATAATATTCTACCTCTAGCTAAGATTATTTTTCAAGGATAAGGACACAGATCATATTTTATTATTTTCTAACAAACAAACAAATAAAATGAAAAATTGTATCCAACGTCTATTTTGCATAATTCACTGTTCTTCTTTATTATGTATACTCGTATACATACACGGATAACCCATTGTTATTTAAAATATTCAACAAAAATGTGACCTTAAATTTATTAATTTTATGACGGGTATATTGTACATATATGCATACCAAACAGATTGTTAAATCGGTATCAAATTTTTGTTAAATGCAATGTTAAGTTTTATTGCAAATTAATTTGCACCGCCCAACTCTGAAAATATTAAACGACTCACTTGTCTCAATAAAGCTAAGAGATATCCATCCTAAAATTTATTTTTGCCTATGTCACTACTGGACTTTACGAATAAAATCTTGTTCCAATACAAATATGTTCAATATACACACATATAGCTTTGGTAGACTGATACTGTTATCATTTTGTCCTTTAATAAAAAAATAAATAAAAATAATGAAAGATTCTTAACCCGAAATTCTCATTCCTCATGTAAACGAAAACTTTATTGAATACATACGAGTACATAACATACATAAGAACCGGACCTTAATTTATTGATTTATTTGAAATATTATGAATAAACACAATGTTACAAAAAATTGTGTTTGATATGTATTTTCCAGACAAAAGGATGCCTGGAATGCATAAATTCATTTTTTGCTCCTAATTTAGCAGTAATGATTTTCTTCTATGTCAAAGAATTTGACAAACCTAATGCGAATATTTACATGATTAAATTTTCAAAAGATACGAGATCAATATAGTTTCCTCAACAATATAAACTTATATGTTTGGTCTCTTAATTTTTGGTCCATAAAAAATGTCGGGAAGAGTTGATAAATATATCAAAAAATTTGGTCCCTTATCTAGTTTAAAGTTAAGTGGCATTCCACTAAAATTCAATAATCTTAAAGATTAACAAAATTCTTTATTATCATTTAAGAAGGAAACTAAGAGAGTATCAAAAAAGTAATCGCAAGAGGCAATAAATACCAGAATAATATTTTTGGAAAATTTCCAAATAAATACCATTCGTTCCCCAATCTTAAAGATTATGCAAATAAAATTCTACAAAAAAAATTGAGTGACACAGTTTTTTTCCTGTTAGATTTTTTTTTAATTCATGACATCTAAAGTATACGAGAATAAGCACTTAAGCGTTGACGTATCAGCACTTCACAAAATAAATAAATACAAAATTGGGAAATGTACATTACTCAATTGTATATTACGATAAAAATAACACACAAGATCAGTCAAAAACAGAATTTCCAGAGGTATAAAATAAAATAAATTTCAATATTAATACGTAAAGAATAATACAAGGTTAAGGACACTGGACAAAATTAAAAGGGGACAGGAGTAATTTAAACCACAAATGTTTTATGTTTTATATTTATTGGAAATAATACTGCCTAATAGACCTAATCAAAATTCACCCTACGAGATATTAAAATTCTTAATTTTCTAAATTTATAATAATAACTAAATTACTTACACAAACATTCACAATGAATTACCTATGCATTAAGTATATAAAATGTATACGTAAATAAAAAAAATTATGTTTTCCTTTTAATTAACTTTTACCCCCATATCCAATCTTTATATTTTCTTGTTTTTACATACACTGCGGTTCACTTGATTAGACCCATTTGCAATTTTACTTTTAAATGTAAATTTTACTGTAATTTCTCGTGGAACCAAGAATACCCCTTAACCTGCCTGCCATCAAAAATATGTGGATAACGAAAAAGAATCATGTCAAAAATTTAATTTTGTATGAATTTCGGACCAAAATTCACATTTGTGCATTCCACTTAAATCGTTTTCGTCCAAAAAATACCATTAAAGTTCCAAAAAATAACACTATAACTAATAATTAATATGTTATATAATTTATATGATATCAAATTATAATGTTATTTCAAAAATAATTGCGATTTACTTAAGATCCGTTAAAATCTGGAAGACATTACAACCTGTCATTTTTTACACACACATTTGTGTGGGTTAGACTTAATTAGAAGCAAAATAATTTTTTGACTGGCAGGAAAAGGGATATATTTTTATTGAGAAGAGAGAGAAATTCAGTAAAACAGTAATTGAATAAAAAATTAAACATAGCAATCTAACTGCACTTTCCCTTGTTTTTTTAGAATATATTTTATACTAAACGCATTTTATCGGTTCACGTGAATAGACGCATTATAAAATTTAAATATTTATGAGTAAATTTCGGTGTAGGTTGCTAATCATTTGTTCAAGATTTTTAAAATAAATATTAAAAACAAGTATTAAAATGGATAAAAATAATATTTTGAATACGTCAGAAAGGACAAAAATCGATGCCTATCACTTGGAGGGATTTTCCAACAGCGATATAGCTCGTGAAATCGAGCGTAGTGATCACGCTGTGCGAAATTATTTAAAATACATATTTAAGCAACTAGGCATCCGGGATTATTGCCAGCAAACTAACTGTTCGTAGAGCAATATTAAGTGTTCGTTTTCAAAATTCACAAAATTGGAAAAAATGCCACTAAACCCTGTAAACAAAGGACCCCAAAGCAACAAAGTTTGGAATTTGCTGAGCAGCAAAGGATTTGGGATATGCATCCGCAAACAATAATTATTGTTTCCATGACATTCGAAAAGAAGAACAATTTTTGACTCTCCATCATGCCAGAAAAGGTGGAGTAATGGTATGGGGTGAAATTTTAAACTGGGGCGCTATTAAATTGAATTTTGTTTCCAATAAAATTTCTGAATTTTCATATAAGGAAAATCTGCAATCAGTTTTTCCAGAAATTCAAGAGCTATTTGGGCCTCTTCAGTAGATTTTTCAACAGTACAATGCGCCCATATATAAATGCCTATGCTGTAAAATCGTGCGAAAATTGCGAGTCAATACGTTGAGTTATTACCATGACCACCTTATTCCTCTGATTTAAATATTATCGAAAACGTTTAGGGCTGGCTCACTTGCAAAGTTTATGAAGGGAAATTACTGAAAAATTTACATTTAAAAGTGGCTGCGCCCCACGTTGCCTATTGTCATAAACCACTTTTCCTGATTAATGAAAATTAAAATTACATTAAATTAAATTACGCCTTAATCACGGCTATATATATGTATCTATCAAGGATTCAAACCATGCCATTGTTAATTTTGTATAACAGATTAGAACTATAATATTTTTCAAATAATTGTGAATACTCCATAATGGTAAATTTAATTCTTACCACAATTATGTACCATAATTTGTTCATGTATGTGTCGCTTATGTCAACCTGAAAATGTAAAAATAATTTTTGTATTGTAATAAAAGAGCAGTCTAAGTCGAATTGGTGCGGTGATTAGTCTTATAAAAATAATTTATTCGTCAAAATAAAAAATCATAAACAATTTACAACAAGTTTTATTGGTACAATTCAACTGAAGTGGGTTCCTTCCCTTCAGCGGTTTTTCAAAAAGTAAAATTGCAAGTGCGTCTAATCAAGTGAACCGCAGTGTACATAAAAATACAAACAATGAGATTTATCTAGCGATAGCACAGTTGCTATCACAATGCTTTCGTCACCACGGCAAATAAATTAAGTTATCCCAAATTATTTTATCTTAACAGCGCACCTAGTATAACACCAGCACAATATTATGTACCTTAATCATCTTCTGATCTATATTGATAGAACTTGAATCGTTTGGTGGTAAGTAGTCAAGAGCACTTCGACGAAAATATTATTTTTTTATTTCTTCATATATTCATCCATCGTTACCTTCTATTTTGGTCAAATATTGATTAAATCCTCTCAATGAGTATGTTTTTTTTTTGGAGAGATGGGGGGATGTATGGATGAAAGAAATGAAAACAACTTTTATTGACGTTAACTGGTTTGGATTCAAAATATGTTCTGTACAAAACATTTCTATGGTGTGTACTTAAAAAATGAAAAAAATGTAAAATAAAATTTAATGTTATCACATGTGGCATGTGGTATATGGCCAACTTACTGAACCATTTTAAATACATTTTAAATACATATTTCTTAAATAAGATTGACGAGTTTGAGTTTCCCTTTGTCCAAATCTAGCTTACCTTTCAGATTGCGTTTGAACGGAAAATTTGATTCAGATCGGTGAAGAAAATATTGTATAGGTGGTATCTTTGTGCTAGTCCTAATGACCCTTACCAAAATTGAACTATTACCTTGAGCAGAAAGATTAGGATAGTGTAACAAATTTGGTAATTATTAACTTAAAAGATGAAAACTTGGAGACAAAAACTTTTCATTTTAAAATAAAGGTAGAAGAGTGCGTTTTGTGGCTGACCTGAGCCATAGAGGAATTTTATTATTTTTTCTGTTTATTTTGATTTGAAATATTAATTTCGATTTGTTTTTGATTTTAAAGTTTTAACGCTTGCGTAGCGTCTACAGCCATAGAGAAATTGGACACGCATTGTAGAGCAATGTTATAGGTTTAGAAATGAATGTAATTGAAATACCATATAAAAATAAGTTTACCATAGATTTCTCTTCCTTAACAATTGTATTTTTTTGTTTTATTCCCCGTCCTAATACGCTCTCTAAAGTAAATTTGGAAACTACTCAAATCAGAATATCCAGATTACACACACACACAATACATTCTTCTAATTTGTAATTTAAATTTCTATGTGTGTCAAACATGTTTATAATTTTTCTTCTTTTTATTTTTTTGTATTTTGTGTTTTTTTTCATTTTATCTTTTTCTTTCATAACGGGTGATTTTTTTGTGGTTAGGATTTTCATGCATTAGTATTTGACAGATCACGCGGGATTTCAGACAAGGTGTCAAAGAGAAAGATGCTCAGTATGCTTTGACATTTCATGAACTGAAGCCGAACGATCTGCCACAACGTCGAATTTTCAGTGAATGGGCCCTAGAAAAGTTGGCAGAAAATCCGCTTTTTTATCGACAAATTTTGTTCAGCGATGAGGCTCATTTCTGGTTGAATGGCTACGTAAATAAGCAAAATTGCCGCATTTGGAGTGAAGAGCAACCAGAAGCCGTTCAAGAACTGCCCATGCATCCCGAAAAATGCACTGTTTGGTGTGGTTTGTACGCTGGTGGAATCATTGGACCGTATTTTTTCAAAGATGCTGTTGGACGCAACGTTACGGTGAATGGCGATCGCTATCGTTCGATGCTAACAAACTTTTTGTTGCCAAAAATGGAAGAACTGAACTTAGTTGACATGTGGTTTCAACAAGATGGCGCTACATGCCACACAGCTCGCGATTCTATGGCCATTTTGAGGGAAAACTTCGGAGAACAATTCATCTCAAGAAATGGCCCGGTAAGTTGGCCACCAAGATCATGCGATTTGACGCCTTTAGACTATTTTTTGTGGGGCTACGTCAAGTCTAAAGTCTACAGAAATAAGCCAGCAACTATTCCAGTTTTGGAAGACAACATTTCCGAAGAAATTCGGGCTATTCCGGCCGAAATGCTCGAAAAAGTTGCCCAAAATTGGACTTTCCGAATGGACCACCTAAGACGCAGCCGCGGTCAACATTTAAATGAAATTATCTTCAAAAAGTAAATGTCATGGACCAATCTAACGTTTCAAATAAAAAACCGATGAGATTTTGCAAATTTTATGCGTTTTTTTTTAAAAAAAAGTTCTCAAGCTCTTAAAAAATCACCCGTTATAAGCGAAAAAGATACACAAATCACAAATACACCAATAAATAAATATTTTTGTGTAATTATTGATGAAGCAAATCGATTTGCGTAAGGAAAAACATAATGACTGATCGTGTTAAACGAATGAAATGGAACAGTTTGATTTATTCAACATGATTTGAAATTAAATTATTTAAATAATACATAATTAAATTTAATAAAATCAGTCAAAGACTAATGTGCATATCTATCCAGACTACGGTAACTTGAATCCGCTAACTTCTTCGATTCTTTCCTCTTTACCTATAAAATAAATAAATTTTATAGATAAAGGGGAAAGAAACGAAGAAGTTACCGGATACAAGTTACTCTAGTATTGATATGCACAATCAACATACTTGGTTTAACGTGTAATATACCACATTAGATTTGTAAGAAGAATCCCACTGCCTGCAAATTAAATTTTGATAGATCAAAATCAAATTCAATTTATAAAGCATGGTAGAATTAGATTACTAAAATGGAGTTTGGATAAAATTATATATCCTAAATTTAAGACTGTAAAGTATTCTGGAAATTGTTTAAATTTATTTATGGAGCATAACATAATACAGTGCTGCGAAAAAATTGGGCAAACATATTTTATTGCAAATTGGAGTGTTTTTTTCCTAAAATTACAAAACTTTTGAAAGCAATTTGCTTATTGTTTCATTTTAAATACAAGTATGACGTAATTTTTTGAAAAAAAAAAATTACCTGCAAACCCCGAAAAATGGCAAAATATTCAAAATATGTTGATTGTTAAAGTAATAGAATAAATTACACACCTATTTTTTCTTTTTTCTTTGTTTTTTTTTTTGATTTATAGAAGTTCTATCTTTAATATTGATATTTTGTTGGATCGCTATTTGCTTTTATTACAGCGATTCACCTCCGATTCATTGAATTTGATAAATTTTTCAAAGTCGTAGGAAGTATGGATTCCCAAATCGTCATCAATAAACCTTGACGCGATTCTGGGCGCTTTCTTGCTACTTCTAGCTTCATTATAGCCCAAATATTTAGAATGGGATTTAAGTCTGGACTATACGGAGGCCAGCTCAACACATCGATATTTGTTTCTTCGAAGTACTTTTTTACCTTTAAATGAAGAGATAAGAACAAAAAAACAAGTTTTTAAAAAATTATTTATGTTTATCTGAAAGCCAATTTTTCTATCTACAATTCAAAATTAATAATTCACAACTTTGGCGGTATGGCACGGAGCGTTGTCCTATTGAAAAATAAATTTGCAAGTCTCGCCAAAAAGCTTTAACACAGAAGTCTCAAATTCGTTGTATTGGACCTGCAGATAAACAGCTGCTGTAATGCTGGAACTAAGGAAGCACAATCGACCGGTTTCATTTCCAGAAAAGCATCCTCAGACCATAACTCCTTCATTTTTCGGTGGAAGTCTTAAAAGACATTCGTTGCTAAGCCTCTCATCCAGTTTTCTTCTTACGAGAATTCTTCCATCTCCAATATGCAGCTTGAATTTTGATTCATCAGAGAAAATCACATCACTCTTCATCTCTGGAGTCCAAGAAACATGCTCCTGGGCCCATAGAAAACGTTTTTTTACAACTACTAATGTGAACTTGTGAACTCAGGCTTTTGGGCTGGTTTAAGTGCCCTTAAACCAGCTTTAACAGGTCTTTTTCTCACTAAGCTGGCTAAAATTTGTTTTCCCGTTGCTCGCTCAACATCCCGCCTTATCTCCGATGAAGTTTTAAAATAGTTCCGACGACACTGTATTCCACGCGAGAGTACTTGACCTTGTTTTGGACCAATTTTTTTGCACATCAGTTGCGCGTTGTACCGGTGTTATAAAAACAAAAGGCGGTCCAACAAAATATCAATATTAAAGATAGAACTTCTATAAATCAATAAAAAACAAAAAAAAAATAAAAAATAGTTGTTTAATTTATTCCATTACTTTAACTCCAATCAACGTATTTTGAATATTTTGCCATTTTCGGGTTTATGCTCCTAAATTGCAGGTAGTTTTTTTTTCAAAAAATCACGTCATACATGTATATAAAATGAAACAATAAGCTAATTGCTTTCAAAAGTTTTGTAATTTTAGGAAAAAAATACTCCAATTTGCAATAAAATATGTTTGCCCAATTTCTTTCCCACCACTGTATGTCTTTGGAACTGTGGTCATTGATAAACTGAGTATGAAAAATTGGTTGTTTGAAAGATAATATTAGGAATCCCATCAAAATCGATATCAAAAGTGGTTCACTACGGTGCGCGTTGTCTTTAGGTGAGAATAATTTTAAACCAAATTGAGTACATTTAACGGATAGTCATCAAATTTCTGCATAGTCGTAACTGAGATAAATTGCAATACCGGTTATTTCAGGAACTGAATAATTTATTTTACGCAGTTAACTTATAAAAAGAATTTGCCATTCTAATTTTTTAATTTAATTCTTCCTTAATCTAATTTACGTTTAAAGGTTGGAAAGTAGGCTTGCGCCATAAATGGCCAATGTACATATCTGAGTGACAATTAAAAATCCGTTTTTATTAATAATACAACTGAAAAAATTTTTATTTTTATTTTTTTTTTTTTTTGAAATATTAAAAATATAATAGAGTTATTTCCGTTTTTATAGGGGTATCAAATATTCGTAATTTTTGCAATGGCGATGGGTCCCCTATCATGATTAGTGAAATCATCGCCAATTTGATTTAAAAATTTCATAGTGCTAAACATTTTCATAACGTTGGCCGCGATTTTACTCAACATGTGCTCAACTTATCACTAATACTAAATGCTAGAAAAATGCACCACCATAGATTTCATTAACCGGTATAGTATTGTCAAAACAATTGGACAACAGACTTTGATTCTATCAGCCACTGAAAAGCACAAAAAAGCATGCATTCCTTTGGATTCTCAACTGGATTTTGTGTCCCATTCCTTTTCATACAATTGACAAAGACCGAATTTAATAAAGGCTACTATATCAGTACCAATATCATTCACCGTAGCGTGAATTTTTCTAATATGTATTGAGGCATCAAATGTGTTTGTCATCTCACCTGGTCCCCCTCCCCCCTCTTCGCGGATGCTTTGAAAATTGAAATGCGTTTGAAAATGCTTGAAAAGGAAGAATCAATGAAAGATTTGAAGATCAGAGTGGATGAAATCAAAAATTTAGGAAATCTTGGGTCCTTCAGGGGGATAGCCAGATATTTGATTTACCTTGAGGTGAGCTTACAAAGAACTCTGGCAGTTCGAAACCAAACTACCAAAGATCATCAATTTTAGCATTTGGCCAAAGATACAAAGAAAAATAAACAAACTGTGACCGGTTTTTGTCAAATTACGCCTTGCTCGTTGAAAATATTCTACAAATAATTAACTAGGAACATGGGATAAAATTGGCTCATTATTTTGTTAGATTTTTATATTACATCGGGTGTACCAACAAATCGTTATAAGTGAAATACTATGAAAATGGATTTTAAAATTACCAAACCTAATTCAATGTTTGGTTTTATCAGACTACGGCTTAAATAAATAAGGGATCAAATACATTGTTTATATTATTCCTCAGCTAAGAGCGGGAGGAGGAGGTGTTCAAGGTAGAATCAATTTAAAGTTGAGTGGGCATTCCATTCACTTTTTAATCGAATTCAACACTAATATGTTGAAAAGCGAATGAAATTTCAATTCAAACTCACGTATCTATCGAAAATCGAGTTGTTTTTCTCAGTGTGGATATGAGTTGGAGTCAGTTGCAATTCAAAAGAAATCAATGTATTTTATTCGAGTGGAATTCAATCGAATACAGAAGCAAACCAATACAATGTATTGTGGTAAACAATATTTTTCGTTTTGTTCTCTGGCACGTAAATGAGCAACGATGATGGTTTGCCAACTCTCGAACACGCGACGTACAACTAAACATAAGAAAAACATGGAAAATCCAGATTTATTCCGCACACTTCCAACGATTGACCTTGGGATTTGTTAATCGGCATAGCAAACGGGGAACTGAATGCGCTTGAAATCGGTCAGAATGTCAGTTGGAATCAGAGGAATTCTCGGAATTAGAACATCATAGCCTCAGAATTTGTCGTTGATGATCGTCGCTTGTTTCTAGGTTCAATCTAAGAAGGTCCAGATTGCGCAGCATGATTATCACAGATCCGACCTTGAACATCAAGTGATGCAGTGGTATTCCTGGCAAATCAAGCGCATTCAAAAACTCGGTCGGATAGTTGGTTGCCTCGTCTTGATTGGCCACGCAGCCAACGCATTTATAACAATGCATTTCCCCAGTGATTAAGATTTGGATCAAGTAATTCAGACTGTCTACATCTTTGTTCTTCGCTGCCAAAATCGCTCGTTCGCTGAGCCAGTCGTGATTCATATAATTTTGGCGGATGTCTGGAAACACTTTCGTGATAAGCTCTTCCATGGACGTTATATGAACACGTAAAAATCAATCCTGTAAAAATATCAACAGGAATTTGGCCATTGCCAAGCGCAAACAGTTGTTTGGAAAAATCAGCAGTTGATGAGTCGTTCTGTAATGCGACTCTGATGTTCGTGGTCAACTGAAACTTCTTCTCGTAGCCCCATAATTTCACACATGCGTTGAAAGTTCAGACCATGCGTTGAGTTCATCTGCAGCTATTTATTTCGGAATGACAGGTAGCGTTTGACGAAAGTCGCCGGCAAGCAGAATCATCGCTCAACCAAAATGTCTTAGGTCACTTCGTAAATCCTTCATCGTTCGATTGAACGCTTCCGATGATCGTTTATGTGCCATTGCGCACTCGTCCCAGATGATGATTTTGCATATTGCAAGAATGCAAAATCATCACCATGGTCACTGCTAAGTTCTTGAGAATTCAGCACACTGGCATGCCATTCGTGTGGATATTCATCGGCAATTTCAATGCAGAGTGTGCCGTTCGGCCGCCATCCAGCAATGTGGCTGCAATTCTAGATGAGATGCAACAGCTAACGCTATTTGATATCTCGAGCGAATTGTGGCCCAAAGCCATTAAATAAGAAAGGTTTTATCTGTTCTGCCGGGAGCATCGAAGAATAATATTCCGCCGTTTTCTTCGTCAACTGCCTTCATCAATGCGTCGTACACGTTATTTTACTGCACATTCAAAAGCGGGACATTCGTTTGTACTATTAGGTTCGCTGGATCTCGATCTTACACTTGCTCTCGTTGCAATTCACGATCAAATGCATCGTGCATCGAACTAATTGGTGCTGGTATGGTCAATTTCGACAAATAGCACATAAGCACGCACATGTCTTCGATCAAGATCAAAGCTTTGTTGCGTATCTCGTCGTTCATTTCAAGCTCATAATTCGATGTTGCAGTGCGAACTCGATGCAAAATGTCGTACGAAATAGATACGTAGTCCATTCTCCAAGTGCACCGACAAACGTTGAACAATGGGATGACGTTCGTGTATTGCAAATGAGAAAATACGACAAATCGCCTCATTGCAACTGACATAACACCCAATTGAAATCTTGAAACTTTGTCATTTGCATCCAGAGCAGCAATGCCGAACACTTATAGGTAGCTACCTTCGTTCATCTACTTGTAGACATATTTAATGGACTTAATGCAGTGTGTTGCAAATGCTTTCGATAGAAGTTTGCAATATGGAACGATCCAGCGATTATTTTTCGATTTTCCGAATTTCCCAACTTTTACGGTGGATGTTCCCAAAATTATTTTTCTTAAGAACCATCTCCTGGCAATTGCAAACAGAACAAAAAAATATTGAATCTAATCGGTTCAGCCGTTCTCAACTGCAAAACATCATTTTTCGATTTTACGACTTTTCCAATGGGTTTCCCAAAATTTTCTTTCATAGGAACCATCTCCTGGCAATTGCGAACACAACAAAAACGATTAAGCCATATCGGTAAAGCTGTTCTCATCTGATAAGCGTTTATACATTTATACATCTTTTACACCATTTTTATATCCCTTTTTCAACCAAAAAAAATGGCTCAATTAAAGTGCAAACCACACCAGTGTGTGAGTAATACATCATAGTATGTAATGGCGTTTTTGATAAAAAAATTTCACTTGTTTTGAAATACAACCAACACAATTGTGTGTATAGTTATAGTGTTTTTTTCGAACGAAAATAAATTTGAAAGGAATACACAAATATGTAAGTTGGTTCAAAGCACATACAAAAATAAATTTTTGACATGGTACTTTTGCCGTCCCCACACAATTGTGTTAGTAAAACACAAAAGGGATATATATAGATAGATAGATTGGATAAAAAATAACCCTTTGCGGTCATATTAAGTTTATACGTGGGTGTCGTGCTGGTCGGAATTAATTTTCGTTGAACGAACAGTAATAAAAAATAAAATTTATTAATTCTTTTTAATTTGGTTTTCTTTCGCATTTATTTTTCTCATGTATGGAAAATTCCACGAGAAACTAATAAGTGTTTTCCTTAATTTTGTTTAAACGTATAGATAGAGAAATAATGCGACCAAAATTTTTCTTCTGGAAAATGAAAGAGATATGACATTGACTTTTTGCACAAGAGCGAAGGGAAAAGAAAAATTTCCCAACAAAATTTTGAAGAAGATTTTTGAGCCACTACACCGCCAAAACCACTATAAAATGTTGCAATACAAATAAATGTTGCCATAAAATATATTCGATCCCAACATTTTTATGGCAACAATTTTAAAATTAACAAAAAAAGTTATTTCGAAAATTTATAAATTATAAATGTTGAGAATTCATAATAAAAACAGGCGCCATAGATAAAACTGTAAATTTCGCATTTGTATTACTTAAAAATAAATTAATAATAATGCTATAAAAAATTATGGCATTACTATATATATATTTCTTTCTTTCTCGCACTAAATATTTTTATATAGCAGATGCTTTCTTATTTGCATACAACAATTTGTAGAACAAAAAAATTTCTACATGTAAATGCCCCAAACGAGAAACAAAATTGTATTGCCGAAAACGAAACGAAACGAACGAATTGAATACATATACCCAGTAGTACAAATCAGCGCACAAAGAGCGCATAAACAGCATATAATTAGAGCGCTCAATTTTTACTTCAAATTGATGCACCTAATTCCATGCTATTCGTATTGTTGTCGACCAAAAACTCGGCTTTGTTTCCCCTTAAAATTAATTTATCTCTCTTTCATTTCGATTTGAGTATAATATGTAACTTAAGGGCCAACTATAGATAGAATAAAAAAAATAACAGAAAAACGTAAGAAACGAAGACAAAAAAATATTATTCCAATTTGACTTTTCGGCTATAGATTACTTAAAATATTAAGTTCATTCTTATATTTCATGTAATATTTTTTTAATGTATTTGCTAAAATATTGAGTGAAACTACAATAGTTTTGAGTATAAACGAATTATATCTCAACAAATATATGTTTAAAACTATAAAAATTATTTATATGCGGTTTAAATTACCGCAATTCGATAAATTATTTTTTTAGGTCTGCTTTAAAAAAATACAATTATACAGTGTAGTGAAAATTATTTTTGATTTTATATTCATATTAGTATATGTGTACATGGATATTTTATAAATAGGAAACATAAAATACACCAATTATTCCAAATTCCCATATATAAATTAATAAAAATGCATATTACTTGTAACGCACATGTTTTGTTGTTGTAATTGTTAATTTTTTTATTCTTGCACGAAAATTTTCGCTCTGCTATTCTTTTTACGTGACAGCAAAATTAAAACGCAATTTCTCTTAAACTTTTTATTTTTGTTATTCTGAGTATGGTCGTATACATTATAATCCTATCTCTCGCTCTCTTACGTTATTTTTTTTATTTTTTTTATTCTATCTATAGTTCCCACTTTAACCGCTGGTTTACCAGAAAATAATATTTTTTTAATGTATTTTGTTGTATCAAAACCAAACACAATCATATATTATTGTGTTTGGTTTTGGTTGTATTTACCAAATGTGTATTGTCATTCAGATACAACTACACATTTTTTTAATTTTGTATACTTACTTTATATGTTATCCATGTATTTCCATTTCAATCTGAAAAACATTTACAAACATCGTCATACGTATGCATTGAATATGTTTCAACAACGCACATCTATTACCTTCCGCGGAAATATGGAGACTGATAGAAACTAAATAACAAGTTTTGAAAAGAAATTGATAAACAAGAGATTAGGTGGGGTAAAAATGCAGAGCATAGAAGAAACCGAAGTAAATTTATTTGTTTTCTCGCTTCGACGTGTGCAAATGTTTCCATCTATTTCATTCTGCTATCAGCGTTTGTTTGCTGGGTAAAATCATAGTAAACCAATTATATAGAAGAAACGAAACGAAAACGGACGGAGAAATTGATTCAATTCAATTTGCTTTCGTTTCGTCTTCTCGGTTATACACTATCGGTTATGTTTTTGTTATCCTTACTAGCACTTACGTCAAATTGTCAAAATATTTACGTATGTCCCAATATGCAATGCCGACGGAATTCCATTTACATTCGCGTCCTAAAACCACACTGCTTCTATGGAAAGAACCATGTGTATCACGCGGAAATTCGTACTCCCCGCCAAAGAAAAGTATCACAAAAATTCCGGTGTCGGTGTGAATCCCAACTAAAAAGAGAAAAAAATCACAGAAACAAAAGGTACGTGTTTGTATATATTTTCCAATTGGAATAAATAATAATTCTTATCCGAAATAAAACAAAATTTTCCATTTATAATAAAATAAATAATAATATTTTATTCACATTATTTTTTATTTGTGTACAAAAAAAACATAGAAAATTTAATATTTAAATTTCATAAATTGAGTTTTGTATTGCATCCGCCACGTTGTATTGCATCCGCCAGCATATTGAGATCTTGAAAAAAAAATCATTGAAAATTTACTACGTAAATGTACTTCGCGACGACGGCATTGTGAGACAGATCTCTATTACCTTTTTAGTCCAAATTTGCACATCGCGATCACTAAATAAGTTAATAATTATTATTATATATTTAAATTTAAAATTATTTACTTTAACAAATCGAAAAACATTATAATGAAACACAACACTTTAAAGTAAACAAACTAATTATGTAGTGCAACCGTGCACGTCGACTTGTCAGAAGAAACTGAAAATAAAAGATACAATCGAAACTTATAAAACGAAAATAATATTACCGCGAAATAGAAAGAGAAAAACAATTATTTTTCTCCAAAATTAAAATTTTTGTGTCTTTGATATTTTGTAGTACGGAGTTTTGTACGACATTTGAGCAGTTTTTTCCACACAGTGGAAAAATTGCATACTGGGGTGACGCTGGCCCAAAAACCACCTCGAAAGCGCCTTTTCAATTTAGGTGCGTTTCTCCACTAAATCCATTAAAAGACTTTTCTGCCCGAAAAATTAAAAAATATATAAAGAAAATCAAATTCCATCCCGAAAAAAATAAAAACAGTCTCACGTTCACGTACACAAAATAAAATTTAAGTTGAAAATCTATTACAAGAAGAAATTTACCACACTTAAAATTAAGAAATTTAAAAACAAAATCTTTCAAATAAAATAGGTTGGAAATTTTTCAACGACCTTAATGTTTCGGTTCACAGAGTTTGGCAGATATAGCGGTATATGACTAATTATTGCACCGACCATCAGCATTAAGCACACAAATGCTCAATACGTTACAGCGGGGATAAGGGGCCTCTCCAGCTAATTTATTATTCAGTAATTAAATCAGCTGGGGAGGCCCCTTATCCCCGCTTTAACCTAATGAGCAGCGGTGTGCTTAAATCCGATGGCCAGTGCATTAATTGAGAACATACCGTTATATCTGCCAAACTCTGTGGACGGAGAAATTTTTGGTGATATATGAGCAAAATTCCGATTTTAAGATGCGAATATTAAATCAGTCTCTTAATGAATTTAGTGGAGAAACGCACCTAAATTAAAAAGGCGTTTTCGGGTTGGTTTTCGGACCAGCTTCACATACGTAAAATATTTTATATTTTGTATAAGTTTATATATTTTGTATATTTCTATTTAGTTCGCCATATATAAAATGGATTTTCGAAGCTAGTTTTCATACACACGAGAAGTAAACTTCAAATAATATAAAATTAAAAACAAATATGAAAATGTCAAACCCGTTACACCAATTCGTCTATATAACCATATTTTTTTCGTCTTTCGTTTCGTTTCCATTAAGGTCAGGGCACATAGTTTTCGTTCCGTTCCGATTCGTTTCGTTTTCAATAAGTTTTTTTAAATTCACACGCACATAGCGTTCGTTTTCGTTTTGAGTTGTTTTTGTGTTATTTGATGAATCGAGCTTTTTAATTTCTCACAATATTGTTTCAATTCAATCAATTATTTATAATATCATATCAATTGATTTAATAATGAGTGAAGATTTACACATTGATTAAAAGCGATACCATAAACGCCAAAATAAATAATTTGAGGTTATTGTTTAAGTTTTTTATTGAAACTTGATCAACTGTTTCGATTCGGTTCCGCCTTAAACTTAACATTGTGAGCATGTTTTCGGTTTTCCATACATTTTGACATATTCAACTTAAAGGTCGGAACGGAACGAAATCTATAAGCCTCGACCTTTATAGGTTATTATTTCTGTCGTACATAGAACAGCAAACAGAAGGAAGGTGTTGCACATATTTATTGCTGTTTTCTTTTAATTAAATTTTAATATAATATTAGATCAGCATGGTTCTTTGCTGTGGTGGCTGAGAGCAGACATACGACTGGAACGGTAAAAAAGCGTTGGTGGCCGAGATTTTTGTTATTTTCCATTTTATTTTTCGTAAACCACAACTGTATTGAGACAAACAAAGCAAAAACAGAATCATCCAAATCGTTCGAGCCATCCTCGAGTTTTTGCGAGACTAACGCACGGCAATTGATTTTTATATAGATAGGTAGATAGCTAGAGATAATAAATAGATAAAATAAATAGATTGGATAAAACACAAAATATGTACTATATTTTGCATGCAGCCTCCGGTGGGATTCGAACGCAGTACCTCCTAAGTCAAGCGCCAAAGCTTAAACCACTGCGCCACCTGTCTCATAAAAAATATACATACAAAATTCATATAAAAAAGGTTTTTTATTCGATTTTCTGGATTTTCCAACTTTTCCGGCTTATTTTTTCAAAAGAACCATCTCCTGGCAATTGGGAACACAGCAAAAAAAGATTGAGTCTAATCGGTTCAGTCGTTCTGATGCGCGCTCATACATTTTTACACCATTTTTAATTTATTAATAAAAAGAATATAAATTATTTTTTGCTTGATATAATGCACCGCTTCCCATTTTTAAAATCATCAAAATCTGGTATTAAATTTTGGCTTGATGTAATTTTTAATATCGAAGCTAAATGTTCTTCAGTTAATCTGGTTCGCTGCGCAGTTTTGTTCATCTTCATTTGTGAAACAAGCTGTTCACAAATATTTGTGCTACCAAACATGGATAATATGCGTATTACAAAATATCGAATTCCTGGAAAACGATCTGCAGGTAAGAACCCGTAAAATTGTGGAATACCAATTTCCTTATATTTCTGTTTCAATAAGGTGTTGTATCGTAGTTCTATAAACTCCATTTGCAAATTTTCATCAAAATTTTCAATGTCAACCGACATCGGAAAAATATTTAAATGAGACTCGGTACTTTGAAAATCCGAAAACCTCTTTTCGAAATCTTCCAACATTTTTAGTTGTTTCTCATATTTTTCAAATTTTAATTCTCGATATTTAAGCAAAAGAGTCTTACAACTAGAAAAATTTGATAAATTTTCTTTTTTAATTTGTATTTTCCACAGGGATATCTTTTGTTTGAATGAATTTATTTGGTCATACAATGAAGTTATGAGCATGTTTCTACCCTGTTGGACAATATTGAGTTGACTGAGATGCCCAGTAATGTCAACTGAGAAAGCCAAATCTTGTATCCAATTAACATCTTTCAGCATTCATATTCTTTAATTTCTTAAAAAAAGTACGATTTCTTCCAAAAGTTGTGAAAATCTTTTTAAAACTTTATGACTCGAAAACCCGTTGGTTTTCACTTCAGTAAAATATGGCAAAACTTAGTAATCAGACTCTACATCCTTCAGTAATGACGTAAATTCCCGATGGTTTAATCCGCGTGCTCGAACAAGATTAACAATTTTACCAACTTCCTTAAATACATTCTCAATTTTAATTACTTTTGAACGTAAGACTTGCTGGAGGATAATGCAATGGAAGTGTTACAGATTTCTTACGTTTTGTTTTAACATAAGCTTTTAGTCTATCAATGACACCATGTGTAGCTCCCGTCATAGAAGGAGCCCATCAGTTGCCAAAGATACTACTCTTCAGTTTTTGTCATATTCCTGTCACATCCTCGAAGAAAAACGGCTAACTGTGCTGTATCTGTTAAATCAGTACTCTCATCGATTATAATTGAAAACACTTCAAAATTTAATGCAACTAAGCGAAGTTGGCCTCTTAAATTTGAAGCAATGTCAGTGACTCTATTCGCAACTGTATTTCGGGATAAACTTATGCTTTTAAATTTATTTATCATATCGGGCATAACTTTTCAGCTGCTATTATTAAACATTCGTACTAATAAATTCGCCTTCCGTAAATAATTTTGATTTTTTTGCAATTGCATGCGATAACCGATAAATAGCTTTTACAGAGGCCACTGCAACTGGTTTAGTGAAAATGCTTTATTGTTTACGAAGAATTGCCTTTAATTAGTTTAATTCGAATTGTTTATGAGTATGAAAAATTATTTGGTTGGTTTTGAAACTTTACTTATTTTTTACTTTGATATTTTTTTGTATTTTTGTTAAACAATTTTTTTTTTAATTCTTTAATGAAAACAGTATATAGTTGTGGAAAAATATTGTGGACCGAAAAAAATCATACGGCGGGCCACCTAATTTTACATGCCTAATCTAGACTCTATACATTTTCCAATTTCCATCACAAAAAATAATTATTTGAGATAGAGGAAACGAGTAACGCATCTATAACTAAAATATTTTTATTCAATTCAAAAATTAGTGAATTTTGTTTTTCCTTTCACGAATAGTCACAAAATACAATAATGACATTGGAATTATCAAGTTTTTTACTGAACTCATTTTTATCTCTCGATTTATAAAAAAGAGAAATCTATGGTAAACTTATTTTGCTATGTTATTAATTTAAAAAAAAAAACTTGCATAGTGGACACATCAACTTTTAATTTTAAAATAAAAGTAGATGGGTGCGTTTTGTGGCTGACCTGAGCCATAGGGGAAACTTATTATTTTATCTATTTATTTTGATTTCAAATATTAATTTCGATTTGCTTGAAAAAATTAACATAAAAAATAATAATTTTCCCCTATGGCTCAGGTTAGTCTCAAAACGTAAATTTTATTTATATAATAAAATTTATGAAATAAATCATCAGTTGGTAGCTACCATAGAGACATAGAGCCATAGAGAACAACCAAAGAGATATTTTAAAGTTTAAATGCTTGCGAAACGAAAAATTTGTTAAAAAATTTGGATATTGGACGCGCATTGTAGAGCAATGTTGTAAATTTAAAAATGAATGTAATACTATAAAATTTTAATCACTGGCTTGAGATATACATATAGCAGTTTTTCCAACACAGGATACTTTGGCGAAAGGTCTTTTTTTAACGCTTAAAACTTCACTGGCGGACATCCGTGGGCTATCTTTCATGTCAGTCAGATGCAGGACACTCTGTATAGATTTAAATATCATTAAGGTCCAATCGATCCAGCTACAAAGGACCAGGGCAAAGAATAAATCTAAAATGTGTACAGATTTTTAAATGCACGTTGCAAACACCTAACACGACCGTTCGGTTTTCATCAACTTAAAAATATCAAACAAATCATATTTGAATAGTAATGAGGATGAAAATCGAATAATTTTATTTTTCCAGTATCTTGTAAATCTTTAAGTTCATAAACACCATAAAAATCAACAAACTCATCACGCCAATCAATTTCTTTACCACACAGCAAATAATTTCAATTCTTATGATAACTGAAGTGTTTCCTTTCCAGTATGAGTATTTGTGACTGTTGAATAAATTCAATTTCCCCCCAAAAAAAATGTTGGCGTTAGTTAAGTTCTCCCAAAATTCAAGAGTTCTTGATTTTATTTTCGATTACACTTCGTGTTATTTTTTTATTTATTTATTTAAAATAATTTGAAAATTCTCCATTGTCCAAAACACTTTTCTTACATGTTTATGACATAAAATCTATTGGCTTGGCGATATACCATACTCGTATATACATATCATATTACATGTATGTAGCACCTATGTGGCACAAAAATAAACTTTGAAACTTTTTCTATTTTGTAGCTCGGTTGTTTGTCAAAATTTTATGTTTGCCCTACAATACTCACCAGAATTTGCTTAAGAAAAATCGATATGATATGTTGAAGTAACATTTACGTTTTTTTGACATAACTCTCATGATATGGGAGGTGCTTGCTTATGGAGGAAATATATGTAATATACGTACCTCTATAAACAGGAACATAATGATTATTAATTTCATATCCCGTGAGAGTAGTACATTGAATTGAAATTACTTCCACAAATACGTACATGAATTATATAACCTTATTTTACCCCATGGGAAAGAACCTGAGGTGTATTAGCACTGCATACTAGTATATGGTATAAAACGTATATGGAGTATGTAGAGTAGAGTAGACTGGTGCAGAGTAGGTGTTTATATAAAATATTTGTTTACCTAACGCAAAGAACGAGAAATATGTGGCACATAAATAAAATTTTCGAGTTGCTTTTAACAGCACGGAAAATCTAACAAAAACAAAAAGAATAACAAGAAAATAACCAGGCATCATTACTTTATTTTATTATTTTAAATTTAGTTTACGTTAAATATAATAAAAAATAATTTTTTTAAGTTTCAATCTAAGTAAATAATAATTTATTTAAATACGTTAGGGAAAAGCTCAACAACGATTATATCTCTTTTATTCGTTTTATAAAGATTGGATGTTAAGTTGAATTTTTTTCCATTCACAATGGCAATGGCAATGGAAATGTTGAAAAAAAAAATTCCCAAAAGCAAAAATTTATTGCTATTATTTTACTAACATTCTTTGTTTATTATTTATTTATATTTTTGTCTTCTTGTTTAATTTTCAGTAACAACATCGGAAAAGAAATTCCCCGTTATTGTATTCCTACATGGTGAATCATTCGAATGGAATAGCGGGAACCCGTATGATGGTACAGTGCTGGCCAGCTATAGTGAAACCGTTGTAGTAACATTAAATTATAGACTAGGAATATTAGGATTCTTAAATGCAAATCCAAGTCCACAAATACGGGCACGTGTTGCAAATTATGGCCTTATGGATCAAATGGCTGCACTTCATTGGGTTCAACAAAATATTATCAAATTTGGCGGTGATCCAAATATGGTAACTTTAGCCGGCCATGGAAGTGGAGCCGCTTGCATAAATTTTTTAATGACATCGCCAACAATGGTTCCTGGATTATTTCATCGTGCCATACTGCTGTCGGGCTCCGCTTACTCGTCATGGGCTCTTGTAGAAGATCCCGTTGTATATGCCCTAAAATTAGCGAAAGACTTAAATTGCACAATACCTGAAGATTTAATAAAAAATCACGAAGAAATTGTCGATTGTTTACGAGAGATACCATTAGAAGAATTATTCTTGGTTGATATTCAAGCGCCCAGTTTTTTAAGCGCATTCGGTCCGTCAGTTGACGGGGTCGTTATAAGAACGGGTTTATCAAACCAAGATCCAGATGACCAACCATCAGGAAGGACTACAAAAAGGTCACAAGATGCTTCAGGACGTTATGATTTACTATTCAGCGTTGTAACAGGGGAAGCACTATGGCGCTTTAGTGCGGCCGACATACAAAGTGGCTTTGAAGGCGAGCGACGCGATAAAATATTACGGACTTACGTTCGAAATGCATATTCATACCACTTAAGTGAAATATTTTATACGGTAAGATAAATAAAATTTTAATATGAGTTTTCGTCTCACAAATGTCAATATTATTTGATTAGGTCGTGAACGAATACACTGACTGGGAAAGAACATCACAACATCCGATCAATACTCGAGATGCAGCCGTAGCGGCTTTATCAGATGCTCAATTTGTAGCACCGCTAGTTCATACAGGTGATCTGTTAGCACCACCACCGGCATTGCCGGGCCAAGAAAAAACCGGACCAAAATGCTTCTTTAGCGTATTTGACTATCAAACGAAAGATGGAGATTATCCACAGGTAGTATGTGTTAACCAGAATTTTTGAATCGTAGTTAAAATTAAACTAGAATTCAATTTTTAATAATTCATTGCAGAGAATGGGAACCGTACATGGGGAGGAACTTCCTTATATTTTTGGAGCACCATTGGTTGACGGCTTTAATCACTTTCCACGCAATTACACTAAATCTGAAATTGCTTTGTCAGAAGCTATTATGATTTACTGGAGTAATTTTGCACGAACTGGGTATATAACAATATGGTATAGTTTTTTTAATTTTGGCTTAATTATATTTTCTAAACTTTTAAGAAATCCAAACGAACATCATCGTCAGGACTCTGTATTGATAGCGTCGAAAGAGCGAAATCGATTTCGCAGCATACAGTGGGAGGAGTATGATCCAGTTCACCAAAAATATTTAGAAGTTGGTCAGTAAACGAAACCTTTATAAATTATGATATGCGGTTACTAAAATAATAAATGTTCTAGGAATGAAGCCACGCATGAAAAATCATTTCCGTGCCCACCAATTATCCATATGGTTACGTCTAATACCAGAACTTCATCGTGCTGGAATGGAAGATGTGATAGCAAAACATAATTTATTCAAAAATCACGATGACCTAGAACTATATGATGGGCCAGTTAAACCTGATTCCCTTTCACGGCTAACATTCCTGGAAGGGACGTTCAAAAAACGAAATAATTTCACCGAAATTACGATATTACGTGGAATAACAACAGTAGAGCCATCAGCGTTGACAACTTGTATTTCAATACAAAATTACAGTGGATTCTCACCGACCACCGTAACAAATATTACCACCGACACAATCGCTAGTTTTGAGGCGGCCGGTTATGCTGCCTATTCGACCGCGTTAAGCGTCACAATCGCAATCGGATGTAGTTTACTAATATTAAATGTACTAATATTCGCTGGCGTTTATTATCAGCGAGATAAAACACGATTAGAAGTTAAAAGTCTGCAAAAACAATATCAACAACGTGGTTTGCATCAAGCAGTCCCGTTCGATTCGATCAAACATGCACATTATCATTTAGGGCATTCGCAAAGTGCAAATATAATAGTCGATGTAGAAAATCATGATACGGGGACACTGCTACTCACATCAGACGTTAAACCATCGCATATATGTTCGAATAGTTTACAAAATTGTATGCAACAGCAAACTAAAATCCCAATATCGGATAGTAATTTTAATAAGTCACGGGATCACGTGAGTTTACCAATGAAAAATTCACAAAATTACAATCGATCGAATACTCAGTACACATCAGGTATGATGACGTTGCCAAAAGCAAGTAATATGCATCAATTATCAACGTATTCAACGAATAGGCAGCAAGGCGGTGGGAATAATGGTAATGGGAATAATGTGGGTGCGCCCGGCGATTGCATGACACTGCCGAAAAATATAAATTCTAATACTGTAAATACGGTGAATAGCAGTAATTCAGGTAAATAATTTAAAATAAAATTGTTTGAACTTCAATTTTGTAAATTATAATATTGAATATATTGATAATATTGTCGTTTTCGATTGGGTCACTTTTAAAATAATTACATATGTGTAAATAATCATTTTAAACTAAAAATTCATTTTAATTTATGTGAGACTGTGAGTTGAAAATATTAAGGTTCACTTATAGTGAGCTCACCACTGCCAGCCTTATGTTTCGATTTGACCCAACTTCGTAATGGCCACGTATAATTTTTTTTGAAAATCGAGTATAATTATGTGAATGCTGCCCCCCCCCCCCCAGTACCAGCCGTATGTTGAAATTTGAGAAAAAGGCGAAGTTACAAAATCTCAAGTTAAGTTAAATATGGTTCTTTATGTTTTAAGTTGGCAATTTGAAGAGAAAACTATGGTAAACTCCCCAGTGTCATCCGTATTTTAGGATTGGCACAATCATCCAGTTACGATATGGTCTCATATAAACTTATATGAAAATCGTCTATAACTTCCAAGACCTTCCTGGACCAGAAATGACGATTTATGTTTTGAGATGGTACGTTATTGAATGAGTGCTAACCAAGTGGCCAGCACCAGTCGTATGTTCAAATTTGAGTAAATGGCCTAGTTCCAAAATCTTTGCCCCTCCCCCCCCCCCCCTCCCCCTCAAAATATTAAGAATTACTATCGTCAACCCACATTATACAAGAAATAAATAACAAATTAACGAAAAAAGACGGGAAAGGTTCGGAGCCGAACTCTATACCCACTTCTGTTTCTTATAATATATAAGAAAATAGCTTTTCCAAAAAATAAACACGAAAAACCCTACCTAAACATTATTACTACCTCCACCCACTATCCCGCACCACCCATATCATCATCCTTTAACACCTCTATACCCACTCCCACACACACCACCCACACAAACCCTCATCCACCGAATTCCAAATGCCCGCACCAAACCCAAAACACCTCATATAACCCCCAACCCTACCTCCCATACCACCACTCTTCCACCTCCATAACCACACCACGCACACACAAACCCTCATCCATACGAGATATATTTTTATTCCACATTCTCTATGAAACCAAAATAGAATAGAAAATAAAAAAAATCTATCAATTTTAAGGAGGGGCGCTAACCCTACATATCTCCGAACACCCCTAACACAGAAATATCTAAACCAATAGGGCTCTATCCCATGAATTACTCGAACTTTTAGTGAAGAAATTTGATATCCCCATCCTTTCTCAAGTTATCGTGGACACAGACGGACAGACGGCAAACCGAAACCATATAGCATTTTTTTAACAAAAATGCTTAAAAAAACAAGGATGGGATAATTTGTTGTTGTTTTTAATTTTAATCGTCTTATAGAGGAAAAAAAATGAAAACTGGACGGAATAGAATACTTTCGTATAAATAATAACAAAAAAATCCTGGGATGTAAACCTGGGGTAACTTTTCAAATATTTTTTCTTATGCTATAATCCCTGATGAATGCCTTACTTGATTTTTACCGGATAAAATTTATTATCATAGATTCTGTAAGTTTCGATCATTTTGAGTTAGTTATAGAATTTTTAATAAAGCTGCGTGTAACTTGTTGAAATATGTTCAACTTCATTCAACAAAAGATGACTGGACTTCAAAACGCGAAACTTCCAATAACTACGAATGTGTTACTCTTCTACCTATAATTATGTTGAACCCTAATTTCAACAATAAAGTGTTTTAATTTTTATGTGAAAATTGCTAATTGCTTGCCTTATTGACATTTTTTTATTTACTGACTTACGGATCAAATTTATTGTCAAAAATTCCTTCAGTTTCAGTCATTTTTGGGAACAATTTAAAATGGATTGAAACAATTAGATGCAGAAGGTTCATTAAATCGCATCTGGTTCTGCAGATATATAAGACCATTACACCATGTATAGAGTTTTGCTGCCAAGTTTTTGGTGGAGGTTATGGTATTGCTCTACAGCTAGTTGAGGGTCGTACCTTCCGAATAATATGCAACCCCAGACCTACAAAAGATCTAGAAAGCCTACAGCACCGCCGAGATGTTGCAGAACTCCGCGTGTTCTTCAAATTAATCGATAGTAAATGGTTGTTCAGGACTAAAAGAGGAAGCAACACAATTCGTTACGCCCGGAAGAGTAACAAGAGGAATGGTCAATGCACATAGGTATACGGTGATGATGGCGAAACCGTGAGCTAAATTAAGACATGTGCGAATTTATTTATTGAACCGGAAATCTAAACAAAAATTTCAAGAAGAAGCCTTACTGATTTTAATCTGGTAAAATTTGTTGCCATAGATTCTGCAAGTTTCAGTCATTTAGAGTTAGTGAAGAAATTTTCAATTGAGCTGTGTTTAAATTATTGCAATATGTTGCCCCGTTCGCCCTGCAATCAAGGTTCGATTACAAAATGTGACCGAATTTCAAAACACAAAACTTCCAATAACCGCGTTTTTCCGATTAACTTTTAATTAAATTTTTGCGAGAATGCCTTACTGATTTTTACCGGATAACATTTTTGTCGCAGATTCTGTACGATTAGCTCATCTTGCGTTTATTTATAAAGAAAGAAATGTATTATGTGAGTTAACGAACATTCAGTTTTGTCTTAAACAAATTGAATTCAAATTTTGATTTAAAATTTCAAAATTTAAAAACTAGTTATCCTTTGATAATTTAATGTCAAATAGGTCATCGATGATGTTGAATGGTTTAGACAATCTATTAATGGGGTTCTTTTCTTCATAGTTTGTGGAATGGTGTTCTATGGGTAAAACTCATTATTTCGAGGTGTCTTGCATGGCACATGAATTGATATGTTTTCCAAAAAGTAAGCTGAATCAATGTGACCAAGCAAACCGGGTGCATTAAAAGCCGCACCCAAAAGAAGTCATTTTTAAGCGTGCATATTTTGTAATTGTTTGCTATGGAGGTAACCGACCCACATTTTCATGTAATGGTAAATTTTGCCATAATCCCAATCACTTCTGTTTAAGATAAAAATTTGAAGCTTTTTTTAATGCTTTCAATTCTTTTTATGTGCACAGCATACAATCGAGATCGAACGTAAGCGAAATAGAGTGCATATAAGGTTTGAATATGTTTAATAAATCCAAACATTGTATTCTCTCTCTCTCTTTCTCTCTCTCTCTCTCTCACTCTCTTACTCTCTCTCTCTTTTTTTTTGCTCTTGGACTTTGCCGCGCGCACTATGGTCTTCCATCCGTCTCGATCCGTCGCTCTCGTCCTCCAATTTCGACATCCGAATACGAGGACCAAAAATTGAACGAATGCCCTTCCTTTCGAAGGTAGATAATCTACAACCGTTGGAGGTCATAGTCCTGAGTGCTTTATAAACATGGCATTCGCCACTCACTTAATCTATCTAAGTCGACCTACTTGCAGTTTTTCCGTTAATTAGTTGACAGAGAAATTTTGAGTTCAGCTGTGTTTAAATTGTTGCAATACGTTGCCTCGTTCGCCTGCATTCAAGATTCGATTACAAAGTGTGACTAGATTTAAAAACGCGAAACTTTCAATAACCACGCTTTCCGCTCATTACCCATAAATATTTTTGTTTGGAATTTCAGCAACAAAATGTTTTAAATTTTTTAATTAGCGATCGCTATTGGAAAATACACTGCGCAAAACAAAAAACGCAACAGTAATTTTTTTAGAAAAAATACCCTTTTGTCGGTTGTACTTCCACACAAGCGAATTTTTTGGCGTAATTTTCTAAAAAAATGTCATCTTACCCAAATTTTTTATCAAAAACGCCATTACATACTATTATTTTTTACCCACACATTTGTGTGGTTTGGACTTATTTAGTGCAATTTTTTTTGTTTGAAAAAGGTATATGTAAAAAAATAAATAAATTAAATAAAAAAATTTATTTCTAAAAATAAAAATTAAAGTTCGGCCCTTCGACCCATTCGGCCCTTCGCCACATTCGGCCCTTCGACATTCGGCCCTTCGACATTCGGCCCTTTGTACCCATTCCATTCCTTCTTAACACCATGAAATGTGTTTTTATTAAGAAGTTTGTTATAACAATTTTCCGTGGAGTGCTTAGTTTACAAGACAAAACTTAATATAAGTTTACGATTTTTCTCTACAAAACGGCTTATTTGGATTCGTGAATGACACATCAGCATAGTTCGTTGGCAGTCTGATAGTTTGGGATTTTTATCTAGTCAAAAACATTTTTGTTTGTCTCAAAAAAAAACATAAAAAAACTAATGTGGAATTCTATTTACTTTTCCAAATCAATGTGAAATTTGTGGTTCAAATAGAATAAAAAATCAAAATTGATGTGGTTTTATGTATGTATTGGAAATATTAAATAGGATTTTGAAGTTTAGAAATGTCACATCAAAACGACATAAATTGTGTACTCCACTATACGAAATTTTATGTATATATTTCCGAACGAATAATCGTCACATTTTTATTAATGAACGATTAAAATATATTTCAATTAAATTTACAAGACATGCTTTAATTTATTAATAAATTAACACACCAATTGACGTTTCTACAAAAATTGACGTTTCATTTTGTATTGGTGTTTCTCCATCAAAAAAAAATTTACGAAAAAATTTACATTTTTTTGAAATTGATGTACATCAAAAAAAATTGATTTTTTCTGGCAAATAGAACAAAATTTTTGATGTACATCAATTTTTTTTGCCGGATTTTGGTAAATAAAATTTCACATTAAATAATAAAAAACGGACATCAGCATCGGAAAGTAGACCAAATTTGCTTTGACATTTCACCAAGATACAAGCGCTTGAAAATAGGGTATTTTTTCTAAAAAATGTACTGTTGCGTTTTTTGTTTTGCGCAGTGTAGATTAAATTTAGATGGCTTTGATATCGTTATAATTTTTGGATTAACATTTATTGTTCATTATATTTTTGAAAATGGAATCGAAAAGATTCCGAAAGCTAAAGATATCAAAATTAATAATATATATTTTATAAACTTTATCATTAAGCGGCTATTTTTTCAGATTCCGTTCAAAATTGACATTTGTTTTCAGTATTGGTAGGCAAATCACCATAGAAAAATATATAGTTTCACAGCGTTTAGAAATTGTTAAAATTAATGTTACAAAAATAATTAGTCTATATTCGCACATTCATGAAGCTCAGTTCACGAAGCTCAGAAAAAACACACATGCTGTTCATGACACACGTTTACATTCAAAAAAATTAGTTTGGAGTGGTTTATGGTTAGTATTCGTAATTGGATGATACTTTTTTTGAAAATGGAAATGTTATTGCAGTTACCGTCATTGGAGAATGCTTCAGACACATGATTACTGATTTTTTGTGGCACTAACTAGATGATTTTGACTTGAACAATCAAATTATTGAGCGATAAAAATGTTCAGTAGACACTTTTTTATCTTGTTTTGGAGCTTGTTCAACACGACAATAGATGGTATTGCAAAGGCATCTAAATGTATAGTATGTATGTGCAAGAAGTGTGTGAACGGCAAAAACTAAGTAAAAGTAAAATTATGATTTTCTTTTGTTTTTATTAGGAAAGTGTGTTGTATTTTCTAGGGCGCTATCAACTAATACATAGTAAAGTTACCATTACTGTTCATAATTGCTTGGCTTCTTTTGTCCATACTATCAACTAAATTTTCATACTGTGGTCAAGGATTGGAATTAGGTGACTGACATGGCCAATCCAATGTTGTGATGCCCTTTTTGAGTTTAAATTCCTGAACAGAAGTGTTTTGGATCATCGTCTTCCTGCAAGATCCAATTAGAATTCCTCGCTCTAAACTATATTTAAGCACAGATGATAACAAACCTCGTGAAGAAATTTTATTCATGAAAAGTGCGTTTAGGTTCTGGTGGAAACTATTAATTTACCAAAACCTTGCTTGGTAAAGCATCCCCATACATGGAGATAGGGCGGGTGCTTCACAGTTCGGACAATCCTTTTTTTTTTTGCTTAGTTGGCTTGCACGCCTTTTAACATTAAATCTCCAAAAAGATGACTCATCGGTATTGACAATATTCGTAAAATATTTGTTTTTATGTTCGTTCGCACACTGTAGATGCTTTTCCATGTATTTTTGTGTTACCAGTGGTTTGACCAAGGTATTTCCGTATGCGTAGCCATATTCCATAATTCTATTTCTTATGGTTCTTTTTGGTATAATAATGTTCTTTTTCGCCAATTTTTCCACAGCTGCATCCAGCGTAAGCGAAGAATTTTCGTCAAATAACTGTATGATGGCCTCGTCCTCCTTTTTGTAGTGGTTCGGATTTTGCCTCTATCTGGCAAATCGTCAACATTTTTATACATTGAATAATGTGCAATCCTCTTCTCTGCAAATGTTTTCGCCTTTTTTATATATTTTGCTGCACTTGCAACCGACATTTTTGGTCCTTTCGGATGTGCACTTAAAAACACCGCTTCAAATCGTTTTTTATAAATCGCACACATTTCTTTCATATATGTTATCCGCTAAACAGTTGCAGTTAAACTAACTTTTGTTTTACAGCGTCCAAGAGGAATCAATAGAAAACCAATATTTGTTCCTACAGTTTTAAGTACAGTTATGCCGTACACGCTCTTGTTGAACCTGCTCTAGATAACTAAAAGTTTTAAATAATTATGATTAACCAGTTAAATAAACTTTTTGATTGTAATTTATGATGTTAATTACAATAATAAACACACTTTAGTGTGTCATACAGTTTTTGAATTAATAAAGGAATTGAGTCAATTTGTCCTCCAAAGACGCTTCCATGTGTAGGGCTATACCGCCAATCACAACATGCAAATTGTCTTAGAATGTTTTCTATTAATTTTAGACACCATTCAAAGTAGAGAACACTAAATTCCACAATCGACACTCATTGTTTCGATGAATTTTTGAATTAATAAAAGAATTAAGTCAAATTGGCCTCCAAAGGCACTTCCACAACATGGAAATTATTATAAAAATTCCAGACACAATTCCAAGTCGGGAATACTAAATTCCATACTCCTTGTTTGCATATTTTCAATAAGTGCAATAAAATTTTTATTTGGTTTCAACAAGACGCTTCGTTTTCGGATAAATGCGGACAATTTATTTTTAGAATAAAGTTTTTGTAATTAAAATTATAATTTATTCCGAAAATGGTAGTAGAAAGTAAAAAGCTCGTATTTCAAAACCTCTAACATGACGATAGTCAAGAATTTCAATAAAGACTTTAGTCTTAAAAAAAATCTCCACAAGAAAGTCTTAGCTAAGATGGTCTTAGTAGTATTATTGTTAGAATCGGGGGTGTATATTCACTATAATAAGAATCCAAACCGATTGAATATCACCATCCTTTGAAAAGTTTAAGGGTTCAAAGTAGAGGGTCACTATTCCCGGGATCATGATTCCCGGGAAACAGGAATTTTGAAATCTTATACCCGGGATATATAATGTCCAATGTAATTTTTAATGAAATAATAAAAATTTATTTTATTAAATATACTCTCTCTCTCTCTCTCTCTGGCTTTCACATCCCATGAAGGGATTTCGCCGCCCGCACAATGGCCCTCCATCCATCCCGATCCATTGCTCTCGTCCTCCAGTTTCGACATCCTAATGCTTGCAGATCTTGTTCAATGTCGTCACGCCAGCGTAGTCGGGGTCTTCCTCTACGACGTACTCCGGCTGGTTGTTGGTGAAACACTTTATATATCATCCGTTGTTGTGGGGACCTTGCAACGTGGCCGAGCCATCTCACTCGATTGGATTTAATGAATCCGATGATATCGCTGCCTCCGAGGAGTTGCTTTATTTCGTGATTCATACGAATCCGATATTCGTTGTTCGCAACTTTAATTGGACCAAAGATTGAACGTATGACCTTCCTTTCGAATGTAGATAACAATCTACAATCGTTAGAGGTCATGGTCCAGCTCTCGCTTCCGAAAGTCAGCACAGGTCTTATTAGTGCTTTATAAAGTGCGAGCTTGCACGACTGCGATAGATGTTTCGAACGCAATAATCTTGATTGGGCGTAGAAAACTCGTTGTCCGGCAGCGATTCGGGCTTTTATTTCTGCCTGGATTTCATTCAGTGATGTTATAACTGACCCGAGGTATTTAAAGTTTTCGACACCATCAAAATTGTGGTCGCCAATTCCGAGATTTGCACTAGAGATGTTCCTGGGTGTTGTTAGATATTTGGTTTTACTGCTGTTCACCTCCAAACCAAGTCTTCTTGCGCAGCGATCGAGCGGTATGAAACTGTCTTTGATATCGCTTGGTCTTCGGCCAAGAAGCATGATATCATCTGCATATCCAAGAATTTGGCCGGATTTATTAAATATACAGCGCGAAGTTTCGATGTTGCTTTTTCTCACTACGTACTCAAGCGCCAAATTGAACAGCAAAGGCGCGAGTGCATCACCTTGTCGAACGCCAGATGTTATTTCAAAGGAGTCTGACACAGTTCCTTCAATTACGATTCTACATACAGACCCAGACGTTGTTAATTTACACAGCGAAACGAGTTTCTCTGGGATTCCTAGGCATATGAGCGCGGCCCATAGGTTGTCGTGGTTTATACTGTCATATGCCTGCCGGAAGTCTATATATAGTTGATGTATGGTTATGTTGTACTCCCAACATTTTTCCAAGATCATCCTCATGGTAAAACACTAGTCCGTGGTTGATCGGTTGGGTCGAAAACCACATTGATAGTCGCCAATGATGTTTTCGGCGAAAGGGATGAGTCTGGCAAGTACAACATTAGCCAACACTTTGTAAGCAGCGTTCAATAAAGCTATGCCACGATAGTTTTCACATTTGAGACGGTCGCCTTTTTTATGCAGCGGACATATGAGCGCGGTCTTCCAATTCTCAGGCAGCTCTTCTTGGTCCCAAATACAGACGACGAGGTCGTATAGACTTGTTGCAAGAGTAGCGCCTCCGAGTTTAATCAATTCTGCGGGGATTCCATCGAGACCGGGTGCCTTTCCGTTTTTCAATCGACTAATAGCTGCGTCTACTTCCTCCACTGTGGGATATTCGACAAAGACCTCGTCACCTGGAGGAGCTATTGCTCTAATGGGGGTCACGTCGTCATTCCGATTTAGCAGATTTTGAAAGTAGGTTTGCCATACTGAGAGAACATCAGCCACGTTTGTTCTCAACTCTCCATTCCCGTCTTTGATGGCTGTACTTCTTGGGTGGAAGTCTTTAGTGAGATTCCTGGCGTTGGCAAAACAGTCCCTTGAGTTTCCTAGTTCCGCTTGGAAGCTGATGTTTTCGATGCATAGTCTCATATGTTCGCGCTTTTTTTGTCGAAGGTATTTAGTCGTGGCTTTCCTAGCGCGGAGATATTCTGCTAGAGTGCTTCTAGTGTTGCGAGCCAACCATTTTTCACGAAGCGTTCGTTTATTTTCGACGACCCTACGGCATTGGTCATCGAACCAATCATTGCGGGCTCTCGGAGGTCTTCTTCCGATGGTATTTTGCGCCGCGGTGGTTATGGCTGACTGTATAGCGTGCCACTGCTCCTCGATGTTAGAGGGAGCTTCTTCGTTGTTGCTGGGCCGCTCTAAATAGTTAGTGACAGCTGATTGGTAACTCTGCAATGACGCTTGGTCTTTTAGAGCATTGATATTCCATCGAACGGTCTTTTAAACGTAGATGACAGTTTGCACTTATATTTAAATATGACAAGCATATGATCGCTGTCCATGTCTGCACCTCTGTAAGATCTAACGTCAGATATGCTGGTGGAGTGCCTCTTAGACACCATGACGTGATCGATTTGATTTTCCGTTCTCCCATCATTCGATCTCCACGTTACTTTGTGGATTCTCTTATGTGGGAAAAACGTACTTGATACAACTAAGTTGTACGTTATTGCCAGGTCGGTGACTCGTTGGCCGTTGTTATTACTAGTTAGGTGCAGGCTGTTAGGACCGATGTGCGATGTATTTTCTGCACTCCTACCGATTTTTGCATTAAAGTCGCCCACGATGATTTTAATGTCGTGGTCCGGTATGTTATTGATGACTTCCTCCAGTTCGACAAAGAAAAGATCTTTGATGTCATCTGATTTATCTTCGGTGGGTGCATGCACATTGACGATCGTGATGTTAAATTTCCTAGTGCGAAGTCTGACCGTGCATATCCGCATGTTGATAGGGCGGAAATCGATGATATGATGCTTCACGCGCCGATGGATGAGGAAGCCAACTCCAAATTCTCCTCCGTTCTGATGGCCGCTGTAATGAAGAGTGTAACCATTGGTGGTGTCATGGATCCCACTCCCAGACCATCTAAGCTCTTGTAGTGCAAGTACGTCTAATGTGTAACTCTTTGCTTGGTTCGATAGGTTCTGGAGATCTCCAGGTCTTAAGAGGCTAAGCACGTTCCATGTTCCCATTTTTAAAGCGTTGTCCGTGTACAATTTCCGAGGTCGAGTTTGTAATGAATCCGATATGGTTATCCGAGGCCTTTGTTTAGGGTTCATAACTTGGTGAGTTTTTATGAGGGGAGGTTGTTGGCCTTCCGCTCAAATATACTTCATTTATTAAATGTCTTTTATTCCTTTTAACAGTCAATACTAAGATTAAATCTTATAATAGGTAAATTTGATGATAGCGAAAACGCCCGTTCACTTTCTATAGATGGGTGAATGATGGGTTGTTGTTGCGTTACCGGTAACTTCGTAAATTTGAATCCCTTTTTGTAGACTACTATTTGGAATTTCTCTGTTCTATGTCGGTTTCCTTACTCGTCACCTTCTGTTGCTATTTCCAAACACTCACTTGTTGTGTAACCTGAGGCCGATTCCGATATTGTCTACAACAAATAATCTGTTCATAGCATTCACTTGGTTTTATCTTCCAAATTTAGAGTATGTAGAAATTTCAGCAACGAGACCAGCTCGATATTCCGACGCGCTTTGTTTCGTGCTAATAAAGCATCATAAAGCTCATTTGAAATTTCGTTTTTATTCGATTTCAGCGACTTCAACAAAAATTGTAGGATAATGTCCGCAGAGTTTGAATCATGTTTTCCCAGCGCTTCGATTGCCAATTTGACGGGTTTCAAATCATCATGGACTTTGACATTAAATTCAATTAGTAGATTAGATCCCCCTTTTCCATGTTTTTTGTTTTACATGCTCTTACAAAATAGTGTTTTGCACTGGTGAAAATTAAAAAAAAAAATTACAAAGTTTCAAACCATTTCAATTGAATGTGCATTTTGGCGTGAGATCATTCGTTTCATCGTCATCCGTTTCAGAGCAATCTACATTAAGATATGCCCTTTCGAGATCACTATCACTCACTAATACCCTCTGTCGCACTGGTTCATCGTTTGTTGTAAATGACATCCATGATTGCCAGATGGATGCCATGATTATAGCAGAACTGATTTTTTTTATTTATTTTTTATATTACAAATGATTTACAAAACATTTAATAATTTATCTTTCTTAAATAAAGATTCACATTTCAGTAACCCAAGGGTTACTCCCGCTTGAATTTACATAATTAATTATATTTCTCTATCCTAATTAAATCCATCTAACCAGTTCTAAAGGTTTCTGCCTTTAAAGTCTTCTTACTGCATTGGTGGTGCCCAACAAACTTCATATGTGTTCATTTTGGTGCCGAGATATCAGCTGAATTTGTTTCTTTGCATGATTTTTTATTTCTTCACTGACATATGCCATGTTCAAGTTCCTATATTGGTTATCATTTCTGATGTACCAGGGTGCATTAACAATGCCACGCAGCACTTTGTTTTGGAAACATTGTACCATTTGTGTATTTGTCTTCTTGGTACAACCTCAAAGTTGAATACAATTCTAGGTCCATACTGGTTTAAGTATTTGCCGATATAATAGCAATTTATTGTGTATTGTAAGCTCAGAATTTCTACCTATTATGCAATACATTTTCCTATATTTGATGTTCAATTCTTCTTTTTTCTTTTTAACAAGCTCTTTCCATCTAAGCTTGCAGTCGAGAGTCATGCCGAGGTATTTGGCTGTATTTGCATTTGGTACCTGCCTTGAACTAAGTTCCACTTGAATCCAGTTAACTTTCCGGTTTGTAAAGTTTACGTGAACCGATTTTTTTTCGTTTAGGTTAATGCGCCATTTCTTTGTTCAGCTACTCACTGAGTCGGATGCTTGTCGATGATTTGTAGTTGCTTCTCTGGAAAGCGTATATCCAGTTGCCAGAATAGTCGTATCGTCTGCAAATGTTGCTATGGTAGCACCTTCTGTATTTGGCATATGTCTAGTGTACAGGACATATAATGTAGGACCCAGTACGCTACCTTGTGGTATGCCTGCTACTATTTTCTTTAGTTCAGAGTACTCTCCGTTATATTTTACACGGAAATGCCGATCTGCGATGTAAGATTTAAGAATTTGATAGAACTGCTTAGGTATCTACCTAAGAATGCAATTTAAATTCAAGTCGTTGGTGCCAAACTTTGTGGAAAGCTTGTGCTACATAGATCTAAAAAGATACTGGAACACATTTTCTTTTTCTCAAGTGCGTCTTCTACTACGTCTGATTTTCTGTGAACTTGTTCTATCGTAGAGTAATTTTCCCTAAATCCAAATTGGTGGGTAGGAATCTAATTTCATTCTATTATTGGCTTGAGCCTTTTGAGCAATAATTTTTCAAATAATTTTGAAATGACAGGAAGTAGTGAAATCGGCCTGTTATCGTTTGCTGGTTTGGGAACCATAATTACGTCAGCAACCTTCCATTACTGTGGAACATGTTTTAGTCTGAAGGCAGTACTGATTATTTGAACCAATTTTCGTAATCTCTTCTCGGGAATGGATTTTACGATTAGATCATAACCTGGTGTTTTTTTCGCATTTAAATTTTACTTGATGGGTCACCAATTTTGCTGATCGTTGCTATGTTTTCATCTGCGGTTTGCCTGGATAACGGTTGAAAGGTTTCTTCCAAGTGAGCCGCAAATAAAGTAGCTTTTTGCTTGTCATTTTTGACAAAGGCTCCTTCCTCATTTTTAATAGGCGGCACATGCATTTTGGTTCTTTTTAATCCCTTTGTTGTTTTCCAAAGAAAGTAATCAGTGTCTTTATGTTCAGTAAGACCACTTAAGTGCTTGTTAATATTTTCATTCTTAATTTCTTTTATAAGCTGTTTCTTTTATAAGGATTCGGTATGATTAGTAAGAGAACTTTCCTGCATGTTGCTTGTTGAATAGTACTGTTAAGTACTTCCAGTTCGTATTCAAATTGTACTTCCAATATGTTGGTTTACCGTCAGAATGGAACTCGCAGTTGTTTACTTAACCTGCTTCGAAAAGCTCTTTTCGAAGCAGGTTCCCAATAGGTGTTTTTTGCATTAAAGTCACCACCAATAATAACATTGGATCCTCATGATTAGAAGGGTCTGCTATAATCTTCTTTGTTTAGATTATAGCGTGGAGGGCAGTAGATAGAGGAAATACTATATTCATTATTATTATTATTTAGAAAAATTTCTAACTCTTGTAACATGTTGCGCTAGTCCGTTCACGTTCCCGGTGACAATTTTTAATGTACTCGTTTTAATATAAGAGAGCTGTTGTCCCGTTCGAGGTTTCTTGCCTTTCTAGATGCTTACATAAAGCTTCCAGACCACGTTCTTGCTTTGCTAGCCTAGCATTTATGGCTTCTATGCTTCTACATATCCTTTCGAGAGGGTCATCAGTAATAGCATTAGATGATTGTTGTACAATTTTCGAGTAGATTTTCTGCCCTCGCAGGATGCTGCCCTTTACAGTTTATACATTTTGCAGGGTTGTTTCTACTTTACTTACACTCTTTTGCGTTGTGTTTTCCAGCACATTTTACGCATCCTGACCGCAACATTTTAGCGAGCGGTTGAAACCTTGGCATTTTTTGCATTGAGGTATTAGCCTTGTATTTCTGGTTCTATTTTAGCACTCGAAAAACCATCGGTAGCAGTAAGTCTCGCAACAATTTCCGCGCCATGGATTGGCGTTTCATAAAAGATATAACAGACCGAGACGGCTGCTGAACTCGGCTTTACGCTTATTTAGACTGATGCTGTGCATACTTTCAAGCTGCCGTCTCAATCCGCTTGTAGAAGATCCTTTTCAACTTAAAACTATATCCATGTATCTTTTTTTAAAAGTTTCCAGACTTCGGCAGGCATGGTTCTTCTTATGATGGAAATCGCTTTTTAGTTAAATTTTAGTTAAAATTCAATTTAGGTTATTATTACGTAGGTAATCATATTATTACTTATAGTTACAATTAAGATGGTCCAAAGGTGTTTATTATGCTCAAATCTCAATTCTATAAATTTTCGTTGTAAGCGGGTTTCTATTATATTTTTACGTGTTCTAGGAAAACCCTCACCAAATACTAATAAGGATCCAAACTAACTGAAAATTACCATTTTTTTTCAAAGAAAGGAGCTATTTAAATGGTAAGTACACTTAGTAATTGGTTGGGGTTGCCTAGGACATGGAAAACCGCTTTCTTATTGCATCAAATTTATCCACTGATAATTAAGTCTTAAATTTGCTCATTTGTTTTGCGAGTTCATTCGTTGTCTTACTTGAATGACTCGCCACGTCATTATAACCCAAACAATTTAGTTACTTGACCTAAAACTGTAGAATAACTTTAACCATAGTCTAGCCAAAAATAAATTTTCGGATATGGTATTTTCAAACGCTGCTTTAAAATTTGTAGTTTTTATCTCCGCCAAAAAATTATAAAATTCCATTTGCCATTTTTATAACCCTAACATGAGTAAGTACTATAAACAGCCGTACGTTTCATTGCTTTCTATATTTGCATATAGAAGTTAGAAATGATTTGTATTATGCAAATTTTCTACTGCTAATGGTAATTTACTCATACTAAAAATAGAGTTATTACAAAAAACATCTGAAAGCTTAATAAAATTTGATTTATCACTACAGTTCGCTTTAATTTTCAAATTTACGATATGTCACACAAAATTTTAGGATTGTGAAAGATAATACGCACACAAATAAATTTTCCCCTCACCCCAAATAGTGCTTTATTTGGATTTTATTTTAACTAATTTCTTTATGTTCGTTCAGTGATTCGCAAATCTCAAATGATCAAAAACATTGTAATTTTGTTATTTCGATTAATAAAAATAAAACTTACCTTAAAATAAACAGCAATACATATAAGAAAACTTTACACAGCTATAAAACTTTTGTCATTTAACATAATTTATCACTTTGGAAACATTCAGGAAAATATCAAACCAATTTGCTACATTGATAGAATAGTTTTTTATTTTTTTTTTTTGATAATAATCGTATTCCTATGTATATAAATATATAAATACAGATGTGGTTCTTTGTCCCCAGACAACAGATCGATTTTCTTTTTATATTTTTTTGTTAATTTCTGGTTTTTTTGCTCAGAGATCCATTTAAAAGGTAATGTTGGTATACGTCATGTCATGTCAAGTAGAAAATTAGAAACCGTAACAAACAATATACTTTCCTACATTCGGTTTCATTTACAATATTGATCACCATCACAGGTATAATTAGATTGACCTATGGTGTATAAAACTAAAAAAACTTCTTTCCAATAAACTTTACTTTTCAATAATAAAAATAAAAACTTTAAATTTTACTATACTTCATCTTTTTATTTGTTTTCTTCACGGCTGATTTATCACACAAAACTATTTTTTGTTTTGTTTATTATTTATGATGTACCTTTTACCTATATAGTTTTATATAAGTTCTTGTATTTTAAATAAAAAAATTGATGAAATTGATAGTATTATAGGTATTCATATACGTACACCACGACTGCAGAAAAGATGTAATAGTCCACCTGAAAGTACACCTCTACTATCTATTGCACCGCAGCAGCAGCAGCAGCACCAACAACAACATCAACAACAAATCCATAGTAATAATCAACATCATCATCAAAAGGATGATAATTCAATATTAAATCAAGTAGCACAAAATCAAGTACCACAAGCTGCAATGGATGAAATGAGAGTGTGATCTATGGATATCATATAAGACTTATAAATACCTAAAAAAATTAAATTTAAAATAATAAAAAAAAATTATAATTAACAATTTACTATTTATATTATTATTGTATAAATTAAATTTAAAATAAAATCTAAAATCTGTAGCAATTAAATTTCTATATAAAAAATAAATTTTAATTAAATTTATATGTTTCGTTATAATTTAAAGAAAAGAAACAAATTACTCGTATTTCCTCTTAAACATAATTATTTTTTTATAAAAAACAAATATGGAATTAATATATTAAATTAAAATTAAAAACGAAATTAATGTTCGCAGTAACCGAATTATTTGTTATATAAATTGAAATTATTATTTAAAATATTACCAAAGAGAATAAAAGTTAGAGAGCGCTATTTTGTATGAAATCTCTTTCTGAGGTCCCTAAAAACAAAAGAAGTTCAATTTTCAACACATTTCCTATTCATACAAAATAACTCTGACTCTGTCTTACAGAGCTCTCACAATAGAAAAAAAATTGCCTTTACTTTTTGCATTAAACTTTTACCTTAAGAGTATCTCTCACGATGAGCGAAAAAAAAATAAATTGAAACCAACTTCGTTTTATTTATCTTCATACTAATGATATTTTTGATATTGTATTTTGCATTATTAATTATAATTTTAAGATAAATTAGTTCTTATTTGCTTTTTATCGTGTTTTGTCTGGAAAATAACAACAAAATCACTCATTTTGAAATTTAGCTAACTTCATTAGTCTTTTCTTAAGGCAAAAGATTGGAGTTTGCTAACTTTTTTCTTAAGATAAAAACGAAATTTTTTTTTCTCACTTTTTATTTTCAAACAAACTTGTAAGGCAAAAAGAAAAGTTTTTCTGTTGTGAAAACTCTGTTATTCTCGTTGACTTACTCTAAAATTACGGTATTTTGTTTACGTATTATGTTTTAGTAGTTAAGTCCTCCACCAAGCTTTTATATGGTATCTATTAGATACGCGATCAACACAATTTTTTTATATAAGAACAATTGTAGAAATATGTGTTACAACAAAACTTATTTTTATTTTAAAAATATGTATAACAATTATTATGGTTTTTATAATTTATTTGAATATAATTTTATTTTATTTATTAGACATATCTATTTACAGAAAAAACTTAAAACTGACTAACTTTTATTTTTTTCCAAGCTAGCTACAAAAAACCAAAAACTACAATATTTTTTTGGATACCCAACTAACCATTTACGGTGCTTGACAATTTAGGAAATTTATTTATAAATTATTGAATGATTTGGTTGGGCAAGGTGTGAAAGACGCCACAATACTCCCCTCCCAGAGAGATCGCAGATCTATCGCTTCAATCTCTATATCTGGTTGGAGTCCTGGACTCACGACCTGTCCGTCAGCCGAAATAATAGGTTCTGGTCGGTCAGTCGGTACAAGTAATCCAGTTTGCGAAGTTGGTGCGTCCGTAGTTTGTTGTTGATTGTCCGAGTAACATGGTTTGAGTCGGTCGATGGAATTTTTGGCGTGTCGTCCGTTTAGATCTAAAGTGTAAAATTTGTCTGTACGATCGATAACCAAATAAGGTCCAGTATACGGTGGTTGCAGTGATTTGCGTACTGCGTCAGTTCGTAGGAAAACGTGCGAGCAAGTCAGCAAATCTTTACTAATAAAAATTTTGTCCATAGTATGTCGAGAAGCCGGTACAGGTCGAATTTCGTCAAAGTGTCGTCTTAAATTAGTAATGAAGTCTGATTGTGAAATTCACCATACATCCATAAACCAGATCAGCTGGAGTAGCTTTTAATTCGTCACTGTACGTCGTCCGTAGTCCAAGTAAGATTGCAGGAAGAACACTAGTCCAATCAGCACGATTATAGCACATAATGGCAGATTTGATGACTCGATGCCATCTCTCGATCATGCCATTACATTTGGGATTGTAGCTAGTTGTTCTCCTGCGCTCAAAACCAAGTAAGTTATCCAGTTCGTGAAAAAGTTGTGATTCGAATTGCATGCCTTGGTCCGTGACAATGGACTCTGGCACACCAAAGCGAGCTATCCACTGTGAGTAGACAGCGAAAGCGACGGTTGCAGCAGTTATATCCGGAACTGGAACCGCCTCAGACCAGCGAGTGTATCTATCAATCAATGTTACGCAATACCGCTGGTTATCAGAAACTGGCAAAGGACCGATGATGTCGAGATGAATAATCGAAAAACGTTGAGAAGTTAATTTATAGTTACCAATCGGAGATTTTGTATGCGAGAGATTTTAGCCTTTTGGCAAGCTACACAACTTTGGGCCATTTTCTGAACGTCTTTTTTAATCGATGACCAGATGACATTCTGAGTCAAAAGTTTGATGGAAGCTTTGACGCCAGGATGTGAAAGCTTATGAAAAGCCTAGGTGTAGTAGTAGAAATATCGCAATAAATTAATTTTTTTAAATTGAAAAAAACAGGAAATTTCTCAAATTTGAGAACAGAGTTACTCCTTAAAATTTCTTAAAGTTCCTCGTCATTGGTCTGAGCATCTGCGATGATAGCATAATCAATACTTTCGGGAATAGAAATTTGATTAATGCGTGAAAGAGTATCTGCAACAACGTTATCCAGTCTAGAGATGTGCTGGATATCGGTTGTGAATTGACCGATGAAATCTAGGTGTCGAAATTGACGAGGAGATGCTTTTTCCGGATTCTGATTAAAAGCGTAGACAAGTGGCTTATGATCGGTATAAAGCATAAAAGTACGACCTTTGAGAAGATATCGAAAGTGTTTTATTCCCGAATATGCCGCGAGAAGTTCACGATCATAAGCACTGTATCTTTTTTGCGTTTCATTGAGACGTACTGAAAAGAAACCGAGTTGTTGCCAAAAATTGGATACAAACTGCTGAACTACTGCTCCGAGAGCGGTATCGGAAGCGTCAACCATGATGGCCAGAGGTGCTGATGATGATGGATGAATAAGTAAAATCGCGTTCGTAAGTTTAATTTTGCACTTATCGAACGCTTCGATAGCCGCCGTTGACCATTGAATTGGAACTCGACTGTTTTTGGTATAGCCTTTTAGGTAATCGTTCAACAATTCCTGGTCAGCAGCGGCACCTGGAATGAAGCGTCGATAAAAGTTAATCATACCTAAAAAGCGTTTCAGTTGTTTTACAGTCTGTGGTCGTTCGATATTTTTGATGACTTGAACCCGTTCATGCGACGGTAATATACCTTGTCCAGTTACCAAATGGCCTAAAAAGGTAATTTCAGTTTCAGCGAAAACGCATTTGTCCACATTAACCACAAGTCCATGTTCTTCTAATTTAGAAAAAATGATTTTAATATGTCCTAGATGTTCGTCATAATTTCGAGAGGCAATGAGCACATCGTCCAAATATACAAAGCAGAAGTCAAGTCCGCGTAGTACTGAATGCATAAGACGTTGGAATGATTGTGCTGCATTCCTAAGGCCGAAAGTCATTCTTTCAAAATTCAAATAGTCCGAAAGGTGTCGAAATTTCTGTCTTTGGAATGTCCGTCGGTTCAATAGGAATTTGGTGGTAAGCCTGGACAAGGTCTATTGTTGTGAATATAGTGCAGCCCCCGAGTCGTTGTGTAAAATCTTGAATATGTGAAATCGGATACCTGTCAGGAATCGTGACTTTATTCAGTGTCCGAAAGTCTCCACAAGGTATCCAAGGTAACCATTCTTTTTAGGTACTAAATGTAACGGACTGGACCAAGGACTGCTACTAGGTCGGCAAATCCCGAGTTTCATCATATTTTCGAATTCTGTCTTCGCGATGATGAATTTGTCCGGTGCTAGTCGTCGTGGTTTGCATGCAACCGGTAGCCCGTTCGTCTCAATTTTGTGAGTCACACTATGTCTAGTATTGTCAATATTAATATTACCGTGAATGACCGTTAAAAATTTTGATATTACGTTAAAAACTCCTGGGTCTATTGCTGACTTGTCGATCCTAGATACCGTAGAACCATTGTAGGTAGAAGGTTTACCTTTCGAACACAGTTAGGTTAACGGGTCAATGAGCCTCTGTCCCTGTATATCCACCAGTAAACCAGTTTTATTTAAAAAATCCGCGCCGATGATAGGCATCGACACGTCAGCAACTATAAATTCCCAGGAGAATTCGCGGCGCAGTCCGATGTCAAGTCTTAAAAATTTTGTTGCATACGCATTCACCGAAGAACCGTTCGCTGCGAACAATCTGAATGATGGGTCGACCCTTGGATTCCGAACAAAACGGACTGGCAAGACTGAAACCGAACGTCTGCACCTGTATCAGTTAAAAAATGAGTCTGGAGAGAAATTTCGAAAATTAAAAGGCGGCTAGTTTTAGCATCGTCATTACACACCGCCAATTGTGAATGACTATTTATTTTTTTGAAACATTATTATCGGAGCTATATGATACAAATTTACAATTTGGTTTACATTTTAATGCCTTTGTGCCGAAATGTTCACCGTAAAATGAATTGTAAGAATTTCGAGAATTTGGAGAGTTTTTACGAGAATAATTATTTCTAGAATTTGATCGCGAATAATTGCGGCCACGTGAATTTGATTTAGATCGTGATCTATAATTTTAATTAACAATTTCCGAAATCTCCTATAATAATGTTGTTTTAAAATTGGAAAGTTGTTGATCTAAAGACAACGAAGAATTTGGAAAGGCCGAACAAGGTGCAGATGTCTCGAGACTATTCACTTGAGACTGTGTCATAGTCTCGAAGACGTTGTCAGCCCGCTCTGCCAGGACTGGCAGAGAGACATCATTTTCAAACGGCGTGAGCACCATTTGAACAGACTGGGGCAACCTCTTCATCCAGAATTGGCGAAGTGTTGCTTCATTAAAGTTGTTTCCAGCGTTCAATTTCATGGCGCTCAACAACTATGATGGCTTTCTGTCTCCAAGTGCCAAGCCATGCATCAGGTTGTTCAGCTTCGCCTTTTCCGACTCGCCGAGAACCCGGATCACTTCAGCCTTGAATACTGTATAAGGTTCATTACCTTTTGGGCTGGTGATCAAACATGCGAAAGTGTCGTGGAGTCGTGAATCCAAAGCTGCAACCGCATGAGCATACCGCGTTGCCTCAGTTCTTATATCCGCCACCGTGAACTGTTGCTCGAGTATTTCGAACCAAACCTCTGGGTTTTGTAAATGTAGTGGTTGTGGAGGTTTGAATGCCACTCGAGCAACCGTCCCGGTGTAAGAAGGAAACGAAACGTGAGATTGAGATGTCTCTGGCAGAGGAATTGTACTATTCCGCCCCACCTGCGCGACGGCTTTAGCGACAGCATCGTTGATGAATCCGGTTAGCTGCGAGGCTGTCAACGAAAATGTTGATTCCCTAGAACCGCTGCCCGATGCTGCCTCTTCATCCGTTGATTCCGCAGAAAAAGTAACCACAGGTGAATCGTTCACACATTGGACAACGCGCCGTAAAAGAAAAGAACACAAAAAGAAAAGGACCGAAAAAATAAACAACACCGAAACAAAGCACATTTTAATAAGTTTAAGAATAAAAACGATATTTGAATTTAAAATAAAAATTTATTGAGTCAAGCACCAAAAATAATTAATTGGGTACTTACAGTTTTAATAATATTGACCAAAATACCTTGATGCAGAGACACGTTACAATTTGGAGTCACCTCGGTCTCTGGGTAGTAGTGATGGGGTTGAAACTTGGCTGCCGTAACTGTATACCCAACCGAAATTTTGTTGGTTGTTGAAATTTGTTGAAACTCCGATATAACGGGGATTAAATCCGTATGTTGACTCGGTTCTGGTGTTAAATTTACCAGATGTGGTGAAAGGCGACGTACTTGAAGCTGATTGTATAAGTGGCTGTAGATTATGTGGCCACAATCACCAAGCTTTTATATGGTATCTATTAGATACGCGATCAACACAACTTTTTTATATAAGAACAATTGTAGAAATATGTGTTACAACAAAACTTATTTTTATTTTAAAAATATGTATAACAATTATTATGGTTTTTATAATTTATTTGAATATAATTTTATTTTATTTATTAGACATATCTATTTACAGAAAAAACTTAAAACTGACTAACTTTTATTTTTTTAAAAGCTAGCTACAAAAAACCAAAAACTACAATATTTTTTTGTCAAAAATATAATTGGATGTCGTATGTGAAGAGCTAATAAAATTTCGTTATAAATATTTTTTTATTAAATTGTTATCACAAATAAACTTCACATTTGTAGGTTATGTTTTGCTTTTGTAATTTTTTGTGCTTTCCAATCGACACTTTAGCCAATACACATTTTTTGCACTTACAAGTACTTACGGTGGTCGATTGGAAAGCAACTAATTATTGAATGATTTGGTTGGGCAAGGTGTGAAAGACGCCACAATGTAACATCAAAGCAGGCCGTAAAAAAATATTACACAATAAAACAAAAAAAAAACTACTTCAAAGTCGAACCTATGCGTTTACTATTAAAAACGTATGTTATTACCAATATTTTAATATTTGTGATGGATCGTTTCGTGTGACAGAACTAGCGGTTTATTATGAAATTTTTCCGTCTCGGATTGTCCCGTTAACGCATAGATCCATGCTATTATTAACCTAAAAAGCAAAATCGAATCGGATTTATCCGCACACTAGAAAAAATCCGTCTTCTATAATTTTTTAGTTGACGTATGTGTTTTGTATTCGATTGATCTTACATTGAGGTTTCATCAAAATATAGTGAAAAGTGATTTATATTTTAAAACTATTATTAAAATAAAAGTTTAAATTGTGAGATTTTATGCACGATTTACATGTTCCAATTTTTTTCCCAACAAATTTTTTACAGAAAAATAGAGCTGCACGCAAATAACAAAAAATTACTTGTTAAAAAGAGACAGCCGTATGAAAACAACATTTACCCAAATTAAAAATCAAAAAAACCCAATTTTATTTTACTGGAATTTGTTTCGTGCTCCTCTCGCAAACGAAAATCGTAATATACTTCACCCTTAATTTTTTACTGGAAAAAAATTGGAACATGTAAATCGTGCATTATTATAAGAAATTTTCAATAAATTCGTAACATAACTAATTTTTATGTGAATTTGTTATACATGATGACCACCAGCTGTCAAATTAATAAAAATCGAATCTCAAATTATTTAAAAAAAATAATGTTAACTTCAGATTTGTTTATTACAAATACGATAATGCAAGTTTCATAATATAGTAAATCCGTGTCGGATCGAATATTTCCGTTAACGGAGAAATCCGAGACGTAAAAATTCATAATCGCCGCCTGGTCTCTTGATCTTGATAGAACTGAAGATCATAATTTCCGGCAACTATAATTACTATGTCGAATAACAGGCGAGTAATTTATTATTTATTTTATTAAAATTTTATTTATTAAAACTTAAAGCACCTTGCTACTATTTTACATAAAATGTATGTATTTTTAAAATATTAGTACACAGCCAATTTCAAATCGAAAGCCTTGGTAACTTTTTTTGATAAAAATTGAAATGCTGAATATTCCAAGGCTTGATGCCAACCATACTTTGTCAAAGGAGTGTGCTACTTTCAAGAAGCTACTTTCTATTATTCTACTTTTTTATTATTGCGTGCTACTTTCTATTATTGAAGTAGTTTTCGAAAGCAAAATTGTTGCGGGAAATATAATTTCTCTAGAAGTTGTTAGAAGTAAAGAAATCGGCCCTTACAAATTTTTATACTTGATAGTAGTTTGTTTGGTTTAGGTATCACAGCACTTCTGCGACTCCTTTGCGGTCTTTTTTGCTGAATACTGCGTTAATTATATGGAGAAGTTTACGTAGTCGTGTTCATGAAGGGCTTTTATTATTTAAGAGTTCTTTACACTTAGATATAATTTTATTTCTTCTTTTAATTCTTATGGGCGGTTTTCATTTGGTGTTTGTCTAAGTATGTATATGCGAGAACGTATTCTCGAGAAGATCTGCAGGCAAAGAAGTGTTGTGCTTGCCAAATATAGCCTTTGAAGTTTATGGTGTTTTAAATTTTGTTTATGCTTTCCAGAGGGAATACTCAACTCGGCATCGTTAACCCCAGCTAGGCCACTTAGCAATTTGTTAATCGCTAATTTTAGTTTATTGGATACAAAATTTAAAGTTGCTTTATACTCTCCAATTTTTACCAGGTATTCCCTAATTTTCGTTTTGTTGTAACCAGCTCCCAACCTCCTGTTGTTGAGTTGTTCTAAGTCTTAAATTAAGGTAAAACTCATTTTTTGCACTTTTCCATTGTTTCGTCAGAAAGATCCCTATAAAGCTGGTGAAAAACCGGGCTAATCAATGGCAACAATGAAAGCAGGCCCTTTTCTTTTCAGCGCTAATTTTAAGCCATTATACGTTTTTTTAAATTCTAAATGAGTAATTGTGGTGATGCTTCGCTTCTTCGTGTTGAGAGATTTGAAGCGGGCTGCTCCATCCAATGAGGGTTTTTTATAGTACAGTGCCAAAATCTTTAGTGTATCATAACCATCTAACACTATGTCACGAGAATAATTACCCATCTGAATTACAAATTACCCATTCAAATTAATTTGAATTTGTCAATTTGTTTTTTTGATCGTATGGACTGTATAAACTTGTACCAAGTATTCTCCGGGATAGTGTTTTTTTATATTGCATATTTTCTTTTGCTTTTTGATAATAGCGTGTTCTGTATCCCACGCCATGTGGGAATGGCCTACTGTTAAAAATGTATGATCGATAACTTCCATATCATCTTGCCACTGGATAAAACCTTATTTCAACAAAACTGTTTTTATTTTGGCCTGCGGTGATGAATCACTGTAAAATGTCAAATGTTTGCACCTTGCGGAAGTGACTGTAAATATTTATACAGGCATGCTGAATGCTCATTTCTACCGCGTTTTGAAATTTTCTAAGGTTATAGATCCACAACGGCCGCTTATAAAACGATACAGAGGTCTGTAGAAATCTACACATTTCATTTTCTACACTACATGATAATTTTTCTGATCGATTTTTAATAAATTTTCATCCGTTTCGTTTTCCGCAAGATCAATTTTCATTTTGATCGTTTCACAGATATTGCACGTGTCTGGTTTTGGTTTTTAAATGCTAGGTTAGTTCACAGTATTTGGACAATGATACCGGATTATCATATGCTTCAGTATAAAGTTCATATTTTTTGTTAATCGTCAGCTCATCTTGGAAATATTTTTTGACATACCACGTCAAGTGTAGGGACATTCGTACGCTGGGAAAGATTTAATATTAGATGGTACCTGACTAATTGTATTTTCATTAAGCTTGTTTGCTGGTGTAGTTTTCCCACGAAGGTCCAAGGAGATTACTGTTCCATCCGAAGAGTATTTTTTACAAATAACTTTATTAATAAATCTTGGCGTTTCTCTGAGCGTACGAATTAAACAAGTTTTGCAAATCACATTTTTTGGCCACAGTTATTTATAAAATATGAACACGAAACAGACTATTTTTCAGAGTAGGATTGCCATCCTTAACTGTTTGTGTATTTTTTGAATTAGTTTATATTAATCCAGAAGCAAAGGCTAGACGAAGGTTGTAATTACCAAGTTTCCAGTATTGTTAGAATATGAATTTTTGATTTGTGTTGAAACTTATTCGTTCGCTACATTTTTTTTTCTACAACATTTGCTTGTATTTTTTTATGTGGCAATCTTGAACATGGTGCATTTTGGTCATCCACTTCCATTAAATTTTGTTCTCTTTGTGTTGGACATAATCAGAATTCTTCTCACTTTCGCTAGGGTTTTCAGCTACTTCTGATTCAGATGTTCCTTCATCATCAAGCGGTTCTATTTCAAAACCATTTTTTTTTTTGAATGAATATGTTCCTTATAAGGAGGCTTGTTCTAGATGTCTTTGATCCAGTTCTTAATGGATTTCTTCAAGTACGATTAAAGTATCTTCTCGTATTAGGTTGGCGTTTTAATGTTGCATTTGATTATGTGTTTTTCAAATCCTCATTTTGATTGAAAGTTGTATTGGAAGAAGAATTCAGATTAGGTTTAGCCATTTCAATCATTTTAAAAAATCTAGAAGATATTTCAGTGATATATTTACAGTTTTGCTAAGTTTAAAAGAAAACAGCAATATTATGCATTGATCAAAACGAATTAATCAATATGGATTACCATGGTCATCTAAAAAAAGCAAAGCCATAACCTTGCCAGACTGTTACGGTTCCGGACGCTTCGGTGCACTTTCACCAGCTTCCACCAATTGTTCTTATACTTTCTTGGTCTCTGGTGTGTAGTGATGTATCCATGTATTAGCAACGGTTACAAAACGGCTCAAAATCTCCTTCAGATTATGCCAAGTACATCTCCAAATTGTCTTGAGAAATATCAACTCTTTCTGACTTTTGCTGCATTTCAGCAATCTCACGCGTCTTCAATTTACTGTGATCTGTCACCAAACGTAGAACATTTTTTCATCTTTTATTGCGTAGATCAAAAGGCGTTCTTGAACGATGTTCGTCAATTGTGCTCGTACAACCAAACTTAAACTCTTATGTTTAACACGAAATTGAGAACACGAAATTCGTTTTTTTTCGTTGTTTACAAAATCACCGAGATGACGACGCACAAATAGGTCTACTGATTTATTTTTCAGTAATTGTGATATTTCTGCCTTGAAACAGTTGAGTCTGTCTTGTAATGATTATTTCTGTCTCATGCAGATCTTACTCATCTATGTTTTCTCTTTTGCTCTTTTTGATGAAGTTGTTCACATGTTTTTCTTACATGTGAGGGTCTGCCTTCTTGTTCGGTAGCAGTTGTTATATTGGCATGTTTCAATTCTGTTGATGTCGTTCCTCAATTTCATTGTATCTACCTATCGACTAATATTTATTTGTTTGTCTTTCAACCATTGCGGTCCTATCCACCAGATAATGACTCATGAGTTCCTTTATTGTTATTCCCCGATATTCGTGCAATAAGTTGGGCAACATTTGGTCTAATGTGGTGCCATTGACGTGGTTCAGTCAAGCTTTGGATTTCTGATACTCTACTCCGTGCATAAGTTGGTGCCTTTTGTATTTCTACCTAGTGTTTGTTTGAGGTAGGTTCCATTTAACGAGTTTCGTGGTATTGTTAATTTTTATTTTGTTGGCGCCACTCTCGCTTTAGCTTCTATGAGGCATATGCAACTCAAGTTGCATATGCCTGCTCCGATGCATCACTAAACCCATAAATATGAGCAAATGATACACTAGAGTAACCTATCCATCTTCGAACTTTCAAATCATTAAGCAAGATAAGTTCTTCTACATAGGTTAACAATTATTGAGAAAGTTCTTCTGAGACGTTTCCGTTCGTCCAATTAATAATCCATAATTTTTGGAGTGATTATTCTTGGTGGTAGCCATCCTAGCGGATCAAATAACTTGGCTGCGGTAGAAAGACCTGTAGCCTTCCTGTAAAGCCCTAAAGCTTTGATGGTTTCATGAATTTCAATTTTATATACGCCTGTGCTTTCGGTCTCGGCTACGCGGCTTAGTAGCTGATTTTGATTGCTTATCCACTTCCTTAAATTGAAACTGCCTTTTCAGAATAGTTGGTTTAATTGGTTTTGAATTAGTGATGATGTCATCTTACCACCAGGTAAGTAAATGGAAAAGACCTTGTTTCGTCCTCAGAAAGTAGTTAATTTCTGACTGCGAGGTAAGTGGTTTTTGAAATTCCGATCTGGTGGTCATTTGGCAGTGTTTTGAAACAGTTCTTCACACTTTAATTCTTCAGGTGTTTGATTTCGTAGGGGATGTAAAGCTTCGATTTTCCAAAGATTTTTTTGAGGTTTTTCAGTTTCCTCCAGCTAGTTTTCTCGATGATAATCGCAGTTGTGCATACCAATCGTTTATTTTGCTTTCTTGTTTTAACCCTCTTTCCCAGAATTATCCATCGTAACTTGCAGCGATGAGCAATTGGTTGTTGATTACCTTGCATCATTGTATCAGGTAAGTATGATACTATGATACTCGTGTCCGCATAATGCAAATAAGCTTAATTATAGGAGCAGACTATAATTAAGCTTATTTGCATTTTGGCTTTGTTTGTTTTTATTTTCAAGCTACTGGTAACACTCGAAGTAATAATGCTTGCTTGTGAGCAAAGGTCGATAATTGCTCGTCTGCAGCATTGGTTGCTATTTTGACAAGTGCTGTTGGTAAGACCACATCCTCATTAACCGTAATACAGCGATCAACGCTCGGGCGCGTTGTTTCCTGTTATTGTCTAATTTCTACATCTACAATTTTCCCAGCAGTTGCAGCTATTTTTACCAGTCCACTCAATTAGTGACTTAAACTAATCTTTGAAATTCAGTAGGAAGAAAATTTCATAGCATATCCGATGTTCTCTACGTGCTACTAATAGCTCTACTAATACTACATTTAGTAGGTTTTTGATAGTAAACAAGACTTCAGAGAGGCTCTATTACTAAACTTTATTTAACTTTGAACCACTTTTTAGAAATAACTGATTTAAAAAGTAGTTAAAGAAAACGAAGTACATACCTGCAAAATAAATTCAAACAGTTTTTTTTGAATAGTATTTCTGTATAAAAACAAATAATTCAGTTACTCCAAATATTTAAACTAAAAATGAATAATTAATTATATTCAATTACACGAGATTTGTGAACGAAATAGGAAAAATTATAATTAATTTAAAAAATTCAAAGATAAATAATAATTATCATTAAAAGAATAATAAATCAAAATTCTGTACAATATTTTGTTCGTAATTTTATTTATTTAATTATTTAATTTGATTAAAGCAAAACTACTATTAAATGTATATGTATATTTATAAATTAATTTTAAAAAATAAATTTAAATAATATATCAAAATAAATAAATTTAGTTGAAATTTTTAAAACAAAATATATTTAATAAAAAAATTTAATGTTAAGTTAGTGGGAATTGTTTTTATTTTTAATCAAATTATAATTTTTTTGTATCAAACAAATAGAATTATGTAATTATATTTATTATTATTATAAAATAACGATTCCGATTATTAATACAAAAATTAATTTAAAAAAATGTGTTAAATGTACTAGTTGATCTATCTGGGAGGATATAAAACTAATATGTATACCTGGGTGGTTGCCAAAATAATTTGGGGAACAACTAAATAAAAAATTCTGTTATATAAAACTTAATATTATAAATTAACAGCACCAGTTAAAACTAAAATAAATCTTTCTAATCGTGTCATAAACTCAATTTTTTTTTACAGTATAAAACAGCTAATTTGTTTATATCATTTTCAAAGAACTAGTTGGAGCAAGCCACAAAATACACAATTTTCAGGATTAATCAATCCTAATATTTATTGATGTAAAATAGATATATAAAGTGTATTTAAACATCAACGCCAGATTACTTTTACTTTCAGTAAAACAAAGTCTCTTAAATCAACAAGTATTTTAAATTTCAAATAACTAATTACAAATTTTGTTCTGCCAAACTAAACATAATTTTTTTAAGAGTAACCAACTAGGTTTACAAATAAAATCCTCGGGGCTACCAAACGTTATTATTGGCAAATTTTCAAATCATATGAAGTTAGCCCAGTTTTTTATCCCAGAATAGGAAGGGTTTACAATGACTATAAGAGAGCAGTACCAGCCGTATGGTAGTATTGGCGCAAATGGCCAAATTCCATATGGCCCCATATGAGAAAATCGTACCTTTCCCCAAGAAATATGTTTTGCCGGAAATGATTCTTTATGTTTTGAATAACCTATGGTACGGACTAACTGTCGCTAGTCGGACAGTACCAGCCATATGGTAGGATTCGCACCATACGGCTGGTACTGCCCTCTTTGTCATTGTAAACCCTTAATATTACCAACTCAAAACTGTATCAATCATTTCCGGCAAATCATATTGCTAGGAGAATGGCAAATATTAATTTTTATGTTGGGCCATATGGAAGCTGGCCGATTGTGCGAATCCTAACGGCTGGTACTGTCCGACTAGCCACAGTTAGTCCGTACCATAGGTTATTCAAAACATAAAGAATCATATCCGGCAAATCATATTTCTTGGAAAATGGTACGATTTTCTCATATGGGGCCATATGAAACTTGGCCATTTGCACCAATACTACCATACGGCTGGTACTGCCTTCTTAGTCATTGCAAGCCCTTACCAACTCAAAAATTAAAACAAAATTTCCGTTGTATACAAGTTTAAATAGAAAAAACTGGGATGACATGAAATAGTATTGCGTTTGAGGGAATTTTTTTTTCCTGGGATGAAAAACTGGGCTAACTTCACATGTTTTAGATAAAAATATATCATTTTTCAAAGAACCGTATCTAAAGTGGAAGACATAAGATAAAATCAATTGAATTTTTTGGTTCTTCATAACCGGTTGAAGATTGGCCATTAGTTGATTTTGTTTGGTCATCCCCCCTAAATAATATTTTATTGCGAAATTTCATTAAAAACCAATCATTTCCAATGATTAGAAACGAAATTTAATAAAAACTACCCGGGATCTTTTTCTTTAATTTTTCATTATTTATTTACCTTTTAATCATAATTCATAAGTGAATAAACGATAAAAGCTAGAAACCAAACGAATTCAATCAATCATCATTTTTGTCAAAACCTTTAGATGGGGTGCTAAAAAGGCGGAGCCGAATTTACCACTTATAAATAAATTAAATTTGTCAACAATGCACAATTAGTCAGATGTTTTATTTTTATCGCACAAAGAAATAAAATAAATTAAATAATACAATAAAGGAACTCCGACGATAAATTAAACTCAAAAGTAAGAAACCCTATGCACGTTGAAGAAAACATATAAATTTCTTTAATGTTATGACGTAAAAATGAATCGCATGATTTATTCACTTTTATTATATTTGCTTTTATTTAATAACAAAATTTTGTACCAACCGATGAAGGTAAACAAATTGTTGGCTATCTCTTTGTACACTAATTTGGTTCCTATTTGAATAGAAATAATATTTCCCGAAGTAAGACTACAGCAAAACTCCGCTTAACGCTCGATATACTTTCCTGAAATATGGAGCGTTAATCAAATTTATATAATTTTGCAAATATACACTCTGTCAAAAAAGTAACGGGAATTGGTAATTTAAAAAGGCCGCTTAAAGGGATTGTAAAAATTTTGCTTGTCGCTAAGTAAGCAAGCTTGTCCTCTATCTTGACGTTAAGGTTGAGCGTGATCTGTCATTTAGTATGTTTACAGTGCAATAAGCATTAAATTAGAACATCAATTGTGTGTGGAATCGAAATTTAAATTAAATTTTAATTTTGTTCAAGCTGTATTATAATTATGATGTTAATCTTATGCGGTTGTGGGCTGGTGCAATTTCAATTACAAGTCTCGTTAGACGGAATTAGGGTGCATTATAAACAGAACGGCGTGTATATAAAACAATCCATATTGGCTTAAATATGAAAGCCAACAAAGCGTAGTTACAGATATTAAATTCGCTTGGTGTGAAGTACGAATTTTAGTCTTAATTGAGGAATAGAAATTGTGTTGGATACGTTGGCAAACCCGTTGTTTATTTGGATTGTTGTTGTAAATTTTGTATATGGGAATAAATCAGTGTCTATTATTTAATATATATGTTTTAATCGTGTATGTGTTAGGTATAAAAAAATTATAATGGTTAACATTTTTTTCTGAAATGTTAGAAATTAAAATGATATACATCTCGTCATAAGTCATTCAGCAGTCAGCAATTAAGGACCTGTCCGTATACTCAGCGTGTTCACTGCCAGAAAACCATCTGACATAAAAAATCGGTATATTTTTGACATATTTTACCCCGGCTAACTTCGCATCAGTAAAATATACAAATGTTTTTTTATAACCCGAGTGAACGCGTTTATTTTCAGCTTGACATATAAATTTGGCAGTTCAGTATTTTAAACGTCAATTTCCTTTACCAGTGAATTTAATATAGTGATATATATTTCCTAAAGTGATGTTTAAATTTTAATAAAATATTACCGAAAATGTTTATGATTGAATCAAGTTTAGCCGGCTATTAAAAATTGAGTTTTTTCAAAACAAAACTCAGATGTCAAAAAAAAACCCGAAAAAATCCAAAATAAAGTGGAGTTAAAAATATACCGATTTATAGGGTGCGCTCGGTTTGTAGCTCAAAAAAAACCGGATATTTTTTACCCTCTTGTACACGAGTGAACACTAGGATTAATGTAGATCAAAAAGAATGCGTTCTGAAAATTCCGAATGAATAAAAGAATAGAAAACATAGAATGAATAAAAGTACGATCACTGCAATTATTTAAAACGTTCGGAATGTTCGGAATGAATAAACGAAAATACCCTATATCATTTTACAAAAACCGTTGTTTAATTCATTTTCAAAATGAATTAAAAAAGGTATATTTTATTTCAGATTATAAACATAAAATTTACATTTGATTTTAATACACATAGAAATGCATGCGTAATTTCACGTTTTGAAGAAAATGGTTTCTTGTTTTTTTTTTGGTACAGTTTTCTGTTGTATTGTAGAGAAAGCTAAAAAACGAAGAAATTCATTTTCATAAATTTCAATTGTTGTGTATTAATTATGAATTAAAACATCCATTTTTTAATTCATTTTGGAATTCATTTGCAATTGTTCTTTGCACATTTTCATTAATGAATGCATTAGTTAAAAATTTTGAATGGCTTTAATTTTCAAATTACAGTAAAAGCCCGATTATCCGGCATCCAATTAACCGGAACACTCAGTTAACATGAGATTTTTTTTAGGATCTTATTTTTTTTTTGCTTTTTCTCTTTCATTTCATATGAATTTTTTAATTCCTTTTGAAATTTATAATTGTTTCTTGCACATTTTCATTAATGAAAGCATTACTTGAAAATTTGGAATGGCTTTAATTTTCATATTACAGTAAAAGCCCGATTATCCTATTAACTGGAACACTCATTTAATCGGACATTTAAATTATTATGATTTTGTTTTGGATTTTTCTCTTTCTTTTCTCTTTCATATGCATTTTTTAATTCATTCCGAAATTCTCGATTATCCGGAATACTCTCAATTTCTAATCTTTCCGGATAACAGGGATTTTACTGTAATATACACTACGGTAAAAGACCTGTTACCCGGGATGCTAGGGGATGAGAGCATTCCGGATAATTGAATGTTTCATTAAAACTAGAAATTTTACGAGAATTTCTTTATTTTCTAGGATTCTCGTTTATTTATTTTGAATTTATGTACCAAAAACTAATTTTTTTGTACATCAGTTCATTGAGTTTACTGCAAATAATAAATGCATACATATTATGTATACGAGTGCACCCATACGAGTACCCAAACTTTAATAATACATATTTTCAAAATTTCACTATTCATGTAATACAACTTTACAAATTCAATTCAAATAGAATAATGCATAAAACAGAAAAAAAGTAAAGGATTGTATATTTTCTATGAATCACCGAATAATAAAAAAATAATATCACTTGTGAAAAAGAAAAAGTAAAAAAAAATCCAAAAAATTAAAGTTCCGGTTAACTGAATGTTCCGGTTAATTGAATGCCGGATAATTGAGCTTTTACAGTAATATGACAATTAAAGCCATTCCAAATTTTCAACTAATGCTTTCATTAATGAAAATATGCAAAAACAATTGCAAAGGTCAAAATGAATTAAAAATGCATATGAAAGAGAAAAGAAAGAGAAAAAGCAAACAAAAATCCTAAAAATAAAAATTCACGTTAACTGAGCGTTCCAGTTAAATGGATAATAAGAAAATTGAAGCCATTCAAAAGTTTCAACTAATGCTTTCATTAATATAAATGAGCAAAAAACTATTGCAAATTTCAAAATGCATATGAAAGAGAAAAAGCAAAAAATATTCCTAAAAACTAAAATTCCAGTTAACTGAGTGTTCCGGTTAATTGAATGCCGGATAATCTGGCTTTCACTGTAATAAGAAAATTAAAAACTTTCCAAATTTTCGACTTATGCTTTCATTAATGAAATTGTGCAAAAAACAATTGCAAATTTCAAAATGAATTAAAAAATGCATATGAAAGAGAAAAAGCAAAAGAATTCCTAAAAATCCGGTTAACTGACTGTTCCGTTAATAAAAATTTAATTTCCGATTAACTGAGTATTCTGGTTAATTGGATTCCGGATAATCGGGCTTCTACTGTTATACATTTTTACGTTTTATTTCGATCTTAAATACACATTTTATTTCATTTTCAAAATGACTTAAAAATACACATTTTATGTCATTTATAAACACACTTCTTAAATCATTTTCAAAATGACTTATGATCTGCATTTTTTATTTAATTTTCATTACAGATTTTAAGTCAATTTTGAAATGAAATAAAAACGCTGGTTTTAAGTCCGAAATAACGCCATTTTTAAGTCAGCCTTTTTTAATTCAGGGAGCCGTAAAAACTAAAATTAGAGACATATAAATAATTGTTACAAATAAATTTATATCATAAGATTAAAAACCATCCAATAAATAAGTATTTTGTGAACTATATCAGAAATATTGGATCGTGATATATCTATACCACTGGCTCTATTCTGGTAATTCCTCGGGAATAGGGGAAAGAATTTACATATCAATTCTAAAAAAAGTTAGTGGTAATTTTTTTGAAAACAAAATAAAATTGGGACTAACTTTCTCTGGTAATTTCGCTATGGAAAAATTATTCCTAATTTACAAATATATCAAACTTATTTTCTCAGTAGACCAGAAAAAACTGATGTATAGTTAAAAGCTATGTAAAAAACATAAAAATGACGTGAAAATAATGATAAAGCTTGAACATACTATTTAAATTATTATTTTATACCTTTTCTCGTTATGTTAAAAACGTTTATGAAGTGAATTTAAAATGAGATGCACTTAAATATGTCTACAATTTTATGAAATAAACCGATTGTCAACTCATTTACATTTTATCTGATAATTTATCTTTCGAAAATGGCCTTTTCAATACAAAAAACTAATTTTGGGTACCCATACCAAAAGCTTTACTTTTTATACAAACAGGCCCAAAGCAAAGGGTGCCAGATTTAGTTTCAAAGTGAATCTTATATCGAGAAAAATCGTGTTTTGTTTTTTATCACAATGTTAAATCAAAGGCCTATTAGTGAATAGGCCCTTCAGCTAGAAGCGATAATAAACGAAGGCGATCGAATTCAATATAGAAATTCCCCTGATTTGAAAATTGTGCAAGACTATGTGTCGCATTTGTTCAAGTCGACATCCGCATAAAACCAACGCCAAACGATATCGTCTTAGCAGAGACCTAAGCATTAGTTATCCGATTTCTATAAAACCACTTTAAGTTTCGAAAAAAGATAGTTTCCTTCTCTTCCTTTCCTTCCAATATATACTACTCAAAACAAAATAAGAAACACTTGCTACTAAGTAGCGTGTTAACTTTCGTTGTAGATCAATAATAGTTGCTTTCCAATCGACCACCGCAAGTACTTATAAGCACTTATGGTTTTTGTCTTTGCTAAATTAACTACTAACAACTGCTCTACCATTTTATTATGAGTAGTTGAAAGCAGTTACGATAAATTTGTCCGATAGGTGATTGTGTGTAGTATTTTTCTGTCAAAAATATAATTGGATGTCGTATGTGAAGAGCTAATAAAATTTCGTTATAAATACTTTTTTATTAAAAAGTTATCACAAATAAACTACACATTTGTAGGTTATGTTTTGCTTTTGTAATTTTTTATGCTTTCCAATCGACACTTTAGCCAATACACATTTTTTGCACTTACAAGTACTTGCGGTGGTCGATTGGAAAGCAACTTTTACCAAAACTATTGATGCCATATTTTTCATTAATCTTTTGTTTTTTTTTTGTGTACCTAAAACCAAATTCGTATCTCATAACTGTAAAACACAGTAGACCTTAAAAAATAAGGCAAAAATAAAGAAAAAATGCTCCCATTCGTAAATTGAATTTTGAGTAAATTGGGTTATTTTTATCAAAATTAATTTGTTTTCAAATAGAAATTGTGTAAAAATCGTGTTTTTCACTAAATCAACAAAATGGCACGAATTAGGATTCATCTAACAGCTACGGAGGTGGCAAGAGTGCAACACTGATCCAAGAGGGAAAAAATTTACGTTTTGTAGCGAGATAATGGATTCTATTATTCGGAACGTAGCGTTTGGTTACGTTTTCGTGAGACAGGATCATATGAAATAACACCTGGATCGGGCAGAAAAAAACATCACAACTTCAAATGACGACCGACGCAAAATGCTGGCTTCTCTTAGAGACAGAAAAAAACAGCCAAATTGATTCAAAATGAATTCTGTACGCTATTGAACCGCCCGATATCAGATCAAACTATTCGCAATCGCCTCAAAAAAGCAGGGAATAGGTCTAGAAAAGCAGCCATATGCCCCATTTTGCTCCATAGACATCGTGCAGCAAGACTGAAATGGTATCAAGAACATAAGAGTTGACAGTTGCGACATTGGCGGGCCATACTCTTCACTGATGAATCGCGTACTTATTTGAGTACCAGTGATAAACGGAATCAGGTCTATTTGCGTATTGGTGAGCCATATATTGACTGCTGCATACAATAAACCGATCGTTGCAGTGGAGGGTCAATATTGGTTTGTGGTGGCATCAGTTTGGAGAGAAAGACAGAGCTCGTACTCATTGATGGAGGATCGCTTACGGGTGAAAGGTATGCGAACGCGTCCAGACTTTATCTTAATGCTGCAGGATAACGCTCAGGTCATCTACACATTTTAGTTTCTTTTTTATTAATTTATTTACATACACGATACTATCATAATGTTTAGCAATACCGGACCCCGCGATTGACCAGATTGGGACAAATACAGTCCTTCTAAATTTTCGGAAATATGAAAACTGAAAGGGAAATTTGAAAATGTGTCGTAAGTGATTCAACTAAACTGCTAATTTATTTAAGTAGTATAATATATTTAAAGCAGTCTTCGTCTTATTCGAAATTTTTATTCGACTGAAAAAGTCCGCAAACTGATTAGTTATAATTTTAGAATTATCGAAGAACGATCACCATATTTCAGGGTATGGAAAGATAGCCGTCTTAATTTTTTTGAATTAATAAATTTCTAAACCCGACTATAGTGTCAGCGATTATATCGTGTTGCATAAGCAACATGTAGCAATTATAAGGTCATGAGACTTGTTTGACAGTACCTCAAAAACGGTTTGTTTTTCTGATTAATCCTAAACCCGTATCTTAAATGTAATGATAGTACGATCTAAATAGTTTTTTTTAAACCATCTAAGAGCTCTCGTTCTAACATTACACACATATGGTTTTTGTTCGGATTAACAATTTTCATACGAGCGAATCAAAAAATTAGATCTATTTTTGCAATAGACCTGTGGCTTAAAACTAGTAGTATCTGCTTTTGGTAAGGTTCTCCGGAATGGAGGAACTATAAATTATAATGTTTTATTATTTATTTTATTTTAGTAGTTATTGTATATTGTTGACAATCAGCTTTGTTTTCTTAGAGGACGATCTATAGTACATAGTTATAGTTACAGATTTCATATCTAATACTTTGAATACCATGAACTCCGCAAGCGACGTAGATATCATTGTCACCAACTTCAGTATGACATTTTATATCCCAATTAAAATGCCCTTGATTTCCCTCCTGAATTTTTACATTGGATGGGATCTTATCTGGTGGAATGAAGGTGTCAGGTGCTGCCACTCAGGTCGTATACAGATCTTTTAGTTTATTTTTTATTAATTTATTTACATAGCCAATAAGAAAACGTCGAGCAGCCACCGATAATATTTTGAATGACAAATTAACCAAATACTCACAAACACCTATGTCGTTTTTTGCTCTTCTTTACAAAAGACATCTAAATGTTAACTTTCACACATTGAAATTGGTTACTGTCCTTAGAATATGCTTCTCTATCTAATAGGCCACGACTGTTACAACCAGCTACACTAACAACGTAAAGATATGGATTATTTAAATTAATTTGCCACATTGCTCTAAAGTAAAGTGGCCTTAACATGTTCTTATTTTTTCAAGATAGAACTGTCAAAATATAACACTCCAAGAGAAACATATATTGTATTTCTGATAAGAAACTGTTACAAATAATGGTGGAAGTAACTGTAGTTTACGATCGCCTAGTCAATCTGAAAACGGAAGGCGTTTATTTCAGCAATAATTTTGTGGTTTTTCCACAAAACCAGAATTTGTGTTAATTTCTTATAAACGGACTCGGGTTGCCTCTCGAAGGAGTGTCTATGGTCTGATAAATGAATATCAAAACTAGTCGATGCTTGGCAGTAATAGCATTAAAGAAATCAATTACTCTTCTAATTTTACGAACTCGATTCGAAATTTGTGGAAACTAAATTATCGTTGTTTTGCAGCCATATTGCGCATTGACTCATAAAATTTATGAAAACTGAAAATAAACCTTCAATGCATATTGTATCATATATGATACAACCATTTCATATTACAAAAAAATACATGTATGCGCATAAATTTCCTATTTTCTTCATATAAGAATCTTCGTTTACATATTTTGAAAACCTATACCAACACAAAATTTGGTTTTCCCGCGTAATTTTATAGAATAATGCCGGTTGAGTGTCGCTTGCTGTGGTGATTAGTTTGTCGCAACCAACGTAGATTTTTGGTCGTGTTTTTCTAGGGTATTTATAAACTATTTTACATAAAAAAAATATTTTATTAAATATTTATAATTATATCATGTGTTTCAACCATTTTGACATATATATGTATGTCTATATTATCATTGTAAATATTGAAAAACATTGGTTGTATCATATATGATACGTCATGCAATTACGGCACAATTCTTGGTTGTATCATATAATTTGAAGACTAGGTGGAACAGTTCTTTAATAATACATTTTATTTAACATTTTTGGTAGTTAAAAATGCTAAGGAAATCGAGGAGTTTATTAATATGTAATTCTATTGACAATGATGACGAACAAGACAGTGACTTCCGTATCGAACCACCATCTGAAATTGATGACGATGTACCATTTGATATTCAAAATATACCTGTGATTCTTCTACATAGTGATAATAATGTGATTGAATTACAAGATCCTGATATTGGCAATGCAATTGAGGTGACAAGTGAAACGAGCGAGGTTAAAAAATATAAATTTAACGGTGATGAATCTCTACCAGAAGTTCTAAAACTACAAACGCCTCTTGAAATTTTCAATCATTTTTTCAATTCTAATTAAAATGGCAATAGCGTTCGAGAATCAAATTACTACGCAATGGGAAAACATCAAAAATACGTTTTCAATAAACGGGAGGGATTTGAAAAAATTCCCCGGGATGTGTATTTTAACTTCCGTGCACCAACTAACACGCTTCCGCCGATACTGGTCCCATGAAGTGGAACAATATAGTACGGGAAAGCATTTCGAAAAAAATCGTCAGTTTCTTTATTTCAATCGCAAGGAGAACAATGTGCCACACACAAATCCAAATCGCGATCGCCTGTTCAAAATACGACCCGTAATAGATGCTCTCATTAAAAACTTCAGATGTGCTCTGTAAGGTAGAAGTTACTTGAAGCAACCAATGAAGCCGCATAAATAGAGCTAAACATTTTTTGTTCCCAGTGAAAGTTCAGGATTTACGTACAATTTTGAACAATTTTCGGGGCAAGAAACTACTACGAAATGTACCAAGAAATGCGAACCACCATGATTATTATTACACGAGCTTACCATTGGTTATCGAACTAAATAAAGTTGGCACAGTACGTCGTGACAGACTACCTTCAAGCAAGTTACCAACCGAACGTGATCTAAAGGATACATAGGTCGCCACAAAATAAAATTACACTCCAAGAAATGGTGCATACCAATATGTTACCATATTTTGGATATCGCGTTGGTAAATTCATGGATACTTTCAAAAAGAATCTCTCGTGATTTAGGATAGGAACATCTCGCTCTAATAAATTTTAGATTACAACTTGCTGAAAGCCTGTGCAGAGTCAATAATAAGTACAACTATTTAAAACGAGGCCGACTGGCAATCAACCAATAATATTAGTCTTGAGGTAGACGTTAAACGAAAAATGTTCAACGCAAGTCACATGATGAGTGAGTGTATCGCATTTTCTCAACTGGACATTGGAAAGACAGCGGTCTAAGTTACCTTGAAATTACAAACTCACTTTTAGTGTGAAAAATACAACATATACCTTTCTTGCAACAAAGGCAGAAATTGTGTTATGTCCTTATTATTTTATTTTTTATTATTAAATAGTTTTGTTAATTTAAAAAGCATAGGCTGTGAAAAACTATGTAACATTTTTAAATATTTAAACGAAACTTTCAAATTTAAAAAAAAAAAAAAAAAAAATTTGTGTTTGTTTTGTACTCATAAATGCATGCCGTATCATATATGATACAACCACGAAAATCGATTTTCCGAGGAAACTACAAATAATTAGAATTTCTTATTTTGATATTATAAATAAGGATTACAGAAACTATAATGTAGAATTTTTTCGACAAAATAGAAAAAATCATGCATTGAAGGGATAAGAAGCTCTTTTACTGTGTTATGTGTTTTAATACCAAAAATTTTAAATAAATTACCTACTCGAAAATACGTGTATTTTGTGGTTTCGTATTTCTGAATATTAACCGGTATATTATCTACCCGTACCTCATCAACACTATATCACCGTAATAGAATTTGATAGTTTTGCCACAAATAAACAATAATTTCAACTCAACAAGATAGATACCAAAGAGTTTGTTCAAAAATTGTAAACCAATTTAAAGAATTAGTGGCAACAGGTAATTGTGATTTATTACACGAATTCCTACAAAATATAAAACATATTTTAATTTAATAAACATTAATAGTCAATTGATTAATTTATTTTATAAAAAATAAAATTTTAATGGTTTCACAACAAAAATAAAAACTAATTGAATAGCAAGAATAATAATTGTAATTTATTGTATTCAATCTAAATAAAAATTTTGTTTGATTTAAAATTTTCAAATTAAAAAAAAATGTAAACCGTCCTTAAAAAATGTATATTAAATTTTTCTATTAATTTTATAAAATATTTTTACTATTTATTACATATTATTTTTTAGTTTACTAATAAAAAATTAAATACAAATATTAAAACAATGTAAGATATTATTACTGTTTGTTATTATTATTACTGTTATTATGCAAATTATTAGCCGAAAAAAATTTATGTTTTGGTTTGCTCACGTTTAGTGCATATTCAAAGTGCCAAATTATTTAGTCTATCTTTGTTACTACAAAAACGAAACTTTTGCTCAACAAATTTAATCAAAACACCCATTGCAATATTTTTTAAATATTTTAGTATAAAAAATTTGAATAGAGATAAAACTTGGTACATTCCCATTTCAGTTTTACAACCTCAAATATTTTGTTATTATTAGCAAGTATTTAAATCATAAATATATTACATCGTATCAAAAATCACTTATAGCCTTTAAAATGTCAAATCAAATACAATTTATCACTCGCACAAAATTAACTATTTATAATTTTTATATAATTTAATGAAATAAAAATCATACAAACAGTAAATATAATAGATACTTAATTTCTGTAATTCGCCAGTTGTTTTATTCAAAATAAACAAAACTCGAAAAACAAACAGAAAGGAACCCAACCCCATTGAAATGTGTTACTTTTAATACTAATTACATAATAAAATTATCGAAAATAAATTAAACCAAAAATCAAACTCAATGGACAAAATAAACCTAAACATAATTGAATAATTTGAATAATAAATCTAAACCCAAATGTGTAAATAATTAAAATAAAAAATCGTTTTTAATATAATTATTGTACCGCATAAATTAATTATAAATTAACAAAAAGACATATTCTTAGACATTTATTGTATAATTTACATTTTAAAATCAAATCAAAACCCATTCTCAAACAAAATCAAACGAGATAAATTAAGGAAATTAAATAAAACACAAAATATGAATTACCAAACTCCTCGACAGAAATATCGAAAGAACTGTTACGTTAAAGAAAAATGTGAATATGAGAAATATTTAACTTAAACAATACTAAACCAATTAAAAAAAAACAATTATAAATCTTTCGTTATATGTACATAAATTAAATCTTACCGTGTAAATTTATTAAATCAAAATGAAAAATTATTGAAAATACATCAACAAAATTTTAAAAGGGGAAATAAATAAATAATTATAAACAAACAAAAGAAAAAGAATTATAAATATATACAAAGAAAAAGTTATATTAACCAAATAAAAAAATTAAAAATGAATCAAATCATCGTTTTATTTTATATTTTTATTTACAAATAAATTAAATTTGGAATGAGAGAAAATCGCCAAGGGACTCTTATCTCGTATTGTTTGTGTTTTAAATTAAAAAAAAAACCGAAAACACCAAAGTGGCCTAATACAATTATTTGGAAAATGAAGAGACTTTTAATTTTTGCGTTACGGTCCGCCCCGGTGGCAAAGTGGTCAATATCTTGATCCAGCGACCGGAGGTCCCGGGTTCGATTAATGAGTTAATCACTAATTATCCGAAATGAAAATACGATTATGAAACCTCAATTGAGGCGGCCAAATCCCTTAATGGGATATAGTGCCAGAGAGAGAGGGAGAGATACGTGCCTCCCGCGGAGGGAATATAAGATGATCTAGTTGTGTGACTCAGATTTATCCCAAACTTAATAAGATTCTGAATTTAATTTAAAGATTTCATACAATATTTATTTGTTTAACAAAAATGAATCTAAGTCTAATTTACATTAATTCGGTCATTCTTAATTTTATAAATTGATTTTATAGATAATCGTCCAATTTATGAACTTATTGATTTCACGGTCTGAAGTCTAACGAATACTAATATTTTATTTTCCATTTTGGTATTTTTGTTCATGACACGCTTTACATATTTGCTCAGTTAAAAGGTTTGATATCATCACTATACCAGCTCAAACTATATCGAATGTAAAAATTGCAACTTTTTACGGCACGAAAAACCCGTTTTATTTACAAATTCAAAATCACCGCTAGTCCGGGAAGAAATATTTTTACTATTTTTTTGTCTATGCAATTTAAACCGCATTTATGCATGACATGGAGATTATTCTCAAATTGCTGTTGTTTTGGCTAAAAAAATCATTTTCGATACTTTGCATGACTCTGGTAATTCGTGATTTTTCAAGTTCCTGTTTTCAAAGGTGTGAATGTGTCATTTTCGATTGGTTGTCTTGTAATAATTTTCTAATTTATTTTTTCAACATACATAGATAAAAAAAATTGTTGTTTTATGGAATATTTTGTATTTTTTTGTTTTATTAAACATAAATGAATTTCTTATGACTTTATGTAGTTTACTATTTTTCATCTTTTTATATTCATGAAATTCCACGTATCCAGTCAGCGACACATTTTGGTGAAGGAAAATTTTGGCATGCGCAACCTGAGACATTCGGCCCTATGTCAGCCTTCTGATAGTAAGTATTTGGTACAAAAAATAAAAAAATAAATAAATAAAAAAATATATTTCTAAAATCAAAAAAAAAAAATCGGCTCTTTGACCCATTAGGCACATTCGGCCCTTCGATATTCAACATTCGACCCTTCGACACATAAGGCCCTTCGAAATTAGGCCCTTCGACATTCGGCCCTTCAACGCATTCGGCCCTTCGACATTCGGCGCATTGATATCACATCGTTGCAGTGAGTCATAATACTCATGGTAAGCTCACAAAATTATATTCTGGGTACATAACAGTTATAGATCCTTTTATCAATAGAAATTGGTATTCTCTCCTTGTACGGCTAAATATGGTTAACATTTTGCTTTCCCTTTCTTGTTTTAATTAGCGCCAAAAATTCTTCGTCCTGGATCGATTTACATGAATATTTTCCTTTCTTCATTCTTTCGATATTGAACCAAACTCCCTCATTAAATTAATTTTTTTTTTGCTATTATCTTTGCAATCCGAGGCTCTCCCAACTCTTTCGCAGTTTACTTTTACCGTCTTTACTTTTAGGCCGTTGCCAGCCAATTCGAGGACGTACGACTATAGTCCCGATTTTGATAGAACCGTCAGCACATAGCATAGCTCCGTGCCAGCCTATGGGCTTTGCATTCCGACAGGCGGTCATAGTTGTGTTCCTTTTCCTGACAGATCTTAATCTGTTGATGAAAATTCCCTTTTGCGTCCTGCTCCTATCGGCATTCGAACCCGGTACATCCCGATCCAAACGCCAAAGCTTTAATCAGTGTGCCGTTTGGTCGGTAAATTTAAATTTTCTGTCATTGGCCGGTACTACATTTACTTCCCTCTCCACTTTATTTCTTTTCGTTCTATTTCAAATTTTTCCTCCCTATATTACTCAAATTCAAAAAGTCATCATGAACTAGGACTGGGTTTCATGCGGGCCATTATTCCAATTTGCGTCCAACCTTCAGGCGTGTACACGGGTGTATTTTTTTATTTAATCTCGTTTTAAAAGTGAACTGGATCACATTCCATATGAGAGTGACTCGGCTCGAACTATACGTGGTCAATTGTTAACAAGTTTGAAAGGATTCTGACAGCATGTGGAAAAATGTTTTTTTATGTCCGCAGCTGCCAGAGAATCATTTTTACGTGTTCACAAGTTGAAATTCCGATGCTCCCTCCTGTATTTCGCGGTTTCGTCCCACATATAGCATTGAACATTCGAGTTCCCTAAAATGTAAATTGTTAGATTGTAGACGGCTAATTTTCTAACACAAAAAAAAGTTTCAGCTGCTCCTTCCGCAATTGAAAACCCCGATTGCAAATTGAAGTTGAAAGCTATAATGTTTTGTATTAGTAGGCGAGACGCATGCGCATGATCAAGTTTACATTTTTTTTTTTTTTTGGATTGACATTTCTATGCGTAAACATTTCACAATTTTCATGTTTTTGAATTAAGTTGAAAATATTTCACAGATTTAAATATTAAATCATAAACATACAAACTAATATTAAAACATAAAATCCTAAAAGCATAAAATATTAGCTCATTCCACCGCTCAAAAGCAAGCGAATAGAAGACGAGGTGAGTAGACGACAGTATCAAAAAAATTAAACCGATTCAACCGGATCCATTTATTTTGGTACCTACCATCGCAAAAATGACAAAAAGAATGCACATATACAAGAGAGGAAAATACACAATACAAATATAAAATTGTGTATTATACACCGTATATGTACACGAAATTCTTGCTCACCTCGCCAACTCGCGCTGTCATTTTGCGTACAAAATTGATACTCTGAGTGTCGATTTTGTACCAAAAATGAAAGCGCGAGCTAGCGAGGTGAACAATTATTTTGTATACATATACACTGCATAATATACAAAGTGTCTGTGCATTTTGTTAGTCAATTTTGCAAAGGCAAGTAGCAAAATAAAAAGTTCCGGTTGAATCGGTTGACTATTCGGTTATTGATGATGACGTATACCTCACCTGTTGTTGGCTGTGTGATTGATTTTTCATTTTCAAATATTTGAACAACATACGAAACCGCATTTGACACATCAATTTAAAAAAATATAATAAAATGACACACTTGAGTGCATGTAAACCAATATTAATAAAATAAACAATACTATGATTTTCCGGTTTGCCCACCTCGTACTGTCATTTTTGGTACAAAATCGACACTCTGGTGTTTATCATACACTTCACGATTTGCAATTTTTTCTGCCTCGGAGCTCTCTTTAAAAGTGACGCACACTTTACATGAGTCCTTTTTAGGCTGGTGAAATTTAAGTTTAAAAGACTTAAATACCTTTCTATATATTTCGTAGCTCAGCTGTTTTCTTCTTTCCTTGCACAGTTTTGCTTATACATTAGGAACATAGTTTTAATATTTAAATTTGAATCTAAATACCTAATCACTGGATTTTTTTATACCGAGAGTATCGAAGAAAAATTCTCTGCAAACTGCGTATTTCTCAGAGGCACAGGTCAACATATATTTTTCTACATTCGATAGTTGGACACGGTAGCGACAATATGTAAACTGCCACAATAACCTATACCCAGTGATTGAAATGAATGATACGCGTCATCGAAAACGAGTCGGGTTGTCGATTAATCGACCTGTTCTCGACATAAGTAGTTCATTCACGCGATGAAAATTTTGTTCATTTGTGAGGTACTTTAATTAAACTATCGGTAGAAATAATGCAGGGTTGAGATGATTCTGATAACGGAGTCGCATTTAATTTGGTTTGTGTCTCCCTCGATGCACCTGTGGAATAGTCAGTTGGCAGTGCTTCGATGAAACATGGTTTGAGTAGATTTATCGATACCGTTGATTCAACGCCTTTGAGCGTGAGAATGTTATGATATGATTCGAAAATTTGAACAAGCGCTCGGAAAATTTAAACAAGCGGTCTTGGCGAAGCCTTGTCCAAATTTTGCCATAGTGAAAATGTTAGTGGCTTGTGGTCTGAGAATAAAATAAATGCTCTTTCTTCGCACTTACTATAACGGGTTTCCGCGCCGTATAATATCCGCAAATGAAAAACACAGGTTACCGACCTTTTTCCACTAGTTCTTTTAATACAGCTCCTATGGCTTTGTTTGGTGTGTTGACATAGATTGCTAATTTAGCATTAGGGATCGTAAACGCTAGTTGTGTACAATTTACTAATTTAACTTTGCACAATTCGAATACTTTGATTGTTTCATCATTCCATGGAATTAAAGATTTGTCTTACTTTTTTCGACCTTTTAAAAACCCATACAATGGTGTTTGAACATGTGCTATACAATGAAGTTTGATCATGTGTGGAGATTTGAAAAACTAGAAATGATTTCTCATCTTCTGGAAAATCACATTCAAGATTCATTGCCGGACCTGCGTCATTTAACCGTTGAAGCATGCGCACGTGTTTCATGTGTTCTTCCATATACTTTTTAATGCGATTAAAAGGTCATCGATATAAGGAAACACAACCGCTAAATCACCAAAAAATTAGTGAATTAACCGTTGGAATGTTTGAACCACGCTTCGTAACCCGAAGTTCATTCGGGGAAACTCAAACAAACCAAACGATGTTATTGGGTGTATAACTTAGTTGTTTGGATTTTGTAAGAGATGGCATAACTTTATTACTAAACATTCTTTTACAATGGGACCTACGGTGTTTTAAAGTGTTGACATTCCACATAAAAATTTACTTTGTCATTATGTGTTCGTGAAAGCGTAAACAACATATTTTTAATCTCGTTTAAACATGTCAAATTTCGTACCAGCAAAACAGCATTTGCGAGAAGTATTACTTTTTTGCTTTAATCAAGAGAAAAAAACTGCTATAACTTTTCATTTGCTTCAAGAAACTTATGGTGAACATGCACCAACTCAACAAACTTACGAAAACTGGTTTAAGTGTGGGTTCACGGAATGAGATAAAAAAAGCTGGCTTTTTTTACCAACTTTTGCTCAAAAGATTTGTCTACAGTTGTCATATCGCACATCCTTTAAAAAAATGTCATAACACAAAAAACAATTTTGTGATAAATGCATTTTAAATTGCTATACTTGATTATTTATTTTATAAAGCTAATAATGAATAATCTCAGCATCATCACAGTAACGTTAGCAATTAAAAAAAAAAGTAAAATGCATTTATCTCAAACCTGTTTTTTTGTGTTGACAGTATTTAAGAGGATGTGCGATATGTTTACTGTTGTTTTGTATTTTTTGTTTGCAATTTCTGCTTCGTTTACGATTAGATGGGGCTTTATTTTAATTTAATCGAATAAACGTATGTCTGGGCATTACAAATACACAATATTCGGTTTTATACACACATCTCTCTCTCTCTAGCATTATATCCCATCAAGGGATTTGGCCGCCTCAAATGAGGTTTCATAATCAAATTTTCATTTCGGATAATGAGTGATTAATTCATTGATCCTACTTATACACACATCACAATTTATAAATTATCAAATAATTTATAGCCCAACAGTTTGTAACAAAATAAAATTTTTGGTTCTCATCCTAATTGTTTCACTTAAATGCATCTCGCATATTAATTTCATTTATTTTATATAATAACATTAAATAAAATTATCTAAGGCGATAACCTAACAAATTCATTCAAAAAATGTCAAAAATAAACAATAACAACAAATATTTGAGCAAAATTATTGCTCATACTTCCGGTTATTTTTTGTTACTATGTTGGTACGACTAAGATTATTGCTCAAAAGATGGAAATATTTTAACTAAAGCTGGATTAAATTGGGCGGGGTTTAGTTGAATATGAAAGATTTGATTGGCTGAAGAACTGGATAAAAAATAATCCCGTTCCGTGAACTCTCCATGAAGCAGATAAAAAGTTTGACATTTTTATTCACCACAATTTTTAACTTTTAAACTTTTTATGCGGCATTTAAACCAATTGAAACACGCACTAAATAATTTTGTACAAAACTCACAGTGAATATTTTTTAAATCTTAGTTGGCTCCCTTAGTTTGAAAAAATTGTATTTAATTATCGCGTCAAAATTTCAAGTGATAGAAATTGTCGTTTGAAGTGATAAAGGTTGCAAGGAAATATTTATTAAGCAGCATACTAATATTTGAAAAAAGCACGAGTTTTGTAAACAATTAGTTTGTAAGTTTCGATTTAATAATCTAGTAATCAAGAAAATAAGTAGTCACATCACATGAAGTGATGCTACTAAGGGAATATTTGTGTTAATTTGGTCAGCTGGGCCTGGTAACGTTCAGCTGTAACAGTTTGACCATGTTCCAGGAGCTCGTAGTAAATGACTCCTTTCCAATCTCACCAGACACACAGTAACGTAACACTTTCTTGACATGATGCTGACCTGGATCTGTAATGATTTTGTGCAAAAAATTATTTCTTTTGTACCGAGAAAGCCAATTCATACAGATGTTAACTCTTCCGTTTTTGTTTTCTTCGGTCAGTTTATGAGGAACCCGTTTTCCTTCCTTCTCTATTTTTTCCATTGCATGCAATCGAAGTGATATTGCTTGGTGAGTAACTCCTAACTGTTCTGCAAGCTCTTTTTCAGTATGACATGGATTTTGATCCAGTAAAACGTTAAGTTCTTCATCTTCAAATTGTTTAACTGGATGTGGACGTGGATCGTCCTTAAGACTAAAATTGCCATCACGAAATCTTGCAAGTAATATTTTACTGTTGAATGACTCACAACTTAAGATACACGACCATAGAGAAAACCGCGCACCTCAGGGCCTTGAATCTCGCGCGGCGGCGACTTTAGACTTCTTTCTTTTGGGCTACCTTAAATCGGAGGTCTATGCGAATGAACCGCAAACAATTGATGCCCTTAAAGTCAATATAACGAACGCCATTCGGCAAACTCAGCCTGATTTATGCGACAAAGTCATCGAAAATTTTACCTCCCGAATACTTACCACACGTTATATTCCATACTTAATGCCATAAAATATTCTTTCAAATAAAGAAAATTGAGTGAATATCTCACACAATGGGAATGTAAATTTTTAAATTTTGGATTAAACAAGACATTTCTTGACTAAACTACTATTCGATATGTATGTACAATCGAGCTAAAAAATGCCAGATATTGGCCACAACATATACACCCCTCCATTTTCTTTTACTCAAAAAGGTGCAGTACAATTTCAAAATTTAATAAAAAACAAATTTGTAAAGTTTTATATTTAATCACTCAAAAGAATGTAAATTAAACTACTTTATGTAATATATACATATAAGATTAATTTTTAATTAAAGGCCAAATATGTAATTTGGTTTACACAAAAAAACAGATGCGGGAGGAACATTTGAACCAAAAACATGGATGATGATGTAATAGTTATATGCTGCCATCCGAATGCATCATGTAAATCTGTTTGTTTCTGTTTTTGCTAAGGTCGGCTGAGGTCCGTGTTGATGGTACTGGCTTTAGAAGATCTAGAGAATAACTTGGGCATCTTCATAACGTGTACACGAAAACTAAGTTTTGAGTTCACCATTAATTTAAAATAAAATTATCCAGCTTATTTTGAAAATAATTTTATTAAGTAAAATAAATAGACTGAAACCCTATAAATATTGCAAATTTGTTAAACTATAGTTTCTTTATTTAGATCTCATAAATTTCTGTGACGTGTACCAATACCAATAACAAAATATGTATTAAAAATAAGCTCTTGAAAACGTTACAAGTTTGCATTAGTAAATTAGTTATTATTGAAATGGTACACTGGGTATCTTGGATTAAACGGCACAGTCGTAGCATTATTATCTTTAGCGTTTTCTTCTACGTGCTGGGTGCCATATACCGATTCTTCGTATGATGGTGGTGCTGAAATGATCGAATCGAAATCTAGTAATTTATCTGTGGATCTGTGAAATTTATTAGGACTTACGTAATTGTGCTGGATCGACTTCGATGTCTCGGTTGTGTATAGCTGATGCTATCGGCAATTCCCTTGGGATTTGAGTATTAGGCAATGGCATATGCATCGGTTGCTGAATAGGCATAATTTCGTTTGTGTGCGGGTAAGTATTGTTTTGAATTTGATTGGGAATATTTGTTGCCTGTATCGTATTTAAATTCATATTCAATGGAACAGTTCCGATTGTAATTGGTATTTCCACATTTGGATTGAAATGTGTACCAGACGTATACAATTTAATCAAAATATTATAAGTTATATGTATTACACGACAATAATTTATATTCGTTGGTGGAACTGATGGTATAAGTAATTTTTGTTCGAATCTCGCTGAATCGTGTTTTGGTACACCATTTACCCGTTTTTCGGTTACAGTAACTACTTCTCGTCTGGCTTTAACACGGGGTGTTTGACTATAGTAAATAACGTTCTTCTTTAGCGAAAAGGTTAAATAATCAATCTCGACGTTACTAGAATTAACTATTTCGGTTGTAACGAAAATCATTTGACCTGGAACATAGCCAGACTGTGGTATAGAACTGATTATTAGCAAGGGTCCAGATTTGCATGGCCCACAACAAAATGATCGTGATACTTCCATTTGACTTGGTATTTTTAATATTGGTGTATCATAATTTAGATCATATGGCTTTAATACTGTAAATGCTACCCGAAATACATGGTCAAATTTCCATGGTCGTTCCAATGCCACTCGAATGGTATATCGAATGTGGCCATGCTGTCCTTCAAATGAAGTCGGTATTTGGTGGGGGAGTGTACATGAAAAATTATATGTGTGTAACCCCGGTAGTATTTCGATGGAGTTGCCTACAAAGTAAAATGTATTTTCAATTAATAAAATAACAGAACTTTAATAGTAACAATTACCATTTTCAGAACCCACTAAATATGTGGTGGAACTTAAATAGTCATCTCTTCCTTCATAGTAAACGCGAACGGTTCGTCTATCTTTGCCTACGCCACGGTGTTCAGATTCCGCCCAACTGCATTTTGCAAATCCAGCGATTTTGACACATATCCCTAAAAAAAAAATCACATTTTTATAAAAAAAGTAATGCCAATTTACAAAGAAAATTATCTAATCGGCTTGTCAATAAACAACAGAGAATAATCCCAAAATTGTTAAAGCGGCATAATTATTACATTGATCAATCAATATCAATGTCATGATATCGAGACGGTTAAAAATTGTATTTAAAGATAATTATATCTATCTAAATAATATGTTTGTTTTTTCACTAGAAAGTTATTATTGAAATTGGCAAACTATCTAATACAAATGGAGTTCCATAAAAATATTAAAATCCTTATCTCGCTCAGAAAACAAATGTACACAAATCGTTTCTAAATATACAAATCATAAACTAGGTGGTGTCTTCAAATAATTTTACACCGAAACCCGTTGGTTGGGTTGTTGCAATATTTGTAAAGGGAATCGATACAAATATTAATTTGATTGATTACCTATTAGGCACAAAAATGAGGAATTACATATTGGCGAATAATAATTGTTCGTATCCGTACAAATTGAAAAATATTCCGCACATAACTGATTTTAATTGACGATTAGAGCTCATAGTATTGTATGTGTAGGTAGGTTGTAGGTATGATAAATAATGTGTTCGAAGGAAGTTGATAAGGCGGTAATCTAATTACAATGGCAACCAATTTTAACACTAATTTGAAAAATGAGTACATGAGAATAATTCTATTGAATTGTGTTTATATCAAGTTGACCTGAGGTTTTATTTCCTATTCTAGTTATTGATATAGTGAAATCGAAATTGTGATATTTTTAGCAGTAATTTAAGATTAGAGTTTACCAATTATTTATTTCCAAAAATGCAACGCAAACTTGATTAAATATGTTTAATCAAGCCGCCCTGGTGGCAAAGTGGTCAGCATGCTTGCACCAGTGACCGGAGGTCCGCGGGTTCGACTCCCCGGTGGTCACAAGCAAAAATTTCACGGCTGACTAGGATCAATGAATTAATCACTCATTATCCGAAAAATGAAAATATGAAAATGAGACCTCATTTGAGGCGGCCAAATCCTTTGATGGGACATAGTGCCACAGAGAGAGAGACCATACAAAATTTTTAAGCTGTTTTTTGGTTAAATGGCTATGACACCAATCAGAATTGTTACATTTAGAGTGAAGATAATCCAGCCATTGTACAAAATCATTACATCCACAAAAAGTTACTATTTGTTGTGCTTTATAGGCCGAAGGAATCATCGGACCATAAGTGCTCAAAATTGATGCTGGTGAAATCGTTACAGTCAACGGAGACCGGTATAGAACTATGGTTACTAATTTGTTGTGCCTCAATTGGGTAGTATTGACATAAGAGACATGTGATTTCAACAAGACGGGGCAACATGCCACATAGCGCATGGTACAATTAATTTACTGAAATAAACATTTGATATCGAGAAATGGACCTGCCAATTAGCCTCCGCGTTTGTGTGATTTAACACCGCTGGACTATTTTCTTTAGGGGTATGAGAAGTCACTTATCTACGCTGATAAGCCAGAGACTATTAAACACTTGGAAGATTACTAATGACATAAAATTATCTTTCAAATAAACTCACATTCGTGGCCATTAAAATTATTGTTCTGTGTTTTATTTAAATTCAAAGTTCTATACATCGAAATGAAACACCCTTTATATACCAAAGGAAACGTTTTTGTATATGTATTTCGTATAAGAACTCGGCCATTTATTAACCAGTATTGATGGGACTATATTTGTTGAATGGAAATGGGATTCTAAAATAATTTTTGGAAGAAGTTCTGGAATATGGCCACTTGGGACGGAACTCGGCCATCCATTGCCTCCAAGACTTTATGAAACATGGCCGCATGAGAGGACACGACCATTCCTTAACGATTATGATGAGATTTGGTATGCTGGATGTCAATAGATGTTCTATATTATGATCACATGGGAGAGAACTCGCCATGTCTTAACCGATCGTGATAGGATTGTATATGTTGGATGGAAATGGTATTCTAAAAAAAATATGTGGAATAATTTCTGGAATAATGCCACCTGGGACCGAACACGGCCATATCAGAACCGATTATGAAGTGATTGGGTATGTTGAATGAAAATTGGATTCTTAAATGATTTTTGGAAGAAATTCTCGGACTCGGTCATTTCTTAACCACATGTGGGTTGGACGGAAGTCGATGATAAACTTCTGAACTCCTCGGTGGACGAGAAAGCCGAATCCAAATTTCCCTCTTTTCTGATAACCGCTGTAATGGAGAGTATAACCAATGGTTGTATTATGGATATCACTTCCAGTCCATTTAAGCTCTTGTAATTCACGGATGTCAAAAGCGTAATTTTCCGCTTGGTTCCCTCTGACTCTGGACAACCACCGATGGATAAAAAAAAAATATTTAAATTTTTTATGTATTGCTATGTTCAATTTAATAAAGTGAGCAGCGCCACCCTTTCAACGATTTTTTGTAGAGCTACATATTTATTAAAATATTATTTTCTTTTTACATTTTTTATTAAATTACATAGCGCGTATTAAATATAATTTATTATTCAAAATAACACCCTATTCCCCTAGTCGCATCACTTCAAGTGATGTGACTACTCATCATCTCGGTTACTAGATCATTAAATCAAAATTAGCAAAATAATTAACTGTGTTCCAATGGAGAAAGCAAACTACTCACAAGTACTTGTATCTGCTCGCAGCTACCCATGCTCAAATGGTGGTGTAGATGTTGAAAGTAGTTACGCATAAAATTAACGGTAGGCATTTTGGTTCAAACAATTCTAATAGATGGCTTCGTGAGGAGTAGGCTATGTTGAAATCTCAGGACAAACAATATTTTTTGTTTACTTCTGTGAAATACCAAGCGATTTTTGACATATTCTTCTTTTCGGCCGGCGTATATCATAATCAAACCGTTGCCTTCATTATAAGACCAGTTCTTACTCTTTTTTGAGATTTTATTGTGGATTTTAGTTAAAAAAAATTAATTTTCCAAAATAAGACAACAGCAAAATTATACATATAGCTAACTTTGTACACAAAAAAGGTTATGTTTTACTTCTGTCATAGTTTTAGCTCGTTCCATTGGTTATCTACTTGCAAGTACTTGTGAGTAGCAAATTTGTCCCATTGGAACACAGCTATTGTTCAAAAAAGTCGTTCTGACTGTCCTTTAAATCTTAGTATATATTATAAAAAATCTGTATCGGGAGTACAAATAAGTTTTGAGGAATTTACAAAAGATGGCGTGATAGTATTAAATCGCATCGGGCCATCTCTAAAATCAGCATGTCATTTGTTTGTGCTCTTACCATGTCAAACTATGTGCCAACAAAACACAGTTTGCAGGAAGCGCTGCTATTTTAATTTGAAGAAAATTGCAGCTGATAGACATCGATTGTTGTGTGAAACATATATGGGGAACATGCTTCATCAATAAAAACATGTGAGTACTGGTTCCGCCGTTTTAAAAGTGGCGATTTTGACACCAGCGACAAAGAACGCGAAGAGACTATTAAAGTTTGAAGACGCAGAGTTTAAGGAGTTATTGAACAATGATTCATACCAAACTCAAGGGGAACTCATTGAATCTTTGGGAGTGACTCACTTCCGACTACCACTTGTTCCGGACGCTGACTCATGGTCTGACCGAGGAGCACTTCACTGATTACGAAGTAGCCATAAATGGAGTCGATTTTTGGATCGCATCAAAGGCTGAGGAATTTTTTCGATGGGGAATCCATATGCTGCTTGAAAGATGAGAAAAAGTCGTAGCTAACGATGGACAATACTTTGAGTAAAACACATTATACTAATTTCTCTGAATAAAGCTGCGAAGTTATAAAAAAAAGCTCTAAACTATAACCATAGAAAAATTAGTTTACCATAGATTTCTCATTTTTATAAATCGGGCGATAAAAATGAGTTGTGTAAAAAACTTCTAATAATTCCAATGTCATGGTTGTATTTGTGATTTTACCTTGCGCGCAATGTAAAGTCACAAATACAATCATGACATTGGAATTATCAAAAGTTTTTTACACAACTCATTTTTACCTCTCGATTTATAAAAATGAGAAATCTTATTTTTCTATGCTATATAACTAAACCTCAAGTCTACCATTTATACCAACAATAGTTGCATATTATTTTGTTTTCTGGAGAATGCGTATACGCAGTTTGACAAAAAGTCACAGAAACAACAATGATATTGGAATTATCAAAAAAATTATGTTTTATTAATTTTGCTAAAATCAAAATTGAATCTCTGCGCTAAGACGTTCTGAAGAACCTGCAATTTTCTTCAAACGTTAATGAGGCTATACGAGTGGGAGTTTCGATTTATATATCGCATTTATTTTCATTGGTGGGAAGGTTTGGGAGTTTGTTCTTTTCGTTTAGTGATAATTTAAATTTTATTAATTTTACATTAAGTACTACCTAGTTTCGAACATTTGCTCTTTGTTAGTTTTAATTAATCTTATTTTGGATTCACAAATTGTCCTTTTTCTAAATTTCGTTATACGGCATCCTGTCGTCCTAACAACAGCTCTTGGACGCTGCGAGTCATCTGAATAGCGACAGATATTTTTTGGGAATTAGTGACGTATTTCTAGCAATTGAGAATTTTTTATTCTCCAAAGTGTATTCTGGCGTTTGGGAAGTTTTTTATTGGGAAAAAATAATTCGGGGAGTTGTAATTAGTACATTTTCCAATTTTGAAACATTATTTTTTCTAATAAATATATATTTAAAAATAAATAAAACTTGTAATAAGGTCGCAATATCTGTTTAAGTTTATAAAAACAAAATAAAAAATGTTCCCCGAAAAATTAAGAGAAAAAAAGAGAAATCAGAGAAATCAATGAAATCAATGAATGTTTATTTCATTGTAAAGAGGAAGGTATGTCATTAAGATTTGAAAACGATATCAGCCACATGGCCGCCATAGCTACGCTTGCAGCACCATATCCTTTTCACGAAATTTTCCATGACCAATTCGCACATTTGCGGCTGAATGTCCTCGATAACTTCACAAATTCCATTTTTATGACCTTGAATCGATTGTGGAGCATTGGCATAGACCTTATCTTCCACGTGGCCCAAAGAAAAAAGTCTAAAGGTGTTAAACCACAAGATCTCGGTGGCCAATTGTGATCACCTCTTCGAGAAATAAAACGTTCAGGAAACTTTTCTTGCAAAATTGCGATTGTTTCGTTGCTTGTGTGGCACGTAATCCAGTCTTGCTCAAAATAAACGTCGTCCACATCAATATCTTCTCTCTCTCTCTCTCTGGCTTTCACATCCCATGAAGGGATTTCGCCGCCCGCACAATGGCCCTCCATCCATCCCGATCCATTGCTCTCGTCCTCCAGTTTCGACATCCTAATGCTTGCAGATCTTGTTCAATGTCGTCACGCCAGCGCAGTCGGGGTCTTCCTCTACGACGTACTCCGGCTGGTTGTTGGTGAAACACTTTATTTATCATCCGTTGTTGTGGGGACCTTGTAACGTGGCCGAGCCATCTCACTCGATTGGATTTAATGAATTTGATGATATCGCTGCCTCCGAGGAGTTGCTTTATTTCGTGATTCATACGAATCCGATATTCGTTGTTCGCAACTTTAATTGGACCAAAAATTGAACGGATGACCTTCCTTTCGAATGTAGATAACAATCTACAATCATTAGAGATCATGGTCCAGCTCTCGCTTCCGAAAGTCAGCACATGTCTTATTAGTGCTTTATAAAGTGCGAGCTTGCACGACTGCGATAGATATTTCGAACGCAATAATCTTGATTGGGCGTAGAAAACTCGTTGTCCGGCAGCGATTTGGGCTTTTATTTCTGCCTGCATTTCATTCAATGATGTTATAACTGACCCGAGGTATTTAAAGTTTTCGACACCATCAAAATTGTGGTCGCCAATTCCGAGATTTGCACTAGAGATGTTCCTGGGTGTTGTTAGATATTTGGTTTTATTGCTGTTCACCTCCAAACCAAGTCTTCTTGCGCAGCGATCGAGCGGTATGAAACTGTCTTTGATATCGCTAGGTCTTCGGCCAAGAAGCACGATATCATCTGCATATCCAAGAATTTGGCCGGATTTATTAAATATATAATATATTCAATATCTTCCAATTCCGGAAATAAAACATCATTAAACCGCACCAAATAGTGACACATTGACAATGGAGAAGCTTTTCAACAATCATTCTTGGATTTTCTGAGCCCCAAATGCGACAATTCTGGATTATGTTGATGCAATTGAAGGACCCAATCAGTTCTTGAGATGCATTTGAAGGAATGTTTAATTGCAAAGATCGTTTGTGGAATGTTTAATTGCAAAGATCGACGAGGAATCGACAAACCTGGTTTTTCGTCAACACTACGGGCTACAGAAGCAATATTCTCAGTTGATCTTGAGCGACGCACACGGTTTCGATTCTTCACATCACTAACTTGTCCCAACTGTTCAAATTTTTCCACCAGTTTCACTATTGTTGGCCGAGGTGATTCACGACGACCCAAAAGTGTGTTAGTTTTGCGAACTGTGACTGCAAAATTTTCACCATTTTTGCAGTAAATTTTAACCATTTCAATGCGTTGTTGAAGCGTGTATCGTACCATTTTTAGCAATGGCGTAGTTTTTACTTGTCAAATGTCAAAAGATGACAGCTTCAAAATTGACAGCTGCCCAAATAGCAGGCTATTTAAAATAAAACCTCTTATTGGAAAACTCTTTACATTTGGGAACGGGAAATAAATATTTGGGGATTAGTGCAATTTGTAATTACAGTAAAATATTTTCCCTATTCCCAGGGCCAGCCAGAATAGGGCCACTGGATTAACAAATGGAAAAAAGTCGTATTCTTTGATAAAAAAAATAATAATTTTGATGACCGATTGGTTTTCATTACTATTTTCATGTCTTAAGGAAAGACGAAAAATTTCTGGATAGACATTACAGTAGAGAAGGCGGCATAATGGTCTGGGGGCAGTCTCCTATTATGGAACTATAGAATTAAGTTCAAGACATGCAAAATTATGTCGAAGTCATACAAAAACATTCTGGAAAGAGCTTTCCCACAATGCCATAATCGGTTGGGCCCATTCGATGGGTTTATCAGCACGATAATGCAAATCAAAATCCGACTGCTCTTCATTCAGTTGACAAAGTTCATTTATTGATATCGAATATGTGTGTTTCTTCGGTTTTCAATCAATGAATTTTTTGATCAGTTTGCCATAGAGTTTTTCAAAAATATATGAATTTACCGAACAATTTACTTAAAATTGACTTTTACCCAACAATTGGTATGCAGCCTTTTTACGAAATATAAAAACTAAAAATTTTATTAAAACAATATTTAAAATGTAAGTAGAATATATTTAAATAAAAAATATTCATATTTAAATGACAATTATAATTAAATTATTTATTTTGAATTTATTAGAACGATAACAACAACTGGAGGACAATTTGAGTTACTTGTCCGTTTTATGGAACGAAACAAGGGAATCACAAAAAATTATTTATTTATATATGCACATATATATCTCACACAAAGACTATTATAGAAAATGAAATAGATTTCATCTGACAAGTCATTATACAATTAAAAAACAACAACAAAATAAAATTTAGCAACTTCAAGTCAATTACAAAACGCATTATTACTAACTTCATGCTTATATTTGGCAAAATCGACTAAACAATTTCGTAATAGGAAAATTCGCGGAGGACCGGATTTTTCGATATCGGAAAAAATCTGATATCGGATTATTTCAAAATATCCACCCTTGATAAGAAACCAAAACGTAGACCTTCTATGACCACCGTATTCGCCAGACTTAAACGTAATGGAGAATATCTGGGGATGGTTTGTGAGAAAAGTGTACGAGAACAGCGTGGGGCACAGTTTCATTAAATTATTTTCAATCATTTTATGATCAAAGCTTAAGGCTCTACTGATTACTAAAAGAACACAATTGGAAGTGTCCCTATTCTGTTGGTACAGATTATACAATCTCTTACTCATTTTGAGGGAAAAAATTGTCGATCACAACAGCAAAGCCTGCTAAGAAACAGAATCAAACAAAAAATATCTATTCAGATGACCCGCAGTGTATATTTGTATATTCCATACTCCTCCAGTCTATCCATTCTGTCTCCTTTGTTCATTCTGTGTAGTGTCTTTAAATTACTGTCGTATTCTATGTATGTGTGGGTTGTTGAATCAAATGTTGCGCGTATTTTGATTATGTTGTGGTTTGTCCGATATCCTGGGTGTGTCCTTTAAACTGTGTAAAAAAAACTTCTACCTGTTTGTCCGATGTAGAACGCCTCGCAATCGGTACATTTTAGTTTATATAGGCCTGTATCTTTTATGTTGGTTTCTTTTTTGTTGTTGACGCGGTTTTTTCGGCGATATCCAAGAAGTTGATTCGTTGTTCTTTTTTTGTCTCCTATGTAAATCTTATATTAGGGTTTATATTATTGCTGTAGTTGTGGAGATTTTTAAGTTGCCTGTTGGATGAGTAGAAAAGAATTATGATTTCTTACCATGTACCGATATCAATCATTGATATTTTTGAAACTGTTCTTTTCGTTGAGTATATGTTTCTGTTCGAAGTTTTGTATGAATATTTCTGCTAGTGTTCCAAAGGATTCCTCATTGGTAGGCCTTCTTTTTGGTTGTAAAACTAAAAATAGTTTTGATTCGTAATATAGTTTATGTTATGTTTATAACTTGTTTTATCTCTTGTCCATTCACGTTTTGTTCCCTTAAAATTTTTTTTGTTATTTCTTCACATTTTATTGCCTTAAAAGATTTTTGTTATGTTGCTATAACAATAATATTTATATCAAACGATGCTATTTTTCCGTTGTGTGATTCTGACACTTTTGATGTTGTTGACGAATTCATTAGTATTATTTAGCGATTGCTACGTTTTTATTCTCGTTGTTTATTCTTTATATGACTGAATGGGTACAATTGTACCCAAATGCATATTTGACTCTAAATTTTTGTATGATACAGTTTGCGTAGGTGGCTAAAACTCCGACATCTTTAATTTTATTCCTTTTTTGGCGTCGATTCGCTTGTGGATAAATATAATGTTTTTTCTCTATGTACAACAGTTTTATAAACAATCATTTAGTCAAACTCACTGTTAAATTATATTTGGGTACAATTGTACCCATTCCAGTCTGCACATAAATGTTAAGTGTTTATTGATGTGCATGGATGACATGTATGCTGGTGTAAACAACAAAAAAGAAACCACCATAAAAGACACAGTTATATATAAACTAAAATGTGACGATTGCGAGGCGTTCTACATTGGACAATCAATAGAAGTTTTATTACACGATTTAAAGAACACACCAATAGGATATCGGAAAAACCACAACACAATCAAAATACGCAGAATAGAAGAATATGAATTATACAAATATAAAAACAGCCCATATTTGTTGAACGCCAAGATGCCACATAACGTAATCTACCACTATATAAAGGACAATGCTAAAGAGCCAATGCTAGAAACTATGTACTTCCTAATGTAAAATTAATAAAATGTAAATTATCACAAAAAGAAAAGAAAAACACTCATAAATAGACCATATACATACCATAAACATTGGCATTAACAATAAATCAATTTCCGTAAAGAATGTTGATTAATTAAAACAATAATGAACCGTTATTTTATGTCACGTGGTTAGACAAGAATTTTTAAAACGGAATTCTGTTTCGCAAAAAAACGGCAGCGACGTTCAAACATGTACTTAATTTTGCAATTTGTTAAATGGCTTATCATTTTATACTACACTACTAATATAACAATACATACACAGAACGAAAGAATTTTTATCAATAACGTGAAACGTTTTATTTTGAACACAAAAAATCGTAAATTAAAACATTTTGGAAAAAATTTATTATTTTTATTGAGCTGTTGCAATAAAATTTTACGAAAACCCCATTTAAATGCTATAAAATATTATCTTATTGCATAAATATAGCAAGTTGACAGAAAAATCGGAAGGCAATAATACGCAAGTTACAGTACTTTGCAGCAATTGTGGGCGGCTATAGGAGTAAACCATTACGAAACGTTAATTTAATTAATAATTTTGATTAAACAGTTAATCAAATCACATCAAATATTCTAAATAAATGTAATTTTTATTAACACAAATTTTGCAATAATATTAAAGATAATTTTATCTAACACATATAGGTATTCGTATTAATTAACATACGTAAAATATCGCATTTTTCATCAAACTTTAGTTCAATATTCTGCACTTGACACGAAAAAATTCAAGTACCTATGTATTATAAAAATATAACTTACCTCGAACTTTTTTCGGCTTATCCAATAGTAATTCAACGCGACCCGAAAGCGTTTGCCCCGCAAAATATATCCCGTAGGGATTATGATCAAATTTTACTTCACAATTGACCATAATACAATAATTATTTTTATTAAACGCACATAATTACTCGACTAAACGAATTAAACTGCTTCGAAATGTTGTTAACAAAATATTTACTTATCTTTGCTCGAATCGTTAAGTGTTGAATAAAAAGCTATTTTTTGTTTTGATATAATAAATTTGATAAGAAAGTACAGATTAGATAATGTTTAAGAGTTTACACACATAATGGTACAAATGGTTGAAATTACAAATGTGAGGACAAACAGAACTAAATCAAACTAGCGTAAATATTAATAACGAATGGAATTTGATTTTTAATTGAAATGTCGCAAATGCACTAACGTTATTTTGACAATTAGTACGTATAGATGTTAAGTTACGGGGATTTTTGTGGGCTTAATAATAAAAGCACAAAACGAATTTATAATGTAAAAGAATTACGTTTTCTAAATAAGCTTAATTTATCAATGAGATCTAGAAACTGAAATTAAATTATTTGAAATGAAAATCGATTTTATATTTTATTTTAATACATATTTCCATTATACCTAACTACTCGTATATTATCGTTATCACGTATTATTTCGTTGTTTCATAGACAATGCTTTAATCAGAATCTTACAAATAATCGTTTTGAAAAATTATCACTACTAAAGTGGTAACGCAAGTTGACAGAGAAATCGACGCAAGGTACAGTACTTAGCAGCAATCCACCTTAATTGTGGACGACTCAATATAAGTAAATTGTTACGAAAAGTGAATTTAATTAATGAGTTTGATTAGAAGGCTTATCAATCCACATCAAATATTATAAATAAATATATTTTTTATTAAAATAAAATTTTATTAATTAGTTACTATCAATATTAATTTATTAACGCATTTTCATTAATTTCGATCAATCACATTTTGCAGGCACGATCACGATCAAGACATAATACACAATTATGAAATCGGTGAATTGAATTCGCTAGATGAATCTGAAAACGTTGAGGTATAAATCCATATTTTCTAAATCATTGGATTAATAATAGCCTTTAATACTGTTGTGGTCTATTAGAAGATCGCCAGATTAAACAATCTAAAATTATTTTATAAGATTTATACAAACTAATTTTCTAACAAAACGCTAAGTAGAATACGAATTTGTGGTGCCAGAACGTTGGCAGTTTCGTTATACTAAAATACATTGTGTGTACTCGTATATGAATCAAAATAGAAAACAGGGGGTTTTTAATATTTATGGACAATGTGTATTCATTAGATTGATTCCGAATAGCTGTTGAGCCGATTTCAAAATGAATTTGCTTACATTCCTAGCTCGTTATAATTTGAAAACTTCACTTTCATATTTTACATTGTATCGCCCGTTCCACACGGGATGTCAAAGAAACAGCTTCATCTTCTTCTCTTTTTCCGTTTATCTATACATAATACCGGTTTTAATTGCGACTCTTTTTCAACAAATAAATGTTTGGTGTAGCAGCTTGTTTTTGAGATGTAAACTCTAGTTTAAATTTTATTTTCGAAAGAGCAGAATAAAACAATAGAAAAAAGAAATATGTTTAAATATACAATAAGGTTTTAAATTAGCAAATAAAAATCTATTACGACTTATTTTGTAGCGTGAAGCAGTGCTTCTTGACATCGCGTGTGGAACGGCTGTTTGGAAAAATTTGTCAATAGGTACACTCAACTAAATGAAATTAAAATTTCTTTTCGTTTCTTTTGCGTATTACCGTTATGTTGATTTATTGTTTTTAACAACCGCCACTCGAAGTAAAAAGCTGTATGGGAGAGGTGCATTTTTAAAAGTGTTTTATTGTTAATTTTAATATTGTGTACTAAAAAAACTAATAACATTCGTCAGCATTAAAAAAAAGGAGTTAAGTATTTTTTACATTGAAAGTAATTGGTTGTTACTCAAAAGTAATTTTTAAAGAATTATTCGACAAGGAACGCAACTATGACCGAGCAAGGATCGAATGCTTTAGGGAACCTGGCGCTACAGTTCCTCAGATAGCCACAAAACTACGAAGAAATAAAAATACAACCTAAAACTTTAAAAAAAAACCCAATCATTTGGGACAATAAAAAAGCAAGGACCAAAAACTAAAGTTGACGCAAGAAGTAAAAGAGAAATAAGACGTCTTGCAGTTAGGAAAAATACGAGTCCATCCCAAATAAAGTGTGAAAGCGTCACTAAACGAAGAATTAATATATTTTAAAAGAGGATGTTCATACTTTTTACACTATTTGCCGTAGGCACTTGGCGAAACACACTTACTCTTAATAAATCACCCGATCGATTTCGACTTAGGTTAGGTTATCATCAGGAGTATCTACTGATTTGTAAAAGTAAAAGTTTAGTTATATATATATATATATATATATATATATATATATATATATATATATATATATATATATATATATATATATATATATATACAGTTAGTTATATATATATATATAGTCGAACCTCGCTTAACGAGCATAATCCGTTCCAGAATCTTCCTCGTAAAGCGAAACACTCGTTAAGCGAAATAAAATTTCCTGTATAAATTAATGTAAAATACGATAATGCGTTCCATGCTGAAAAAATAGTCAAAAATTGTCATGTACATACTATATGGTTTATTCAATGCAACTCCATAAGCACTTTCGTGGTCAGCTCTTGGCTGTGCTCTTCCACAAGCTCATCGATATCATTGTTATCCACCTCCAGTCCCATTATAGTGGCCAAGGACGCAATCTCGTTGACAACAGGATCCATGATGTGTGAGAAAACGTCAAAAAAATCCAACAAAGTTTTTGGATTTTATTTTTGATCCAGAATCAAAAAATAAAAAGGACAAAAAATGTAAACAAAGAAGCCATTTTGGATCAAAAATGGATCAAGATTTTTGTGCCACAGAAAATAACATTAGTGTGATGAATGATGCAGCTACACAAATATATTTTTTCATTTTACATTCTTTCATAAAATTGTTGACGGTTGTGGACTTTCCCTCGTTATGCGAAACGTCGCTCGTTAAGCGAGTTATTTTTTTACAATTTTTTTTGCTCGTAATGCGAATTACTCGTTATGAGAGGTGCTCGTTAAGCGAGGTTCTACTATATATATATATATATATATATATATATATATATATATATATATATATATATATATATATATATATAGGCTGCGGGCCAATTGTTGGGTAAATCGTTTACTATGTAAAAAATCAGATTTAGAATAGATTTTTCGATCAGTTTGCCATAGAGTGTTTGAAAAATAAATGAATTTACCGAAAAAATTACCTAAAATAGACTTCCCGCAGTCATAGAAGAAAAAGGGCAAAAAAGAAGAGACAAAAAATTGGCAATAAAAATTAATCTATTGATCGTCCCAGCCAACTATTATTTATACGGAAAAATTAATAATAAAAAAAAGCGGGAAAAGAATAGGAGGTAAGCGAATAGTCTTCGGCTGAGTAACAAAATTCAAGGGATATTGAAGTACATTTAATTACCCGACGTATTAGTCATATTATTACGATCGTGAGAATTGAAAAGGGCGGGATCTATAATTGGTGAGAAACGGATTTCTCTCTGTTCTTTAAGGATATTTTGGTTAAGAAATATGGATTTTCGAATTTCGTAAGATTCTAAGTTATCTAAACATCTGCTTTTGGGTTGTATATGTAATATGTCTAAATTGTTCAAGCTAGCTGTATGATTTTCTAAAGTTAAATGATTATGGAGCAACCAGATAAATGTTCATCTGAAATATCACAAACGGGTACGTAAACCTAAACTACTGCCACGCCATAAATCAACGAGAATGGAATTTGCTGAGAAATTAAAATTTTGGGATGAAGAGTTTTTTGGATGAAAACATGCTTAATTTTGACGAGCCAGATGGATGCCAGTCACTGTCGAGATATTCGAGAGTTACCTCAAACACGTCATTCGCACAACTTTCAAGGAAGGTCACTTATGACATGGAGTAGTTCCGGCTATCGGGGCAAGAATCCCATTTGTTTTGTTTCCCATAAATGTTCATCTGAAATATCACAAACGGGTACGTAAACCTAAACTACTGCCGCGCCATAAATCAGCGAGTATGGAATTTGCTGAGAAATTAAAATTTTGGGATGAAGAGTTTTTTGGATGAAAACATGCTGAACTACTGTCGCGCCATAAATTAGCGAGAATGGAATTTGCGGAGAAATTAAAATTTTGGGATCAAGAGTTTTTTGGATGAAAACATGCTTAATTTTGACGGGCCAAATGGATGCCAGTCACTGTCGAGATATTCGAGAGTTACCTCACACACTTCATTCGCACAACTTTCAAGGAAGGTCACTTATGACATGGAGTAGTTTCGGCTATCGGGGCAAGAATCCCATTTGTTTTATTTCCCATAAAATGAATGCGGAGATGTATGTGCAGTTACTAAACGTCATTTTAGTAAATTTTGGGGAGGAAGTGTACGGTCAAAGTTGGACATTTCAGCAGGATATTGTACCTATACACGCTGTTAAGTGCACCAAGGATTTTTTTATCACGAAATACCCCAGTATTAAAGAGGCCTGCTATTAGTCCGGACTTAAATTCAATGAAAAATGTGAAGCATTCTTAGTTAGGGAGTCTACAATAATGGACGTCAGTCTACAAGATTTAGCGGAGCTTAAGACAGCCATTCAAGAAGAATGGGCAAAAATTGATTTTTCTGCTCTACATACAAATGTTAATAAATTCAATGCCACGACGATTGGTGGATGTTATTAACAACAATGTAATTCTTACAAACTACTATAATGCACTTGTTAAATAAAACAATAAATAATAAAATAAATAAATTCTAAATTTTCCTATATAGCTATTTCCTTCGATCAATCAGAATAAACTGCTATACATAACGATGCAGGTACAATGTAAACTAACCGAATTGGAATCTATATGCAATCTGCATTGGCAAATGTTTCGACGCAAATGAAAATAAAATAAGAGTTTGTTTAAAAAAACAAAAAAAAAGTTGTATTATCCCTATAACTGCTTCGGGCAGTGTATATACATTACTAAATCAATCAATAAACTAATATGTACTTTATAAAAAAACGCAAATAATGTACCAAGCAACGAATTTAAATTTCGAAAATATACTCAAAGTGATCAACAGCGGCTTGTTAGAATATAAAATATTCATTCTAAAATCGTGAAATAAGAAAAGCGATAAGTAAATGATAATAAGGCGCGCAAGATTCAAATGTTCAAACAAAAACAAAAGAGTTAGTTATTTTCGAAATTCGAATTTACAAATTAAAACAACACACGTCGATATTACTAATGGTAAATTCGACAGTTGATTGAGGAAACTGCTTCACGGTAAGATCATAGAATTTGGGGTATTTGTGAGTTTATTACAGAAGGGAAGAGGATAGATAGGAGAAAGGCGTCATAAAAAATTTAAAGTCCAAAAAATCGTTAAACAAAAAATTTAAAAATGTATTTTGATTATAAAACACAAATAAATTAATTTAATTTAAATTAATAATATACAATATAGGACCTCCCAAGGACCATCACATTGTTCACAGTAGGGATTTTCATATTTTTTAATGAGTGGGGTGGTTTAGTGGAATATAACGCACTGAAACATGAGGGGCCGAGGTAAAAAAACAGGTAAAAATTGTGACATCATAAAAAAATGGCTCTTTACTTAATAATGGGGATAAACCATCTTCTTCTGAACACCACAATTGACAACAAAACCATGGATAGCTCTAACACATCTTTCATTTAAACACCTTCATTCTCTCAAGGATGTTTGTATTTAGTTTGAACTAATTAGTAGTAGCATAGAGCAAAATATACATAAGAGGACTCATGTAGACATCCCGAGGTTAATCTATTTTACTATTGGCAATCTGTATAAGCCTAACAAGAATAATGAACTGAAAAATACTTATGCCCATATGTTTATAAGATACGTATATAAGGATTAAATATAGAAAAAAATTAATTTGTGTATATGTATAAATATATCAAAACTATAAAATAAGATTAACCTCGGAGAAATTGGCTTATAAAATTGGCACTACATACTTGATTTCTCTTATATATTTATTCCTCTATGGTAGTTGGTTATAGGTCAGGTTTAGGTTTCAGTGGTTGGTATCGCACACTTGGACCAATTTTGGAACATTGTGATACCACTCATTCACACAACATCATTAACCCATTTACCTACCACCTTCACCAGCTCGCTAACATCCGTTCGTTTAACTCGTTTTTTTTGTTAAGATTTCAATTAAATCTATGGATGTGTCTACTGGAATGTTAGTATAAATCTTTGTAAGTTACTTTTTAATGAAGTTTCTTCCTCTATGGGTTGATTCTGGTTTTCCTCTAGCAATAGGAAATAGGAAAGAATTTTACATTTTTATAGCAGTTTCGTATTTTAATTCAATTTCTATAAGCTTATTCCAGGGGGTGGGATGTTATAACATCACTTTTTTCGATACTATCGAAATTTACATCTCTTTCATCACAAATTAAATTTATTGTTTTTCCATCTTTCTACTCTTATTGTCCATCTACTTATTTTAAGAGTGATACTTTATCAAAAAACAAATAAGAGATAAATAAACAATTTATTCTAGTAGTGTGTGAAACGACAAGCAATTTTATTTTAGGAAAATGAGATATAGTATTCGATAAATATCGGAAAAAGTGATGTTACAACAGCCCACCCCTGTGGGTCGATTCTGGTTTTCCTATCGGATTAGGAAATAGAAAAGAATTTTAAATTTGTATAGCAGTTTTGTATTTTTCCCTATAAGCTTATTCTGGTGTGTCTTAACGCGCATCCCCAATAGAATTCCTTTAACTTTTTCCTTACAGAAAAGTATGGAAAAAAAACTTGAGAAAAAAAAAATTCTCAAGTTTTTTTTTTCATATTTTCCTGTAAGGAAAAAGTTAAAGGAATTCTATTGGCGATGCGCGTTTATACACTGATGCCACACAGGGTATCACAGAAACCGTATTTTTCTTCGTTTCTTTCCCCGGTTACCTATGATACGGGGTTAATTTGCAACTTAAACAAATTTTCGGTGCAACCACACAAACATAAATAAATAAAAAATTATAATTACATACAATTAATGTAGGTTTGAAATTTCTTAACCGCTTACAGTGATGGTTTTCAATACTCAACTTAATCAAGAATTTGGGAAAAATTTATTCCTATGTCTACCAAAATAAACCATATGAAAGAATTTTTTAGGAAAAAACTGCTATCAAAATTTTTTCCTAAATAGGAAAAAAATTCTTATATCTTAAAGACATCAGAATCGACCCAGTGGTGTGATGTTCTGTTTCAGTTTGGCGCTTCATGTCGGCGCTGTCGTGAAGTTTATTAGCGGCCTAGTTGGCATGGGTTGTTCATGTATTTTGCAAAATCCTATTATAGAACATTTGTTAAATCGGACGCTTTTGTCGCTTAAACTATTGACGGAATTGTGGATTACTTGGCCTGGGTTGTTGTACGCCATTCTCGTGAGAATTTGTATACGTTTATATACAAATTCTCATGAGAATCCTCAAGAGAATAGCGTACAAAATCCCGCCTCTACTTTATTTGTGTTTTTTGTCCTTTGATGATGACTATTGTATTCTGCTTTTATGCCGATGGTGTCATGTTGTTTCTATTTTTATAGCTATTACTCACTATTGCATTATTTTATTGCACGTTTTTGTTTAGTTCGTTGATGATTAACGTCTTTATTTGATAAAGTGATTGATTTATAAAGTGGTAAAAGTTAACAGTAATGCTAATGAATGAATTTAAACTACATTGCAGTTCAATATTTCAAATATTTTGTTCTTATTGCTCAGGCATCATACATTTTATTGATTTTACTACGAAAGAAAGACGATCCAGTTTCACTATCATAATTACTTCAGTTTTATTTGAACAAAAAAATTAAACAAGCTTTCAATATCTAGTCTTTATTATTTACATAAAAGTTTAATTCTTAAATGTATCCTTTTGTTCATTTAGTATAGCCATTTGAATGGCATGTTGCTCTCTCTTCATATTCATTAATTCCTTTTGGTCCCTTTGAAAATCAAGTATTAAATTATGCTGCTCCTTTAACATTTTTATTTCTAATTTGTGTCGCTCCCGTTTCATGTCCATTAACTCATTCTCATACAAGTTGTGAAAATCAACTTTTTGTTTTTTATTACTGGACGTATCCGGCACGTTAACGTAAGCTCTCATTCCTGCTAACCTCTTTTTTGGCCAGTGGTGCGGTATGGTTGTGTCTGTCAGGAGCTTCGAACTTGACGATTCAATTTCATTCTCATACTCTGTCGATAGTTCACTGCCTTCTAGTGCTACTTCATCATTTATAATGTATTCCATGTCTAAACCGTCGGAGTCGGATCTAATAGTTGATTCATCTTCTTCTTGCTTAAAAATGATTTTTATAAATTAACATAACTTTTCTATTCAAATTAGGCAATCGTACCGAGATGTCAAGATCATCGCAACTGTCATATATATTCACCCGAGGCGTATTGGTTAGAGATTCCAAAATCTCTAACATCTTTCTGGAGACTACTGATATTTGTGTCTTTTGAAAAGTTGACTTCTGAAAATATTAATGTATATGAAGTTTTATCAGATTTTTCGTGACGGATGGAATTGGACAACAGGTGCGGTATGTTGTACCATCACTTCGAATCGAAATTCGAAAAAAGTCGAATTGCGATATGATGTATCATTTTCGAAAAGCAAAAATGATACAACTTTCACTTTTTCGATTCGACTTTTTTCGAATTTCGACTTTTTTCGATTCGAAGTGATGTTACAACACACCGCCCCAGGTTTCAGGAAACAAAATACAAACGTTTACAAAATTATAGTACCAAATTTGGAAAACACTCTGCTGAGTAAAATTTTGTTAATGTTTTCATGTATTTGATCTGATTCAAAACCCAGTTATTAGAATACCTTCTCAGCCGATTGTTCCTTTTTGGCTTTTTTCTTTAACTGTTCGTAAAGATTTCTTAATTGTTGCACACTTCTAAAATTTTGACTGTTTCGTGAATTAAAATCATTTTTGATGGTATCCCAACTTTCATTTTTGGCCTGCGTTGTAACCTTGTCAGTCTTCTTGTTCTCAACGATATTTTTGTAATTGCAAACTATTTCCAACAGACACATTTTCTCGCTGTTAGAAAAGTTGGGCGCACGGCTTCTAGTATTAGTTTCTTTAGCTATAAAAGGAGGTTATAATAACTAAATAAAATATGGGCAAAAGGGGTATCTAAGATATGAATACTAAAAACACTTACCATTTATAAACGATTTCGACATTTTTTATGAAATTACTTCTAACACAAAAAAAAAAAAATCATGGATGCAATTATTAGCAGTTCAAATCAAAAAATAAAGATCACGCATTGGTCAGATTTATTAATTGGATCTCGAGAATAAGTGGCCTCGTTAAAATGAACTTAAAATGGTAACAATTTACATCAGCAAATAACAAAAACAATCAATTAAATTTAGTGAAAATAAAAAAAATATCTAATTTGAAAATCCCTATAGACTATTCATATAGATCGTTTTGGGGATCGTTTTGACGCCCTTATAATACAGCTACTATGCGCAGAAAGGCTAGAAGATTTACGATCCGAACATCGTAGAAATTTACCACTTGGAAGATTATTAAATGGTTACCTCTTAAGTACAATTAAAAACCTCGAAACTGAACCGCTAACATAGAACCTGTACAAAAAATTTGTCCAAAAAAAAATATAAAAGAATTGACAGTGAAAACCAGGATTGTGAACTGAGGTATATTACATAATGTGAGCAAAAATTTAATTTTTTAAACAGATTGAAAAAAATGCATAATAAATAAACATTTGCAACTAAATTAAATTACGCGGTCTGAGACTAGTCCGACAGGCGAAAGTTAAGATGTTGGCATGCAAAATATCGTGGCGAAAGAGGAGCAAGTAAGCGACGTGGGTTCACGTAAAACCACACCCATTGTTTGTCCCGCCAGTGGCTGAACATCTTATCTAATCATACCTCTCTTATCAACGGCCTTGATACCTCACTTTCATTAAACTCTTAATAATATTCAATAGGACAGGATTCGTCGTCCTTTCCAACCATTGCCTCGCTCACCCTTCAGGCTGGTGTATTTTCAATCCAACTTGGAAAAAGGTTGAAATAATAACTTATATTTATTTGCGAGTTTTTGGAAATTTCTATAAATTTCAAAACATCACGAGTTGGCTCTGAGCAAGAATGTCGTTATGTATCGTAAAAGAAACCAGAATCGTTTAAATTTAAAATACACAATTACCCCAAAAAATGTGTATACGGCACATCGAAATCAAATCCTAGGAGTGCTTCGGACACGAGAAAAAATATAATAAAAAAGAACAAAAAAATTTACGATTTTCACTTTCAGATTAAAATGTCGGGAGGATAGGCCTACACCCGCCAAAAGTTTATTTTTCAATTTAAATGTTTGCTTGTTTTAACTGTTGAGAATATTGTTTGTACTTATGTACGTATGATTACAAATCGAATCTGTATTGAATTTTATTTTAATGAAATACTACCTAGTAATGTAGTCTGTTTCCATATTTCAAATTTAGTGTTATGATTCTCGCCGCAATTATCTGCACCTACATTTTCATGGCGACGCTAAATAACAATTTAAACATTGATATGTTAAATTAAAATAATATATTAAAAATGAAATATTGTAACCTAATGAATCAAAAATGATTAAATACTCACTAAGTATCGCCAAGAAAATTATATCTGAGGATATGTGGCATACTCACTATCAACGAGTATCACAATACCACAATTGAAATACGACAACGTCCCGGTCGCCCGGTGACGCATAGTTCAGTTTCATAATAGGGTTATAAATGTTTTATTTATTTATTTTATTTTTCAAATAGCTCTTAAGCTAATTTTCCAGTTTACAATACAATATATATAGTTACATCTACTTAATAATTATAAAATTTCTTTTAACAGTTCTGCCCTAAAATCATTTATGCTTCTACAATTTCTTATATTTTCCGGTAACTCATTATACATCGATATACCTTTGTCAAATATCGATTTTTTACTTCTAGATTGTCTTTTAAACTCCAAATAAAACTTATCCTAATATCATGACTATGCACATCCTGTCTCTTACACAACAACGGACATAAATATTGTGGTAACAAATTTTTATCAAGCCTAAAAATAAAAGTCATTACGTTCATATACAACGAATTTTCCACTGCTAACAACTCGAACTCCGGCAAAATATCACAGATTCTTGCAGATCTATCTCTATTTAACATAATCCTCAATGCTCTATTCACGATCACTTGCATTTTATCTATATCAGACTTATTTACAATGAACAGTATAGTACTGCAATATGTGGCATTACAATAGTGTTATAAACTACCTTTTTCGCTTTTACCGATAGCAAATTTTTATACCTAGCTAATACATCTACTTTCATTCCTAACTTCTTTGTAACATAACTAGCATGTTCTTTAAAATTTAGATTGTTATCCAGAATAATGCCAAAGTACTTAAAACTGTCTACCCATCCTATTACAGCATTATCTATAATAATATTTCCATTTACTACATTAATCCCTATATACATACATTTTGTTTTGTTTACATTTAACATTAACTTATTTATACGAAGCCATTTTGCCACTTCACCTAACTTTTCATTCATACTACTTATGATCTCGACCAACTCATTTCCCGACAAATACAACAACGTATTATCAGCAAACAAGTGAATTTTGCATCTATTTAGAATCTGTGGCATATCATTTATAACTATTAATAGCAATGGTCCCAGCTTACTTCCTTGTGGCACTCCATACTTTACATCTACAGGAACAGAGCATACATTTATTTTTACATACTGCTTTCTATTACTTTAATAACTATCCAACCAACAATTCGCCCCTCACACCATATTTGTTTAATTTTCATTTAATGTTAACTATTTTATCTAGGTAGTCCTCCTGCACCATGCACCCCCCCCCCCCTCCCCCCGGTATCCCCCTTATAATATCCTCTACACTATCTACAAAATATTTGTTTAAACTGTTCGCAATGTCTATCTTTCCGTACACCATCACTCCATCAAAATCCACCCCATTTATATCACTCCTTCCCTTAGATTCAATTACCCTTTTTAATGTTTTCCACATATTTCCCGGGTTGCCTTTGCGCTGATCAATGTTTCTCTCATAATACAATCTCCTCTGACTCCTAATCACAGCAACAAATCTGTTTCTTTTCCTTTGACACTCCACCCACCCTTCCTTAACTGCCTTAATCCCCAACGCTCCCTCTCTCTCCTTCATCACTCTAAATTTCTTATACGCCTCATCTCTTGCCTTCCTAACCTCCTTCACTCTGTTGGTGAACCATGGACAACTTCTAGCATGGCCACTAACTATCCTTAACTCGCTTGATCCCCTTTTGACTGCTTCTGCTACCAATAAATTGAATTTCCCACACTCCTCAATGCTCCCAGTGACTTCTCGTACACCATCCTCTGTTTTTAATCTTCCACAACGTTTACATCTATCTTTCCTTTGATCGCCTTTTTCCCATTTACTTCCTCTCCCTTGATCATTATAAGCGCATAGTCTGTAATTTTTGGGGTATCCACAACAATACAATTCACTTCCTTATTTGAAAATACTAAATCAATTGTCGTTCTTGATGCATCCGTTACTCTGGTATTTTCCTTCACGAACTGTTTTTTGTCCTAATGTTTCAAATGATGAGAAAACTGTTTGAACTTACGTGTAAACAAAAGATCAAATCTGTTCTTCATGTTATTTTTGTGTTAAGGAAAGCTACTATAAATTCGATTAAACTATTTTTTTTTCATTTTTTGTTATAACAACCTATCTAACAACAATAAATTAAAATATGTAATAATATCCATGGAGTTATGTAATGTAACTAAAAGACGAGATAGTAAACGTGATATTTAGTATACTCATCTCTAAACGTTAAACATATGCTTGATTCCATACCTACATTTACTTCCCAGTCGAACTCAAATAGGTATTCTAGGACTGAAACAACAACAATTTAGCCGAAATTACTACAAGTCGAACTACTCAATAATCTCTTTTTGTCGTAATGTCGAAAAATTTGTCGTGTCGTAATCTATAATGCTTACATAATGAGCCCCTGCAAAAATATGGAGGTCATAATTTTTCAGAATCACTATACCACAGAATATATTCTGTGACTATACCTACTTTATATTACTATGTAAAAGGAAATAAAAGGGTAGTTGATAATTCACTACAGAATTTGATATTTTTGCATTCACACGACAATAAGGCCCGTTACCCACTTGAGCTCTGTCTATTGACAGATGTGAGCTATGTTTTCATTCAATTAAAAAACTTCTACTGGTTGAAGCCTATATATTTTATATTTACTTTGTTATCATTTATAACAAATCGCCGACGTTTCGGATATTAATCTATTAATTAAATATCCATTTTCAAGGCTGAGAAAAAACAAATTCACTAAAAATTAATAAAACACTATAGATTAAAGTTATATAAACCAAAAAATTAAAACTTACCAAAATAGAACAAATAATGTATATACATATATTTTGTATATATTATAAATTTAAAAAACTTAATATAAAAAAATTTAAATAAAAAATTAAAATTTCTTTTGTAAAAGCCCGTAATTATTTTTTCTGACAACGGAAAAACTTATTATGAAAATAAAATGTATACGTAAAACCAAAAGCAAAACTGATTTCTAGGCTAAAAAACGTAGAAAGCTTTTTTTAAAAAATTGGTAGTACATATACTAATATAATTCCGAATAAAAATATAAACTACAATACCACATTACAACAATGACAAAAATTCAAAAAACAAAACAAATTAGAAAATTAACGAGTTGTAAGTATCTTGAAGATACATACATTCAGATTGTTTGTTTAGACAATCTGAAGTTTGTCGACTACGTTTTATATGTATCATTTCCAAAACTTTTTACAATTAAAAAGCTTCAACCAGTAGAAGTTTTTTAATTGTATTAAAAAAAGCCTAATAACCACGATTTATGTTTTCATTGTACAGCTCCCGTTTTGGTTTCCAAAATTCATATAAGAGAAACATTGTAGATAAATCTCAACCCAATCTGTAAAGCAATATATTTAGGTGTTCTATTTTCGTGTTGGATATAAATAATTAGCTCACATCGCTCGGAAAATGATCTATGCGAGCTATGTTTCTACCGCACAGATTTTAATAAAGAAAATCAGCGCGTTCGAGTGGCTTCAGCTAAGTTCCACGAATTCGGTTTCACTTATTTCGGCTTTGGAAAGTAAACCAAAAAGTTGTGATCTCAAAACATAACTCACTTCGCTTAAAAAACATAGCTCAAGTGTGCAACGAGCCTAAGGCCTGTTACCCACTTGAGTTATGTTTTTGACTGATGCGAGCTGTTTTTATTTTACAGTTCCCCGTTTTGGTTTCCAAAATTCAAATAAGAAAGATTGTAGATAAATCTAAGGGTCAACCCAATCTGTAAATCAATATATTTGTTTTTTTTTCGCCTTGGGGATAATTAATTAGCTCACATCGCCCAGAAAATGAGTAATGTGAGCTATGTTTCTATCCTACAGGGTTTAAATAACGAAATTAAATAGATAATTAAGCTTCACGAATTCGGTTTCACTTATATAGGTTTGGCAAAGCAAACTGAGAAGCTATGATCTTAAAACATAGCTCACTTTGCTAAAAACAACATAGCTGAAGTGTGCAACAGGTCTAATTCGGAGATTGAACTCTGGTAGTGGATTACGCTGTGTGGAAGCGGTATATGAATATTGTATTTAGAGGCATACGCTGGGGATTTATGTAAGTAACCTTGAAGTTACGGAAATCCTTTTGAATAATAAATAAATAAATAGATGACCCTGGACACACTACCTAGGTGTTCCGAACTACAATTTCGAACGTGCAGTATTTACGACAATGGCATTTAACGTGTTAAAATTAAATTAATTTTAATTCCCCCACTGTATAGCCGTTAAATTAGCTGTACATATTCTTGCTTTAAACTAGTCTAAGCAAACTTCTAATAACTGCAAATAATATAAAACATGTCCATAATCGCTTGAATTAAACTATTATTAGTTTACAACAAGTCTCAATGTTCTATACAAACTTTAGTTTCATATCCTTAACGCTTAAATACTGTCAAATTTATATCGTTTCAGCGATCAAGTAATTCATAATGCATAATAAGGCTATAATTATAATTAATTATGTAGTCTATTTGATTGTATACTGGTTTCTGATTCTAACTTCTAATCACACTTTTGCCCACTGGTTGAATCTCACAAATTGAAATCATACGATGACGATCACTACTACACTACAGATAAAGATAACAAATGATCACTACAAATAATTGCACCATGACGTAATATAAACAAAAAAAATTTGACATATAAAATTCCGATCAAGTAAAGGTAACCTTATACTTCGCCATTAATATTTAAAGGTAACCTTATACTTCGCCATTAATTTAACAAAACTAAACTGATTTTAACCCTTTGCGGCCTTGTGGTATATTGTATATCCCTTTTGTGATTTACTAACACAATTGTGCGAGTACGGCAAAAGTACCATGTCAAACATTTATTTTCGTATGTGTTTTGAACAAACTTACACATTTGCGCATTCCTTTCAAACTTATTTCGTTCTAAAAAAAAACACTATAACTATACATACAATTGTGTTGGTTGTACTTCAAATTAAGCGAAATTTTTTATCAAAAACGCCATTACATACTACGGTTTTTTACTTACACATTTGTGTGGTTTGGACTTTAATTAAGTAAATTGTATTAATTGTATCTCTTTTCCGGCCCGCGAACACAATTGCTCCTGTACGAAAGGGAATCACGTCAAAAATTTATTTTTGTATGTATTTTGGACCAACATACACATTTGTGCATTCCTTTTTAAATTGTTTTCATCCGAAAAAAACACTATAACTATATAATAATAATAAAATAATTAATATATTATCAAAATCAAATAATTAATATGTTATATAATTATACTTAATAAACACATTTTTATTAATCACTTGTTTTTTGTTCCGCAGAATATTTTGAATGTCTTTCAAAAAGTTTAAAAAATCACTCGATCGATTTCGACTTGTTAGGTCATCATCAGGAGTATCTACTCGATGATGACCTAACAAGTCGAAATCGATCGAGTGATTTTTTAAACTTTTTGAAAGACATTCAAAATATTCTGCGGAACAAAAAACAAGTGATTAATAAAAATGTGTTTATTAAGTATAAGTGTGTTTCGCCAAGTGCCTACGGCAAATAGCGTTAAAAGTATAAAAGTGTTATATAATTTATATGTTATCAAATTATAATGCTTTTTTAAAAAGAATTCCGATTTAACTAAGATCCGTTAAAATCCGAAAGACATGTGACAACCTGTCATTTTTTACGAACACATTTTTGTGTACGGTGGACTTAAACTTAAGCAAAAAAAAATTGTATGTGGTCGGAAATGGGATCCAATATAAACAGTATAAATAAGAAATATGGGTTTTAAAATTTGCTTTGTTCATTTCATTTATTAGAATGGAAAAAATAAAAAGGAAACCCAAAAAAAGTTGGGCTGGCATTGCGGCCTGGTAAAGGTTAAGTTAGTGAAGTATCAATTTATTGATAGTTAACAAATATTTTCAATATAATTTCCAGAATCACAATCAGAAAACCACACTTATTATATCAAACGTGCATAAACTTTTTTACAGTCGACTGGTTGATTCACCTTTAAGTTACTCCCTACGTATGAATTACTGCATTATGAGTGATAGCCAGATAATTTTTCGGTAGGTTACTAAATACGTGAGGTTACCATGTACGAAGTCTCTAAACAATTTTAATGTAAAAGGTAGGTTTCGTTCTTTTCATAGAAATTCAGTTACCAAACTACAAAAATGTGGTACATATTTTGAACGTTTATTTTAAATGTCGCATAATGCATGTATCTGCAATATGTTTGTATTCCGCGTAAATCACACGATCCCTAAGCTCGATCTCTTAGCGCTATTGTTGTTGATAATCGTTTTGGATACGTGCTTTGACAAAGCAACAATACTAGCAAGCACGAATTTGGAGAGAGTTTGCTTTCTTTCATTAAACACGTAAGCACACTCCATTAAGTAAACACAGTCCATAAAGCACTTATGTTCAACGGAGTCTAACTATGGAATTTATTGCCATTTCAGATTAATGAGCCTGACTCTGTACTGAAATTTAAGATGATGATGATTATGTTCCATTCGCGAGGTAATAATGTGTAAGTCGTAAATATATTTAGTTTCTTCTTCAAGTGATCCTCTATGTAATGATTAGGTTACGATTTTTATTGTGATTGGATTAAATTTGTATTTAATGAATTTAATTTAATTTAATTCTATTTAAATCTTTTATTTTTTTATTAATTAAAATTAGTTCATTAACTATCTGTATGTATATAAATATTGTATTGAGATTATACTCGGACTGAATTATTATATTTGACTTTGAATTTCGTGTAAATAAATAGTCCTATTTATTTTTGTTCCTGTTTTTCGATATATTTTTTTTGGCTATATTTAAAATTGCTCGGGTACAGCTTATTTGATTTTTAAGTTCTACCATAATGACAAGATATCAAAATGGCAATGAGTTTATCAAGCGGATCGCATCCCAATTTGAAGTTGTGGTTGCTGCCCACTCAAAATAAAGTTAAGGCTGTATCATCAAAAATTAATACGAAGCTATTACGCTTAGTATAAATGTCTACTAGTAAAACAACAAGATGTCGTAAATACCACAATCCAAAATGTTTTATATACATACAAAGTATTTTACGTCATTAGTCATTAGGTAGTAAAGTACAATGTGGTGAATATATAGCCCATATACTCAAACATTTTAGAACTTAGCAATATTACTTTTTTATGAGCAGTGCTACCCTGTTTAAATTTTAATCATTTACTATTGACAATAGATACAGACACATATCTATTTTCAATCAAAAATATTTTGGTCGTATATGCGCTGCGTATTTTTATTATTTCAAATAGAGAAAAACAGATAAAATAAAAATATGTGTCTCTCTCTTGGGTGTGCTCTTGCATGCAATTCGAAAGAATTTTTTGACGTAAAGTTAAAAATAAATTTGGTGGTGCTGTAGTGCTGTTACCATTTATACATTTTTTTCGTTTGGATTTCGTTGCGTTGTGTTTAATTAGAAAATAATGGGTTTAAAAGAATGTAATATTGTATTAGACAATCCATGGAATACCTATTATGCTGGTCAAACGATAAATGGGCGTGTAGATTTTAAATTTGATTCACCAAAAAAGATTCGTGGTATGTAGAACATGAAAAAGATTTACTAGACATATTAGCAAATTCCATGATGATGTCATACATCACGACTATATTTTGGAATTAATGTCGTACGAATTTTAGAAATAACATTAATGGTTTTGGTTTAAGGTGTTTTGATCCGATTTTTGGGTGAGGCAAATACTGCATGGAATGTCACTGAAAGCCGCACGGACAATGAAGGAAAATCTCACGAAGAGGTTACAAATTTAACTGGTCACGAGGAATATTTCCAAATCCAGTACTATTTGTTAGGTGGTAAAAATAGTGCCGAAATAGAACTTCCATCCGGTACACACACTTATCCATTTACATGTGCTTTACCCCCTACGCTTCCGTCCTCCTTCGAAGGCGAATTTGGTCACGTTAGGTATACAGTTAAAGTAACATTAGATAGACCATGGAAATTCGATCAGGATTCCAAAATGGCATTTACCGTGATCTCTCCAGTAGATTTAAATTTAAATCCACGAGTAAAAGAACCATTTAAATTGGAATTGAGTAAAACGTTTTGCTGCTTTTGTTGTCAAACTGGGCCACTATCGCTCGTTGTTACTGTCCCGGTAACAGGTTACGTTTCGGGTCAAAAAATCCCCTTGATAATTGACTGCGATAATAATAGTAATGTCGATGTGGGACAAATTGCGATTGAGCTGAGAAAGGTAATAAATATTCCATCTAGTTTAAAATTGATATGTATGTTCATTTTACTTGTATTAATTGCAGTTGGTTGCCTTCCATGTTCAAATACCACGCCGTGAGGCGAAAAAGGATAAAATAGAAATTGCCAAGATTACGCTCGAAGGTGTCCAAAAAACAGGATCACGAATTTGGCAAAAAGAAATTGAAATTCCTCCACTGCCACCATCAAATTTAGTCAATTGTTCAATTATCGATTTAGATTATGAGCTTAAGGTTACGGCCGAAGTCGGTGGGGTCCATACAAATTTAGATGGAACTATTCCAATTACACTTGGTACAATTCCGTTGCTTAGCTTCCAACCACCAGCTGCTTATTCAGATGTTCCGCCTACGGATCCGTCTATGTTACCAACACAACCTGTTAGTCCAGCTAGTCCACAAAATGGAGGAGGCGGTGCAGTTGGATGGAGTGTTGCCGATTCTGCCAACAACCTTTACCCAAACATCCGTAAGTCAATATACATTCTATAATCAATTCATAACATTATCAATTTACTGAACCGCCGAGTATAGAAATTTTAAAATTAATTCGAGCGATAAGACTTAAAATATTAATAATTATAATGCAAACATTTCACATTTTAAAACTTTTATTTACTTTTTTATCAAATATTAATATTAATTCTTTGTAAGTACAACGAACAATTATAATTTACATGTTTCTGATGCTGCTGACTATCTAAATTAAAATTAGTCATGGTTTTAGAGCAATATAACTAATTTTTTGTAAAATCAAACAACATAATAAATAGCCAATATAAAGTTTATGTGCTTTAGAAATCAAAGTTAAAACTTATAAAAATGTTTATCACGCGTCAGACAGTGACATTATTGATTGAATAATGTAGATAATTATGCGAAACAGTTAAATATCTGTCTGTATGTATTTTGCTTTCCTAATATGTGTAACGGTTAATTTTTTTAGTTATTCTTGGGAAAGTGCTTCCGAGTACAACTCATAAAATTAATACTGCATTTGCTCGGTTTAAATCTTTGAGCTAACAGCTTAAAGAGATTTTTGTGTTTCAATTAAAATATGTGTTTTAAAAGAAAAATGGGTGTAATTTCCCATGTGTTCTAAATTATTCCGGTTCAATGGGTATTTTGTAATATAGCTATTATTTCCCTAAATTACATCAAATGTGTACTCGTATTATGACTCCGTCTTTCTCTCATTTAACCACACCCAATAATCCCATGTAGAGATTTTGCCGCTTGTATGGAAGTTAACGCCTCCGTGTGGAGGTTTACAGGATAAATTTTTCAATAAAAGAAAGAAAATATTGCTTTCCGATTTTTCATTTTTCTATTGAAGAAAACCCCTTGACAACTAAACTGATCGCATAAATAATTTATGAAAGTCGCTCATCCACCACTATTACTAACGAAATCATGCTCTTTATGTTCATCGACTGTATCAAAATTTACGGATTACGTCATTAAAAATGGTTAATAATACCGGTTAATAAAGTTGTTTTATATACAGTTTCCGCGCCTAAGCTGGTTCAATATATTTCATCATCGTTTTGATTCTGTTCGCGAATCCGTGCATAAAAGCGCGCAATTTTTGTAGTGCAAATGTTATTTAATGTTAGTAATGTAAATTATTATATTCATTTCCGGATCTTCATTGTAGCGCAACGAATCTACTAACGAATGTATACATACTTGCAAAGTTAATATTATTATTAATTAACTACAAATATTAGTGGGCTAACCTTATCTTAATTGAGCAAGGCTACTATAAAAAGATGAAAGGTCATTTTTTTCTATTGTTCTAAATGACATTAAAATTTAATCAATTATACAGGGTGGCTTAAGTACAATAACTTCTACTGTAAAAACTATTACTCACAAATTTCTCAAATAAACGTTTTCTTATCGCAAATTAATTAGTTTATCAAACACAGGGCCAATAATAAGGAAAATTGGCACTAAGATTGGAGTGGACTGTGGAACTCTTTAATTTTTGTCAATATTTCTTTAAAACATGCATTATTAACGTATCTTTTTGCAAATTTTCAAAATATTTGGAAAATTTACTGTAATTTTGAGGTATTAGTCCTACTGATCAGTTATATATTTTCCAAACAAATGCAATTATCAATCAATAGTTTTATATGTAAAATAAAAGATAAGAAAAAGTTTATTCGAAAAATTTTTGAGTATTAGTTTTTAAGTTGTGAGTGAAATTCAAAGTGTCTAATTTTCCAGTAGAACCTTGATTATCTCTATCGTAACGGTTACAGTTAGGAAATGTGCTGTCATATAATTTTTTGTTCAGACTAATTTCCATCACCTCCCGAATCTTAAGAGTCACCAAGTATAATTTAGAAATAGAAAATATGAAGAACGATACAGTAGACAGAGGACTCTTATTTTAGATTAATAAATCATAAAACAGCTTAATCATTTGTTGTCATATTCTGCCATACTACAGATTTATCTAACCATTATTATAAATCCTAATTCAACTAAAAATACAAAGAAGCTTGACTCATTTTAATGACTGCATATTAGTCGCAAAATATTATCTTTTATTTGATTTAGGTTTACATCATCAATCTTTGTAGATAACTTACTCCTATAACTACCTATAAATTTCTCAAGTTTCATTCAATAAATATACTTGTCCATAATATAACGCATTAAAATTTTCAATTAAACTGACCTGAGACAATAATCTTATACATTTTTGAAAGATTGTTGTTCAAGGTTGTTTTTAGTATTTGGCAATACAAAAGAATTAAATTTATCTAAATTGGTTAATAAATTAATATAGCGTTGGACAAGCAGGCGACAGTATAATTAAACAAATAATGTTAATCGGACAAGTGATTAAGACCCTTGCACACTTGAGGTAAGTTTTTCAACAGGTGAAACCAAAAACTTAAATGAGGGAAACATTTTGTTAAAACACATCAATAACCGCATCCGTGCTGCATTAAATGATTTATTTTCACCTTGGAGTTAAATAATTAGCTTACATTGTTCGGCAGATGAGCGATGCTATGTTTCTATTTCACATGTTTAAATAAAGCATTTTTCTAAAAGTTTTGAATGCACGAAACGTACTTGAGTTAACGCAAAGAGACTGACATCTACTGAATTTTTTCGTACTAAAGAAAAGGTGGTAACTTCATATTAAAATAAAATAAATAAACAATTTAGAGACGATTTCAATTAGAAATAAATTTTGACCACAAAAGGCAAATAGAACGTTTATTATTCTTCATTGGCCAGAATCCGTTTCTTCCATTTTCATGGTTGTGCCTATAATTTTATTTTTAATAGCTGAAAATACGTGCATTTTGGTAGGTATTAATAGAGTTAGAATTTAATTTGAATTATAGATGGAAGGTTTGTAAGAATCGCAGCAATCAGTTTCGAACTTAATGAGATTATTGATTTGAAAAAATCAGTCATCTCATCAGGCCGCGGCGACTGACGTTGATATTTTACATAGGAATATTGTCCATATATATAGAACAATACCATGTATATGTACCACTAGCGAATTACTTCCTAGTCTACAGAATTCGATTCTTTCATATTCTCCATCTATACTTCATTTTTAACAATTAACTTTTTCGTTGTGTACGAATTACATTTTATATTTTACGTTGTTGTTGTATTTATTGTAATGGTTTGACGCCAAATGGAAGAATTTCCTACGATTGTGTATTTAATTCGATATATACTGAAATAGACCAATGTACGGAACAATCACAACAAAAAACCATTACAATAAATACAACAACAACGTAAAATATTAATAGAGTTGTTAATTACCTAAAAAATTTAATCAAATTCCTAGTAGGTAAATAAATCTAAAAGTAATTTCATTATCATTTATTTTTCCTCAGTTAATCCACTTTCTAATTTATTAAATTTTTTTTCTAAATGTTATTTCCATAATTTACAAATAAAATATAAATATCCCTTTTCCGGTCAGACAATTTTTTTTTTCTTAAATATAAGTCCACCGTATACAAATGTGTATGTTTTACATATTTCTCTTTCGTAACGTACACAATTGTGATCGCAGGCTGGAAAAGGGATATACGGGTGGATTAATATTTATTAAAAAACATTAATAAAATTTAAATTAGGTAAAATGTATCTAAATATAAATTAAAAATTCACAAAAAATGCAAACCTGTATAACACGGTAGATTAGTTCCGCGTTATAGGAAACGCGTTGTACGAGAATGCTCGTAAAACGTGCTAGCCTCACCCCGTATGACGCGTTATGTACAAATGATTCACGTTTAACTGTTCTCGTTAAAGGGGCTTTAATTCGAATTTTGTGCAAACGCATGTGGAATTACTTATGAACTGTACAATCCGTGAAATAATGAAAATGAAAAGTTTTTTTCATTGGCAATCTAGTAGTTTGAATTATTTGCATGTAATTATAAATTTTAATGTGTGAAATCAAAATTTCTTATAGGGAATGCAAACCTACTCGATTGCTAATGAAAAAAACTTTTCAAAAAGAAGAAAAGAAATATAACGTGGGAAATCCCCGCGTTATATGGAGGAAAACACGTGTTATACGAGGGACATGAAATCGTGTAATATGAAAACGCGTTATAAGAGTACCGTGTTATAGGGGGATTTATTGTATTTAGTTGCGAGACAAAATCATGAGAATTTTTACCATTCTCATGATGTTTTTTCTATCGCAACCAACATGTACATTTAGGCGCATTGTAAACATTTTAGTGAAAGTTCATGAGAATTTGACACAAACATAATGATAAAAAATGACAATATTAAAAGTGTATTATACACTGTATACGCAAACAAATTCTAATGAGAAAAAAGTACAAAATTCATACCCCGAATCTAACATTCAGAATGTTACTATTTTCTAAATCAAGAACATTTTAATACTATAAATGCATATTTAATTTTTTTATATTAAGTTTAAAATAAATTTGAACCACTTAACTTGTACAATTCAATATTTAGAAAGGCTTCCACTTTTCATTTAACAAGAATTGACCCTCCAGAATCGAGGTCACATTTTCTATTTTTCAAGTTCCAAGTAATTTAGTATTTGATTACGATTTAAACGATTTTGAAATATGTTAAAAATTACGATAGAAATATGGCACGAATTAACAACGTTTTTTGTTTACGCGAAGTCTGAAGTGTCGCAGTGTCATGAAAAGTTACGACTTTATTGCAAACTAACAATCTCATAATAGAAAAATTCTTTGCCTTAAAAAATTTTACTTTTTTAGTACCTCGCACAATGAAGTAAACATTAATAACAAAAATTGAGATGAATACCAACCAACTTCGTTTTTTTTTGCCATACATTTTTGAACTGAACTGATTATAATTTTAAGCAATATTAAACCGATTAATTTGTTTTTTAATATTTCAGACAAAAAAATAATAATAAAACCAATTTTCAAATGTAGCTAGATGTTACTAACTTGATTAGTATGTTCGTAAGGCAAAAGTTTAGAGTTCACAAACTTTTTCCTTAAAGTAAAAAAAAAAAAAAAAAATTGTTTCTCAAGTCAAACAAACTTGTAAGGTAAAAGGAAACATTTTTTCCATTGTAGCCTTGTTAGTTGGTTACCTCTGAAGGGTGGGAGAACCTAACCATCCGTCACATACCTACATTCTTTTCCATTATAATATATTCTTTCTTTCTAACGTTATGTTTTAATTGGTATTGTTCATAAACAGTTAATAATTATTAATAATTATTATTGAAAAAATTTAATAATGTTTTACCATGGAATTTATTGTTTATCACTAATGCCAAGAATTAAGTCATTATAACTAGTATGTTGATGTGGCAAATATAACATTAAGCTGCTAAAAAGTCTCCAGTTTATTCTACCGTATTTCATACAGAATATTCTGAGGCCATGTGGTCAATTTTCTGCCATTTTAATTATTCAGTGGAATTAATTATCGAATATACCCAACAATATATTTAGTTGTTACCTAAAAATAATTTAGGCTTTTGGAATATATAAAGTTTAATATTCTCCCTCAATTATGTCATCAAATTTAATTAACAATCACTGTGACGTTATGATTTGTATGCAAATTTATTTATTTTCTTACTTTTGTTTATTTCTTTTTTCAGCTCCACCAACGTTTTCGGCAGGCGATTACAAAGCTCCAATTCAAGATGAGAAAGATTCCGAATATACTCGGTTTAATGGTGGCGTTGAGTATGCACCCCGTTATCCAACATTTAATTTCCAACCAAGCGCTCCACATGGATAAAAACTGCTAGTCACAAGAAATATTTTGACATAAAACTCAATCAATTCAGAATAAAGAATTATTGATCTGGTATATAAGAAATGCACATTTAAGAAAAATAAACTATTAAAATAAATCTTTAAGATATAATGATAAAACATAATAATAATAATTTAAAAAAAAAACGAACAATGTTGCTTGATAAAAAAGAAACGAAAGCCAATTTTTAAATTTAGGATTTAAACACATATAAAAAGTGAATTAAATTGCTTTGATTTAAACCTATTTTTTTAAAAACAAATTTTTAAATACATATAATAATTGTTATGCTTTACACGTAAATTGTTATAATTTTTGGTGTCTATTATTTTTTTATACTACATAATTAATAAATACATAATCAATTTATAAAACTAACACAAATAAAATACTTTTTAAAAAATATTTATTATATATAGTGCCTAACCATTAAATTGTAAAGAATTAAAAATTATTGAATCATCAATTACTAGAGTAATCTTAAAATGTCTACTAATGAAGATTTAAGCTTTTTATTTGTTTAGTTATATATTTTGTTCGAATAACGTAAAATTTATACATATGTTTTATTATATTTTATTATAGGTTTTTGTTTGATAATTATTTGTTTGTTGAGATTGTTGACAATATGAATATTATATCCATATGTAAACGTGTTTATTTAAAACACTCCAACTTAAAGATCAAAGGTTATTTTTATTTGCATGGTTATATTTTTTAGAGCGAAATTTACATAATATAATAAACAGATAATTATTATAAAATCCATATATTGTATATCATTTGTTTTATTTTAAATATAATCTCCTAAATTAACTTTGCATTAGTAATGCTATATTTCCATAGCAATAAAAATATTAAACGACTTAACTCAGTCTTACTGTGGCTTACTTAATATTAGTGAAGGCTGATAATTCGTAATAATTTTGCGATCAACATTAATTGCTTTTAATTAAATAAAAAAATCATCTGGAATAATAGGAAACCCCTTTTGTGATGCAGAGGATACATCTTTCACGATAATTGAATAAGAAACTTGATCCAAAGTACCACAAATTTGGTACTGAAGTTTTATTACAATCGAATCAACTTCGTAACGAAAACCGAAGTTTGGCTCCTTTCGTTCTCCTTCCAAATACCTAGACTTATTATGAACATTTATTTCGAAAACAGATATGCAACACATGAACATATAGCATTAACAAACTTTTGTTCTAACAAAAACTGCCATGTTTCGCAGGCACAATAAAAAATTGTGTTTACTTGGCTTTTAATTATTTAATTTAATTTATTTGGTTCGACATTTACTTTCTACATTCAAATGTGATTTTCTACCCCGATAGACTAGGAGAGATTATCATGAGGACATTCTCTTCTAAGTATACCCTCTAGACATTGTGTAACTTTTACGTACAGTTTGCGAAGATTTATTTATTCTAGTCTTCGCAAACGTTACGCATAAGCGTAAATAAACAATTGTGAAACAGACTCTTCGTCACAAGCGAAGTAAAACTATTTTACGAAGACTTGTACATGTGTTGGTAACAATAATTGTCTTCGCAAATTCTGTGAATTAGCGTAGAGTTAACGAACGATTAAAACACGTGAATGTGAACACATTTCATTTCGCTTTTTTGTTCGTTTCCACACTGGATTTATTACCATTTTAGATTAATTTTTTTTCATTTCGCATTTAAAGAAAGAGGGATTGTGGCAAATAAGCCAGTGTGTGCAACACCGTATAGTCAGAACACCAGAAAATATTGCTGCTCTTCGTGAAAGTGTACGAGATAATCCAACGACATTAATCAGACACCGTGCACAAGAACTTGGGCTTTGAAGATTAACACTAACCAATATCTTGCATAAAGCGCGCCGTACTTATGCAAATAAGATGCTGTTATTTGACAATGACAATCCAGATTTTTTTGAAAAATTAATTATGACGAAGCTCATTTTCACTTAAGTGGAAAAATCACTATTACATCCCTTGAAAGTGGAGGAGTTATTGGACCATATTTTTACGGAAATGCGAATGGTTCAGCTGTTACAGTCACTGGCGAACGTTATCATTATATGTATTATAAGGAACTTTTTTTGGACTAGAATTGCATGCCAATGGTTCCAACAGAACGATGTCACATGCCATACTGCTAGAGATACCATGAAATTATTATGAGAAATGTTTCCACAACAGTTAATTTCGAAATCTGGTGACGTGGATTGGCCTCCACGGTCACCCAATTTAACTGCTCCCAACTTCTTTTTATATTGTTATCTTAAAAGTAAGGTACATTAGAGAAGAAACTAACACGATACAGGGTGAAATGTATGATAAATTGATGAAAAATATAATAAAAGAGCCCGCTTATGTATAAGGCTAATAGAGGCGGAGATTTGGCAATTTTGTTTTCATACATAATTCCAAAGATTAGGTAAGCGATCTATAAACATTAAATGTATATTGTTTTATTTAAAAAAAACATAGGCAAAAAAGTAGTAATAAACCTTTCTGGTGGACACCCTGTATTACGGTAATAGTCCGAAATCGGTAAATGTAGCTTTATTAAATCTCACGGGCTCGCGGATGCTAATTGTGCCGTCTGATGGGGAATAAATGATAGGACGTATCTAAATGACGTTTACGAGGTCCTTCGGTGGGGCCCGGAATATTAATTAATAATTTCTTATTTTTTTCGGCTCTATTGATTTTGATAAAAATTGTGGTGATAAGGGTTTTATAATGGCACGGATTGCGATGGATCTTAATTTCGGAAATATCGGAAATATTAGAAGTTTGTTTTTAAAAAAAAATGGCCCTAACTAACGATTTTAATACGTTTGCGGGCGCTTTCAAAATGTGTTTAACACAAATTTGTAAACTTTTGTAATTGCAATGTTTATGTAGCGGAAAGTAATGTATTATTAAGAATTGATAAATATGGCGTCTTATTTCTTAAAAAACGAAAAAATTGTATGACTGATTTGCGCGAAAGTTTTAAAAAACGAAAAATTTGTATGAATGCTATAGCATTCACGTCCGGGAACGTGTTAATAAATCTTTGTGAAGAGGTTTTCGAGTGCCAGGAACTGATTCCGATGGACTTTTTACGTTTTATTTGGGCTTCACGAAGCTTAGCCTTCTAATGCAAGGGAACGATTACAAGAAGTTCTGATTTCTGGATAATTCTTTAGGTAGTCTTCTGTTGCAGCATGTTATGGGATGCTGCATCAAGTTGCGAAATATTGCACCATATTGTGTAAAGATAACCTTATAAAACACATTTTATTAAACACTTGTTTTTTGTGTTTATTAAGTGTAACTGCAGTGATGTGCCGATTTTTACGCCGAGTTTTTTACGCGGTTTTTTACGTGTAAAAAACTTATTTTTTTACATTAAAATTTTAACCACAGAAAAACGTAAAAAATGTAAATAAAGTATAATAATTGTTTTAAACGTAACGTTTACATAAAAAGTTTGTTTTTTATTGTTTCAGGCCTGAATCAAACTAAGCAGCCGCAGCAAACAGCAAAATTAACTAAATGTTAATTTGTTTATGGAATAACTAAAATCAAAAGTTTGATATAATCATTTTTTCTAAAAACATACCATATCAGCTAATTAAACCTGCTGCTCGCTACTGGTTGGTGTATTCCACGCTTTACATTAATTCCCGATATTTATAATTTTAAGTCAAACGCCGAAGTCCCATCGAAGGAAAGCAGTTTTAAACGCTACATGATATAGTTCAATTTGATTGAGTCGCGGGATTCAGCATTTCTAATTGAGGTGTGTATTTGACCCCATTTTGAGAAAATCCGCTCTATTTGAGCAGACAAAGCAGGAAGATTTAAAATTTTCAAAGCTAACTTGGAAAGTTCCGGATAATTTATTTCCGCCGTGCTCCAAAATATATGGGGTTTCTTAATACCTTTATTGTAAAGAATTTCAAATAAACCTAGCTTGTTTTTAAAAAAATGCCATTTCTCTATTCCATCACCTGACAAGTGTTTTAAAAGGAAGTGGTTTATTCTGTTTTCGTAGTCTCCTATAAAAATGATTAATTAATATTTTTATTGGTTATTTATGAATACTAATATGTAAATGCATTTTAAATAATTACCTGTAACCAGTGAGTTGTCGTAAACTAGATCAAATAAAAAACCTCTTAACGAGGTAAATGTTCGAGTGACGAAAGCCGAATTCAATTCACAAAATTTCTGATATCAAATTTGTGCCGAAAAAAACAATTGTATTCGATTTGTCAACGATTTTTCGGAATGTTAGTGCATTCAGCGCGTTGTTGTTTAACATTCAAAAAACCGTTGACAAGTTGTTGTTTTTGACAGCTAGAAAGAAAAATGTAAACAAACGCGCCGAATGCGCACTAACATTCCGAAAAATCGTTGACAAATCGAATACAATTGTTTTTTTTCGGCACAAATTTGATATCAGAAATTTTGTGAATTGAATTCGGCTTTCGTCACTCGAACATTTACCTCGTTAAGAGGTTTTTTATTTGATATCAATGATTTTGGCAAGGCAAATTGAAAATGAATTGAATTGCGGCGATTCGTTTTATTGTTGTCAGTCGTTTTCTATTTCGACTTTGAGTTCACACACACACACGATAGCACACAAGTTGCCGCTACGTGTTATTGTGCCTCATAGACAGACGCGCGCCATTGAAATGACCAAAACCAACAACAAAGCCATGCTAATGCAACAAATACAGAAAAAACTACGTGGGCACTAGTTTAATAAGTAGTGGTGCGAAAGAAAAAAATTAACATGAGATTGTTAGTGTAACCAATACAATCTTCTGTAGTTTGTTGAATATTGGCATCTGCGTTTCAGACTTTGTTCAGAGCTTAATTGTTGTTCGTTTCGCGAAAAACGAATTACGCATACTCTCACACAGCTGCCGGCTGTGTGTTACGAAGTGTGAATGATTCGTTCTTCTTCTCTCGATATTCGTCACTCCAGTGGCCTGCGTCTGTGTATGAGGCACAATAGAACGTAAAACAATAGAACGAAACTGTTTCAATAAAAAAATGGAAAACAATAAAACAAAATTGTTTCTATTGAAGAATGGTTCAATACGATTTATGTTTGGAAAGTATATGCTCTTGGCCTCGAAATAGTAAAGACTTATACATATTATCTTTTTTATGTTGAAAAGTAGGGTCAGGTCTCATCATTAGGTTCAGGTAGGTAGTTTTTTTATTATGTCCAGCACGATAACCTACGTTCTGGTGTACTGTTTCTAGTGTGTGGAAGACGATTCTATTTCTTTATTTTGCATGTAATTTTTCAATCTTCATTTTGTAGTCTTTTAGTAGATTTTATTTCAGAATCCTTTACCACATGCCACAAACAGGTCATGCCGGGTGTGATCTTATTACACACCCGGTTCTCGTAGGCTATCGGCTGAACATTTGTAGTCTAGTTTTTAGTGTATGTTACAGAGTAGTAAAAATTTAGACCAGATGCATTTGTTTTTGGTAGAAATTCGATTGAGTAATTCAACAATTTTTTTTGCATGTTTCTTGCTGTTTTGTCACTAACTGCATGCGGCTACCATTCATTTTTGACTCCTTAAACAATTCTATAAAATATACATATTTTAGTGTGTTAGTTGGAAATAAAAGTTAATGGTAGCTAGCCTCTCGCTGATATTCCATCTTCATGCGGTGGGAGGAGAGATTAGATCTATTTTTCAAAGAAATCAACATAATGATAATAAAATATCGATTTTATGATAAAAAAATATCGATTTTAATTTGTCAGTTTTTTCATTTTTTTTTGTTATGAAAAAAGAGTCACTGGTAAAAATTCTCTTAGCAATGATAATAATATGATGTATTTATATTTGTTTCATTATAATACGTTGATTCACTATCATTATGAACCGCAACGGACCGATATTAGGGAGCATTTGAGCCAAAAAATAAAATTTTGCAAAAAAATTAGGGTGGCTTTTAAGTTATGGAGGTCAATATCTAAAATATACGAGTTTTCTGGGAAAAACGGTTGATGTCATATTGTAGGTGAGATTTGTGGCTACTAATCTTGAAAATATGAACCAAAAGTCTTGGGCTCATTTTTTAGCAATTCGGCCTAATGTAGCCGGCCGATTTCGCATTTTTCAGTTTTTTGGCCAAAATGACCCTCCAACCTAATTTTTTGAATTCTTTTTTTTTGCTATTTGATAGCTGGCGCCAATACCTTTCCAACGATATGCATATGTTCAGGGTATGTCG